>CM037859.1:49693476-50293476 GCA_021292105.1 Anadara kagoshimensis
GTTCAAACACAAAAAGATATTAGCAGTCTGCAGCTGACGTTGGAATATTGTCATATCTAGGAGAGAAAGAGAGAGAGAGGAAGAGAATTTGGTTTGCAGTGTCGTGTACTTTTTCGTTCTGTTTAAAAATAATTCAAAAATGGTAAATCATGCAGTGTCAGATCCAGCGGGATGGAGGTAGGTGGGCGGGGAGGGGGGCACCCCAACATTTGCCCCTGCTTTCCGACTTTTTTCCCTCTCGCTTACCGCAAATTGTCAAGCAACCAGTGGATGGACCAGTTAATTAGTGGTACTAATTAATTAATTCGTGTACAGGTAGTTAATTGCAATCAGAGGATGATGTAATGTACCAGTTCGCTGAGGTATGAAAGAATTCAGGTAGTGCTGACCAGTCTTAGGTGATAATGTTATTTACCTGATCATGTAGGCATGAAAGAACCCAGTTAGTATTAGTAAATGACGTTAATTAGTAATACTTCTGTCTTGTCAGAAAGCATGAATTTTAAACTGGGCTGTTATCAGTACTTCAAAAATAATTCTTATTCAAGGACAGATTCCATAAAGAAGGATTCCATTAATCATAAATGAATATTGGGACCAAGGGTCAGGGCCCAGAGAGAGAGAGAGAGAGAGGAGAGAGAGAGAGAGAGCTAGTTAGAATGGTACATTTTTAGCACATACGATTATCTTTTTGTATATTATTATAGCGCAAAGTCATATTTTCATATAAAAGTCCCAATTTTTGTACATTTTTTGTACATTTTTTTAAATTTTTAATTGGTTTTAATAGATAAATTCCATCTCATTTGTTTTTATTCTATCTGACCGTTTTGGCTTTATGGAACAAATCTAAAATGATAAGTGCTATTTTCTGGTAAAAAGGATTCTTGTGTGTTGCACCATTATACTGATTATTTAGTATAATAATGTAATAATTTAATTAATATAATAAAATTAACTTGAATGTTCAGATGGATGTCATATAGATAATTTTAAACAAGTGTGGAAAAAAGGGGAGGAAGGAGACATTCCACTTCGGTAGCAGCCAGCTCGGTAGAGTGTCGACTGTCCGCTCCAGAAGTGGAAGGTCGCGGGTTTGGTCTCTGGCCGGGTCTGATCCAAAACTTGAAAAAGGGTAGTGACTATTCACTCGGATCCGCTTTTGAGTATGACAATGGTAATATTTTTTAAACAGTTTTACCAGATTTATAACAGTAGGAAATGTCGCTAGTTCTACTGTTTCAATTTGTAAAGAGTACTATTATTATAATGTTTAACATGTGCACCCCCTTTTCTCTCTCTCTCTCTCTCTCTCTCTCTCTCTCTCTCTCTCTCTCTCTCTCCTCTCTCTCTCTCTCTCTCTCTCTCACCGTGAATTGAATTAATTTCTGAAATTATTTTATTTAACATTCTTACTGTTTCCCTCATAAAACAGTCATTTAAGTTAAATGCGAGATTTTGAAGGATAGATTAAGATTATAAAAAATTATCATTAAAACTCGTCCTTCCATTTTGTACAGATTATTAATTATCGCTGGTACAATATTATAGTTGTTTATCAAACAAGGAAATAAGTATAGGTATTACAACAAAAATGTAACTAAATTATAAAAGACAATTTTAAATAAAATTTACTTAAAATTATTGTTTTAATTTCAAGAATTATTGAAATATTTTAATAAAAAAGCAGTAGTATGATTAAGATAATACAAATAAAAATGGATATCTGATCGATAATTGATCTTTATAAAAGTGATGTTTGCCAGTCAGATAAATAAGTGTATTACAGGTAAAGGTTTGATATGCCCGTCTTCCTCTGATCAGAAATCTTAAGTCAGTTAAATTAACCTAAAAATTATTCCTCTCAAGAATGAAAACGCAAACTAAATAATAATAATAATAATAATAATAATAATAATTATAATAAATATTTTTTAAATGGAGTAAAACATTTTATTTATATATTTTATTATGAAATCTGAAAGATTTAGAGCTAGTCACGTGATCCTTAGGCTACCGGGTACTAATATAGTTTAAAAATATAAAATGCATATTCATGTCTTCCGTGGCCTAATGGATAAGGATGTAGAGTCAGGAAAGGATGTAATCTGGGGAACTAAGGGTGGTGAGTTCAAGTCCCGCTGTGAGCGAAATTAGATAAGTAAATTTGTAATAAATGATGTTAAATAATGTGTTCTTCTTTATTTGTGATTTCAGGACTACTTGCAAAACAATCAAAATTAGTATAAATTGATAAAGAAAAATGATTAAATTAATAAGTTTATTTTTTATAAATTTACAAATTTATAAATAAATAAATAAAACAATAAAAAAAATAAAAACAGTGTAAGAGTATAATAAGTTAAATAATTATATTTAACATCACATTTATATAAATTTAAATATAAAAAAATGTAAAGAAATTTGTTTTCTGTGTTTATTAAACGAATCCTTAAAGATCCTTAAAGCCGCCTTAAAGATCCTTAAAATTTCTGTTCCATTAAGGATCTTTAAGGATGTCCTTAAAGAGACCTTAAAGACACATGGACACATTTAAGGTCCTTAAAGACACATTTAACGTCCTTAAAGACCCCTTAAAGATCCTTAAAGCCCCATTTAATGAGTCTTTAAGGGGGCTTTAAGGATCCTTAAAGGTAACTTTTCTTCTTGTGTTAATTACTAGTATAATTTTTTTTAGATTTCAACAATTTTAATCCGAGAACTAATATTGAGGAATTGTGTGGTGCTGCAAAATTAAAAAAAATTCAGAAATAATATAAAAAATTATATTCTCAAAATATAACTTGACGTATTATAGTTTGCATATAACGTATGTCAAAGTAATTTTCATCATAATAAAAAAAATGGCTAACTTGGTGAATCTACGTTAAAGTTAGGATTATGTGTACACTTTGTGTATTATTTAAATCAAAGATTATTTAAGAGTTTGTAATTTCAAAATCGAGTGAATAGTTAAATGATGACGTAAGTTTCTAAATACTTCGACAAAAGCCCCTATATTTGTCATTGTAATTTGTCAAGGACTGTGTGTATGAACTTCTATCAAGGAAGTGAGACCGGAAGTTTTTAAATTAAAAATAATATATCCAGGTTTACCTTAGATACATTGTAATCGGTCTTATTAACAACATTGTGATATCAGCCACCAAAACATTTTTGGGCCTTGGATACATAAGGCTTTTAAAACAATTGTAAGCAACTTTCGAATTGTGGTAATTCTGTGTTTTCTATGCGGTCTATTAAAACTGGTTCAAGTAAGATTCTAAATATTTAAACATTTATTACGATCATGTATATATTATAAGTATAGTATATCGTATATAAAACTCTTTCCTGTTTAGATAATTAAATATACACCCTCTATCGCTCAGACGATTATCCAATTAGCGACAATCATTGATTGTATATTTATTACGATCATGTATATATTATAAGTATAGTTTATCGTATATAAAACTGTTTCCTGTTTAGATAATTAAATATACACCCTTTATCGCTCAGACGATTATCCAATTAGCGACAATCATTGATTGTATATTGATGTATCTATTATAAAACGTACTACCAGAACAAGGCATTTATATAATAGTCCTTAGAAGATACTTGTGTAGGGTCCGGTAGTTACATAATAAAACAACCTGTTAGTGTAAAAGTGTAAAAGCATAGAAAACTTTATTTCGTGTAACTTTTGAATTCAACTGAAAACCTTTTCACAGACACAACAACAAAACGTTGTCATGTTGTCAAATCCTAATTGTGTGTGGTTTTGTTTTCAAACCTTCAGCCAATAAAAGGGACTATGTTTCGGGCAAGTGTCTAATTTCCCCCCCCCCCTTCGCCATTTTGGAATTAAGTCTTGTACGGTATAATTAATGGTTCTTTTACGGATATGATGCAAGCGTACGAGAAATTTACTACAGTTTTTACATTTATCCAAAAAGTCCGAGGTAAAATGTCACATTTATTACCGATTGCTGACCTACAGACGGTAGCGATTTTTCTTTAAAATGAACCGAAACTTTTTCTCCATTTTAAAACTGATACGTGTTTGATGTAAAACAAAGCTTTCTTAGAAATTCAAAATATGATTGTTTTAGTAAAAATCATTGTAGTAACAGTAACTTACCATACCTAGTTTAAATATGCGAAATCCAACTGCATGACGTCAGTACGTTATGTTGTAAATGACATTATGATTAGTTTTAAAAGGGCTGTTGTGACCAACATTTTTAAATAGATCAGATATGACAAAATTATTTATATATAAAAGAGAATAATTCCTTCCAAATTTAGGCCTTCAAGAGTTTTAATAAATGACGCCTTTTACCACTCTTCTTAAGAATAAACCATGAGGCATGGCCATGAACGTTTACATTTTTATCACTTAGCTTAGTATGTCCATTTTCCGATAGATAGAAGATGTTTCTGAGAACACTGATTTTTTCTAAATGCAATCAAAACTCAAAACTTCTATAATATGATAAAATTCGCAGTAAAATCGAATATTTCAGTTATATATTGTTCAGTATATGTATATAAGGCATATAAACAAATTAGCATTTAAAAAAGGGGCAAAAAAATTCTGGCGAGCATGTATAATTTCTACACATGCATTTATCGATTTTATGCAACAGATTTCCACATCAGGTACACGTAGTTAGAATGAATTTACATTCATAAATACATATCGATCGTTGGTAGGACATGGCATTGATACAATTGTTATAACGTTTTACAGTTAAGCCACCAGCAGAATAAATAAATAAATAAATAAATAAATAAATAAATAAATAAATAAATAAATAAATAAATAAATAAATAAATAAATAAATAAATAAATAAATAAATCAGAAATTGAAGAAATATCGGTTGGAACTGAATCTCAATATTGTAAGAATCGGTTTAGAGATACGAATAAATAAATATATATACAAAGATCACAATAAATTGCAATTCTTATGTTCTGATGGTACTTACATTAAATGTTTGCGGTATGGGTAGCACGAAGAATATACATAGTAAAAAAGATCCTGAATGACAAAAAAGTGTCATACTTAATGTACTTTCATATTAAATGTAGAAAGTACGCAAACACGTGATTTTTATGTGCCGGTCGTAACACCACGTAACACAACGTATAGGTACTAACACCGGTGGGTTATAATTTTTAGCGGTTTCTATTTGTCTTATTTTAACATCTTAATTACTAGTATAATTTTTTTAGATTTCAACAATTTTAATCCGAGAACTAATATTGAGGAATTGTGTGGTGCTGCAAAATTAAAAGAGGTTCAGAAATAATATAAAAAATTATATTCTCAAAATATAACTTGACGTATTATAGTTTGCACATAACGTATGTCAAGGTAATTTTCATCATAAATAAAAAATGGCTAACTTGGTGAATCTACGTTAAAGTTAGGATTATGTGTACTATTTGTGTTTTTTTTAAATCAAAGATTAATTAAGAGTTTGTAATTTTAAAATCGAGTGAATAGTTAAATGGTAACGTAAGTTTCTAAATACTTCGACAAAAGCCCCTATATTTGTCATTGTAATTTGTCAAGAACTGTATGTATGATCTTCTTTCAAGGAAGTGAGACCGGATGTTTTTAAATTAAAAATAATATATCCAGGTTTACCTTAAATACATTGTAATCGGTCTTATTAACAACATTGTGATATCAGCCACCAAAACATTTTTGGGCCTTGGATACATAAGGCTTTTAAAACAATTGTAAGCAACTTTCGAATTGTGGTAATTCTGTGTTTTCTATACGGTCTATTAAAACTGGTTCAAGTAAGATTCTAAATATTTAAACATTTATTACGATCATGTATATATTATAAGTATAGTTTATCGTATATAAAACTGTTTCCTGTTTAGATAATTGAATATACACCCTCTATCGCTTAGACGATTATCCAATTAGCGACAATCATTGATTGTATATTGATGTATCTATTATAAAACGTACTACCAGAACAAGGCATTTATATAATAGTCCTTAGATACAGATATATAGATGACGTTCTGTCTCTTAACAATCCTAAATTTGGAGACTATGTAAATGTCATCTATCCTAGTGAGCTTGAAATAAAAGACACGACTGATTCCTCAAGTTCTGCTTCATATTTAGACTTATACCTGAAATATGACGCACAGGAAAGGCTACATTTGAAACTTTATGACAAACGTGATGACTTCAATTTTTCTATTGTCAACTTTCCTTTTTTATACAGCAATACACCTCTTCTCCTGCTTATGGTGTATTTGTTTCCCAATTAATACGCTATGGTAGAGCTTGTTCCCACTACGGGGACTTTGTACAACGAAGTAGGCTGCTTGCAAATAAATTGTTGACTCAGGGATATTGCAAGCCTAGGCTTATCAAGGCCCTCAAAAAGTTTTATGGCCGTCATCACAGTATTGTTGATAAGTTTGATGTCTCTGTGTCCAGGATTGCCTTGGATATATTTGACGTCTCATAGTTCCATGTTCCTTTCACACAATTTTGATTACACACGTGACGGGTGTAGCTAGCTAAACAGGAGGTGCTTACCCTTCTGGAGCACCCGGCCTCACTTCCCTGGTGGAAGTTCACGTGTCTAACCTAACTTGTCAGTTCCAAAGTTTTTACTTTGCTTCTGGATTGTGATTCGGAAATGGATAAGTATGTTTGTTTTTGATTAGAAGATACTTGTGTAGGGTCCGGTAGTTACATAATAGAACAACCTGTTAGTGTAAAAGTGTAAAAGCATAGAAAACTTTATTTCGTGTAACTTTTGAATTCAACTGAAAAAACTTTTTCAAAGAGACAATAACAAAACGTTGTCACGTTGTCAAATCCTAATTGTGTGTGGTTTTGTTTTCAAACCTTCAGCCAATAAAAGGGACTATGTTTCGGGCAAGTGTCCAACCCCCCCTTCGCCATTTTGGAATTAAGACTTGTACGGTATAATTAATAGTTCTTTTACGGATATGATGCAAGCGTACGAGAAATTTACTACAGTTTTTACATGTATCAAAAAGTCCGAGGTAAAATGTCACATTTATTACCGATTGCTGACCTACAGACGGTAACCGATTTTTCTTTAAAATGAACCGAAATGTTTTCTCCATTTTAAAACTGATACGAGTTTGATGTAAAACAAAGCTTTCTTAGAAATTCAAAAATGATTGTTTTAGGAATATCATTGTAGTAACAGTACCTTACCATATCTAGTTAAATATGCGAAAATCCAACAGCATGACGTCAGTACGTTATGTTGTAAATGACATTATGATTAGTTTTAAAAGGGCTGTTGTGACCAACATTTTTAAATAGATCAGATATGACAAAATTATTTTATATAAAAAGAAATAATTCCCTTCCTAATTTAGGCCTTCAAGAGTTTTAATAAATGACCCTTTTACCACTCTTCTTGAGAATAAAACCATGAGCATGGCCATGAACGTTTACATTTCTAATCAATTAGCATAGTATGGCCATTTTCCGATAGATAGAAAGATGTTTCTGAGAACACTAATTTTTTCTAAAATGCAATCAAAAGCTCAAAACTTCTATAATATAATAAAATTCCAGTAAAATCGAAGATTTCAGTTATATTGTTCAGTATATGTATAGAAAGGCATATAAACAAAATTACCAATTTCAAAAGGGGCAAAAAAATTCTAAACGAGCATGTATATTTCTACACATGCATTTATCGATTTTATGCAACAGACTTCACATTCAGGTACACGTAGTTAGAAATGATTTACATTCATAAATACATATCGATCGTTGGTAGGACATGCATTGATACAATTGTTATAAACGTTTTACAGTTTAAGCCACCAGCAGAATAAATAAATAAATAAATAAATAAATAAATAAATAAATAAATAAATAAATAAATAAATAAATAAATAAATAAATAAATCAGAAATTGAAGAAAAATCGGCTGGAACTGAATCTCAATATTGTAAGAATCGGTTTAGAGATACGAATAAATAAATATATATACAAAGATCACAATAAATTGCAATTCTTATGTTCTGATGGTACTTACATTAAATGCTTGCGGTATGGGTATCACGAAGAATATACATAGTAAAAAAGATCCTGAATGACAAAAAAGTTTCATACTTAATGTACTTTCATATTAAATGTAGAAAGTACGCAAACACGTGATTTTTATGTGCCGGTCGTAACACCACGTAACACAACGTATAGGTACTAACACCGGGGTTATAATTTTTTAGCGGTTTCTATTTGTCTTATTTTAACATCTTAATTACTAGTATAATTTTTTTTAGATTTCAACAATTTTAATCCGAGAACTAATATTGAGGAATTGGGTGGTGCTCCAAAATTAAAAGAGGTTCAGAAATAAATAAAAAATTCTATTCTCAAAATATAACTTGACATATTATAGTTTGCATATAACGTATGTCAAAGTAATTTTCATCATAAATAAAAAATGGCTAACTTGGTGAATCTACGTTAAAGTTAGGATTATGTGTACTATTTGTGTTTTATTTAAATCAAAGATTAATTAAGAGTTTGTAATTTTAAAATCGAGTGAATAGTCAAATGGTAACGTAAGTTTCTAAATACTTCGACAAAAGCCCCTATATTTGTCATTGTAATTTGTCAAGGACTGTGTGTATGAACTTCTATCAAGGAAGTGAGACCGGAAGTTTTTAAATTAAAAATAATATATCCAGGTTTACCTTAGATACATTGTAATCGGTCTTATTAACAACATTGTGATATCAGCCACCAAAACATTTTTGGGCCTTGGATACATAAGGCTTTTAAAAAAATTGTAAGCAACTTTCGAATTGTGGTAATTCTGTGTTTTCTATGCGGTCTATTAAAACTGGTTCAAGTAAGATTCTAAATATTTAAACATTTATTACGATCATGTATATATTATAAGTATAGTTTATCGTATATAAAACTTTTCCTGTTTAGATAATTGAATATACACCCTCTATCGCTCAGACGATTATCCAATTAGCGACAATCATTGATTGTATATTGATGTATCTATTATAAAACGTACTACCAGAACAAGGCATTTATATAATAGTCCTTAGAAGATACTTGTGTAGGGTCCGGTAGTTACATAATAGAACAACCTGTTAGTGTAAAAGTGTAAAAGCATAGAAAACTTTATTTCGTGTAACTTTTGCATTCAACTGAAAAAACTTGTTCACAGACACAATAACAAAACGTTGTCACGTTGTCAAATCCTAATTGTGTGTGGTTTTGTTTTCAAACCTTCAGTCAATAAAAGGGACTATGTTTCGGGCAAGTGTCTAATCCCCCCCCCTTTCGCCATTTTGGAATTAAGTCTTGTACGGTATAATTAATACTTTTTTTACGGATATGATGCAAGAGTACGAGAAATTTACTACAGTTTTTACATGTATCAAAAAGTCCGAGGTAAAATGTCACATTTATTACCGATTGCTGACCTACAGACGGTAACCGATTTTTCTTTAAAATGAACCGAAATGTTTTCTCCATTTTAAAACTGATACGTGTTTGATGTAAAACAAAGCTTTCTTCGAAATTCAAAAATGATTGTTTTAAGAAAATCATTGTAGTAACAGTAACTAACCATACATACCTAGTCAAATATGCAAAAATCCAACAGCATGACGTCAGTACGTTATGTTGTAAATGACATTATGATTAGTTTTAAACGGGCTGTTGTGACCAACATTTTTAAATATATCAGATATGACAAAATATTTTATATAAAAAGAAATAATTCCCTTCCAAGTTTAGGCCTTCAAGAGTTTTAATGAATGACCCTTTTACCACTCTTCTTGAGAATAAAACCATGAGCATGGCCATGAACGTTTACATTTTTAATCACTTAGCATAGTATGGCCATTTTCCGATAGATAGAAAGATGTTTCTGAGAACACTGATTTTTTCTAAAATGCAATCAAAAGCTCAAAACTTCTATAATATAATAAAATTCCTGTAAAATCAAAGATTTCAGTTATATTGTTCAGTATATGTATAGAAAGGCATATAAACAATTAGCAATTTCAAAAGGGGCAAAAAAATTCTGGACGAGCATGTATATTTCTACACATGCATTTATCGATTTTATGCAACAGACTTCCACATCAGGCACACGTAGTTAGAAATGTTTTACATTCATAAATACATATCGATCGTTGGTAGGGCATGCATTGATACAATTGTTATCAACGTTTGACAGTTTAAGCCACCAGCAGAATAAATAAATAAATAAATAAATCAGAAATTGCAGAAAAATCGGCTGGAACTGGATCTCAATATTGTAAGAATCGGTTTAGAGATACGAATAAATAAATATATATACAAAGATCACAATAAGTTGCAATTCTTATGTTCTGGTGGTACTTACATTAAATGTTTGCGGTATGAGTAGCACGAAAAATATACATAGTAAAAAAGATCCTGAATGACAAAAATGTTTCATACTTAATGTACTTTCATATTAAATGTAAAAGTACGCAAACACATGATTTTAATGTGCCGGTCGTAACACTACGTAACACACCGTAGGTACTAACACAGGAATCTGATATCATAATACATTTATGTTAGTTTAGTTTTATATAGAAATGAAAGATCAACAAATAACAATATCAATAACATTATACAGAGAATTATATATCATTAACATTAATAAATGGTTTTCTTGATGCTTAATACCTCTCTTCATCATCACATGTAATTCTGTTTCATGCACCTATGTCTGAAGTGTGGCATATAGATCACATCATAGGTTAAAATCTATTTGTTTCAGAAAGTTTATCAGTTCTCTTTGTGATGAACAGTGTTTTTCCCAGTTTCCTTCTTTATCTATTAAACTTGTTATGAATAACATAATTTGAAGGGAGCGTAAAACACTATTCTTAGTTATCAATCAATTTTAAATTTTATATAAAAATATAATAAACACAAACTGGGTAAGCAATTCAAATTACACATAATTTTGTACTACACAATGTTATATTAGTTCTATTAAGAAAATAGCTGCTTAGATGATTTTACTGCATATTTTTATCATCTTGTTTCGTTATGCTATTACAAAACTAATTTCTATGAATTTTATAGACAGAAGGTCAAATATTTATCAGATTTTTACAAAAATTGCTAAAATAAAAAAAATCAATATAATGCGCAGTTTAAAATTGAAAACCAAGTCAAATGCAACCCACTTGATTGTATTCTCTTTAATTTTCTATTTTAGGACAAATATTCACTTCCACATATCTCAAATGCTATTTTTGCTATGTCAAATTGATTTAAAACTTTTATTGAAAAAATAACGACATAACATGTACAAAAATGTGCTAAAACAATAATCCCGGGGTTATTTACATTAGACAGGCCCGGTTTCACAATCATTCCTTAGCTAAGATTTTCCTTAACTTAAATTTTGCAAAATTAAAATATTTATAATTTTGTTAATTTTCAAGATATTCAGGAATTTAAGGTGTCATTTAAGATCACTTCCAGATTAAACATTCACATTAGAAATCTAATCTAAATTTCCTGCAAGTTAAAATTTCTCAAAAACTAAGGTATACTTCCTCATGCAAAGTATTTCCTTAGCTTAATTTGGTAAAATATATTTTGGTCCCTTAGATAGCTTTTCAACATCTTCAAAATAATTTTGGTTTCATAATTTTAGTCCAAGCACTACTGATGAGGAATTTTATTCCGAAACGGCCGTCTAGTACTGTAAAATTAAAACTGGTATAATATGTAATTTAAACCCCTGAGCCAATATCTCTCCTAGTGGCTGGTGTCCCGAGGATGTCACCAACTCAGAAGCCAATAATTTCGTATTATTGTCAGAAATATACTTTAATTGTCTTAATTTCCTGCAAGTTGAAATTTGAATTTTTTCAAAAACTAAGGTATACTCCCTCATGCAAAGTATTTCCTTAGCTTATTTGGTAAAATATATTTTGGTCCTTTTGGTAGGTTTCAACAGCTTAATTTGATAAAATATATTTTGGTCCCTTAGGTAGCTTTTCAACATCTTCAAAATAATTTTGGTTTCATAATTTTAGTCCAAGCATTACTGATGAGGAATTTTATTCCGAAACGGCCGTCTAGTGCTGTAAAATTAAAACTGGTATAATATGTATTTTAAACCCCTGAGCCAATATCTCTGCCGGTGGCTGGTGCCCCGAGGATAACACCAACTCAGTAGGCAATAATTTCGTATTATTGTCAGAAATATACTATAATTGTCTAAATTTCCTGCAAGTTAAAATTTGAAATTTCTAAAAACTAAGTTATACTCCCTCATGCAAAGTATTTCCCTAGCTTAACTTGGTAAAATATATTTTGGTCCTTTGGGTAGGTTTAAACATTTTCAAAATAATTTTGGTTTCATAATTTTGGTCCAAGCACTACTGATGAGGAATTGTATTCCGAAACGGCCGTCTAGTGCTGTAAAATTAAAACTGGTATAATATGTAATTACATAAGTTTTGACAAAAATATTCATCGGTAGTTCCAAAAATATATTACCAAAATTTGCTAAATTTAAGATAAGAAAAATCTTAGCTAAGGAATGATTCTAAAACCAGGGCCAGAAACTTAAATTATTAATTAATAAGGACCAATATTGTGTTGACTAAGGCTACACTAGTATTTGGAATGCTAATGCTACATACAAAAAATTCAAGTTCTATCCTGTTTTATGATGTTTGCATATTTCTCTAATGGTATGAGCTCGTATTACTGACGGTTTGTTACTACTACATTCAACCATTTTAATCTTACCTACGCGTGAGTTTGTTTATTAAATCAATGCGCTAGTCGGATTGGCTATCCCATTGTTTTATGATGAAAGTTTTAAATATTGAATCAAAACCAAACATACTAAACCATGTCCGAATCACAATCAATAAACTTTGGAACTGATGAGTTAGTTTAGACACGTGAACTTCACTAGGAAAGTGAGGCCGGCTGATTCAAAAAGCAAACACCCCCTGTGTAGCTGGCTACATGCGTCACGTGTGTAAACAAAATTGTTTGAAAGGAACATGGAACTATTGAACGTCAAGTATATCCAAGGCAATCCTGGACACGCAGACATCATGGTTATCAACAACACTGTGATGGCGACCATAAAACTTCTGAGGGCCTTGATAAGCCTAGACTTGCAATAAACCTGGGTCAACAGTTTATTTGTTAACAGCTTGCTTTGTTGTATAATGTTTCCGTAGTTGGAACAATAATTCGAAAACTTGGGTCATCTGTATGATCTGCATCAAATATGAAAATTACAGATACCAGTTTACCGATTCTTGTTTTTATCACAACCTAAAGTTAAAATTAAAACTGACAATTGAATAAATATCAGAAAAATGACGCTGGATTGCTAAGTTCACAAATTACATATAACACTAGTTTTAATTTTACAGCACTAGATGGTCGTTTCAGAATATACCTTAGTTTTTGAGAAATTTCAAATTTTTACTTGCAGGAAATTTAGACAATTATAGTATATTTCTGACAATAATACGAAATTATTGCCTACTGAGTTTGTGATATCAGATTATACCAGTTTTAATTTTTAAATCAACATTAAAAATAAAGGAAAAAAAACTTTAAAACGCCAAATATACCCAACACAATTTTAAATAAAAAGACATTTACATTTATCAAAAAATGAATGACTGCCGAATGTATTTCTTTTTTGGCCTCTAGCTACAAATACTAACAATTTAAATGGTAAATGTTTGATAAGACAGAACGGCAATGGCAATACTGGGATTGACAAGCATCATTATTGTTTGCCATTTGAAAATGTCAATTGTCTGTTTTACAGAATCATGCTGGATGGTCTATTGTATATAATACATCTATATAATATTATTCATGCAGCATCTTCACTTGGTAAACGTGTGGTCATTGGTGCCTGTTGCCTCATTATCTAACCAGCCTGGATTTTAACTTTAATTTACAAAACAGTAGACTTGACAAAAAAACTGTATCAGTGAACAATTTGCCATTTGATCATTATATTTTCAACAATATTTAGAGACCCTTTTGTTCCAGCACTTGTGTTTTTGTTTCTGTATTATACAATATTCGTTGCCATTGTCTTTGGATAACATTTCAAAATGTGTGTAGTAACAGCATTATTTCTTTTCGCCGCTTTTTGTCAAGGTAAGAGAAAAAGAAATATTATAAATGTTAATCAAATGAATTGAGGAACATGTTTTGCAATTTACAAAAATAGATATACGGGTAATTTGTTTTTTATAATATCTACTTTAATTCCGTTCGTGCTTTCAGAACTTTTGCTAAAATACAACAAAAATCATGTGCTAACTTTGAGTTTCTTGAAAACAAAATCATTACATGAAGTATTAAAAATGATCAAATGATAGTTTAATTCTTTACTTAATTATACAAATCATTCTCATTTCGCATTTGTTTTAAGCTTTGATGGGTCAAATTTTCATGTTATTTTTACTTTTTACAGTTTAATTTATTTGTTTTTTTGTAAATTCTATAATTCATTGATTAAAAATGATTATATTATTACATTTTGTCATTGAATTTTATATACTGCATAATTCGCTCAACGAAATGTGTTACGTGTGCAAAATTCATTTCTATAATACACAAAGTTTCTTTATATGAATGATAAATGAGCCATTTTATTTCAACTAGTATAGACAGTTAGGGTTGTAGCATGGCGAAGCGTGTGTGTTAAATTGATAGGGAATGTCCTTAGGTTACATGAATTTAACAGTTCGACATCGAAGACCCGTTTGAAAAAAATAGACCAAACAGTTTAATTCCCATTACATATTTGTATATGAACCAGTTTCATTTTAATTTGCTATATTTGTATAATGTAAACATCAACTTTAACTATATTAACGGAAATTCGTGTTCTTTTTTCACTTGCCTGTAAATAACCGAATATGCAAAAAATGCCAAGTTTAGCCGATTCCTTATAAATCGTTATATCCGAAAACTGCTCGACCAAATGAAATAAAATATGGTGCGAAAGGTCCGTAGATGACAATGACGTATTGAAATAGCTATCGTGTAACAAATGTAAAACGGGTTATACGGTAACTTTTTTATATTGGCTTATTATTAGCAGGAAATATGCAAAATAATATTCTAAATTAAGCCATTTGTTTTTATAATTCTCTGAAACTGTTTGATCAAATGTAAGCAAATTTGTTTAGAAGGTTCGTTTAATATAATTTTTTGTAGTTACCCAGATGATTGTCGTTACTGTAAATAGAAAAAAACCAGATAAATGGTCATTGCATGATTACAAATACGCTATAAATCAACTTTGTTATGGTTATTCTTGGTTTTCTGTTACTTTTTTAGTGGAACGTTATTTATACGATAAATAAAGCAAATCATCTGAAAATCTCAGAAACTCCGAGACCGCATAGGAACGTATCTTATGATAAGTTTCCTATGTTGAATAGAATAAATTGTGCGATTTTGTTCTGATGAGAAATCAGAAAAATTGAAAACAAACTTTTTTAAAAAAAGATTTGTATTTCGGTCAGACAAAAATGCATACTCCAGTGCTGTTTCTCGTCTACAGACAGAATGCCAGTCAACTCCAAAACTATTTATTTAGTTCTAATACAAAATTATTCCGACATTTTATAATATTGATAGTTCACAATTTTAACAGTTGAGCATAACACACCCTTTTAAGTCACTTGCTTTTTGTAGATATTTTTCATAATTAATGCTATAAAATTGTGGTTTTATATATTCATATTTTGATACGAGGGGAAGTCAGAAAGTTTATAGAACAACTTATGCAGCACAGCATAACACACATTTTCTTTACTTATTTAGACAACACAACATTCCACCATTTTAAACATATCAAGTTTTTGTCACAGCATATTTGTGTAATTCTCAAAAGCATTCAAAGTTGGTGACTTCTCAATATTTCTAGTTATAAAGGACTCCATGCCAAGAAAATCGTTGTTTTGCTAACCAGATGTTTTTGTCTTGCCCAGGGGGTCCTATCTCCGTGTGTATCCCTTCATATGCTTTGTTCCAAAAATGTTCAGGCACCACTAACTGCTTTATACTTGTCCCGTCCAGTATCGTATTTCTATAAAGTATTTCATTTTCCAAAACTAACTTCTATTTTTCCTTTAGATATTTCCTTACCCTCTGGTGTTTAATTCATCCTATTATCCCCCGCAGATGACGAATCATGTTCCATGATTTGTATAAGCCTAGAAATAGTACAATCTTTCCGCTTTTCTGCTTCCCAATTAATAGCGTTCATTTTGACATGAGCTGGTACAGTCTCATTGGCCAGATGAGATGCACAATTAAAAAATATGCTCTCTATCAAAGGAAGACTTACTAAAGCAGAATCGCAGATCGCTTGCACTACCTCTTGGTCTAACCCTGGTTGTCTTGACAGCCCATCTTCATCACTATTTAACTTACCTGATCTATAACGAATAGTGAAATTATAGTTTGACAATTCTGTCACCCACCGTTGTCCTGTCGCATCTAATTTGGCTTTAGATAACACGTACGTTAACGGATTATTATCGGTGATGACCTCAAAAGTACTGCCATACAAATACGAATGGAATTGATCAGTGACAGCCCACTCTAACGCTAAAAATTCCAGTTTATGAGCAGGATAATGTTGTTCACTCTGTCTCAACCCTCTACTGGCATATGCAATCACCCTGTCTATTTCATCTTGCTTCTGGTACAGCACCGCACCCAAGCCGTTACCACTTGAATCTGTTTGAATAATAAATGGTTTATTATAATCCGCATAAGCTAACATTTGCGGTTCAATCAACTTCTGCTCTTTAATCTCAAATGCTTTTTGTTCCTTCTCTGTCCAGGTCCAAACTACTTGCTTTATCTTCTGATGTTTCTTCTTAGATACATTGCCTCCATGACCTTTCAACAAATTATTCAATGGTTGTACAATTTTAGAGTAATACTTGACAAATCTGCGGTAATAACCCACGAAACCAAGCCATTGTCTTCCTTAAAGAGTACCTGTAACGAAATTTCTTTATTTCATATTTGTGTTAAATACCATTTTATTATCACAATATCGAAAGCCGCATCAAAATTGATGACCAAATAAGAAAGTTATAGCGGTTGGAAGGCCTTGAATTTGGCCCTCTCTGGGTAGCTGTAAGTGAAACGACCCATATCGAGACTGATCCGTGTGTGACGTCATTTAAGTACCATTTGGATTAACGGGAGGTGTATTATAAACTCGCCGATATCTTCCTTATTTCGGCATGGATTTTAATAAAATTTTCGCATTAAGTCATATTTCAGTATGGAGAATAACATATGTAAAAATCCAAAATCGTTACAGGTACTCTTTAATATTTACTGGTACTTTCCAATCCTAAACAGCTTTAATTTTTTCCGGGTAAGTTGATATCCCTTTTTTCCGAAACTATGTGTCCTAAATAAGATACAGATATTTTGAAAAGTTCACACTTGGAAGGTTTTTACTTGAGGTTATGTTTTACTAGTCTTGCCAATACAGCTTCTAATCTCTTAATATGTTGTTCGAATGTAGTGGAGAATATCAAAATGTCATCGATGAATAACAAGCAGTCTCGTAGATGCATGTCCCCCATACACTTCTCCATCAGCGTTGAAAAGTAGCTGGTGCATTCGTCAATCCAAAACCCATTTTGTTCATTTCGTAAAATCTTATGTTACGAACCGAAAATGCTGTTTTGTACTTATCCTTTTCCTTCTTTTCCACCTGCCAATATCCCGATCTTAAATCAAGCTTCGAAAAATAATTTGATCCTGTTAACGTATCAATCACATCGTCAAACCTTGGTAGCATATATGCGTTTTTCCTTGTTTTGGTATTTAGCATCCTCATATCAAAGCAAAATCGTAATAAACCATCTGGTTTACGACCAATACTACATTGGAAGAATACGGGCTATCTGATTCTCTTATAACATTTCCTTGACATGCTGTCTGACTTCCTAATATAAGCTGGTTGGTATCTTCTATATGGCAATTTAAATGGTGTATTATCTAATAATTCTATCCTATGCTTTACTAAATAAGTTGTTCCCACATTAAACAATTCTTGGAAATGCATGAGACAACTTACTTAATAACTGTCTTACCTCAACTACTTCTGTTTCTGATAAATTGTCTTGATCTATACTTACTCCAAGTTCTTCTGGTTCTGATATAACAGTTTGATGATTATAAAGAACTTAATTGTCTAAACAATAAACGTTTAGTTAAATTTCTAGAGGAATAGAATCGGTTCAACCAGGTACGCCACCTGGCAATACAAATTCTTCAATTTAAAATGGAATACACTTTTTAAATCATGCATATTCCATAAAACCGAATTTATTAAATAACTTTTTAAAAAATAATCTACTGTCATAATGTATGTTTTGCAAAGATTTTACATATTTTTTAAAATTAAATAAATTGATTTACCTATTACATACACATATCTGATATAAAATGAAAGTAGTGGAAGAACTGTAAGAGTTTTTGGTTTGATTAAGAGTTTTAAACAACAAATAATAAAAAAAATACAACAATACAATAATATAACAAGTATTTTAATAAAACACAAGTATTATAAACATATTTATGTTTTATACTGAGGAGAAAGTTTTTTAGATTCTTTGGAATAAATGTAATGTTATGAAGTATATTGACATTTTTGCTGGAATGAAACTGGATATTGCTTCATTTTTACGATGTCAAATTTTCGCGGTTTGACGATGACTACATATTCGTGGTGGTATATTTTGCGATTAAAAGTTAACGACTCCAGCAAGATTAATGGGCTACCTCGTGAAAATACTGATTTTCTCACTCGACAAAATAAAGTTCAAAGTCAAATTTTTCTTGTTAAATATCATATATATATATATATATATATATTATATATATATATATATATATATATATATATATATATATATAGTGCATCAAATGATAATAATAATAAAAATAATAATAGCTGCTTCATTGAATGATAAACAGAGCAGGTATAAAAGTAATTGGATCGATCCCTAGCTACAATGCCCTGCAATGCTTATCATCCAACCGAGGTTTTGTCTAGTCGATAATAATAAGGGCTATGAGAACAGATAGTTGACATTAGAAATACAAAAACGGTACTAAAATGACTACACAAAAGCACAAAAGAATTATATATCAAAAAAGTATTGTTGATTCCGATAATTCCGACATTGCTATTTTAGCACAATGTAGATAAAGATATATAAAAGATATTTTACAAAAAAAATATTTATTTTTTTAAAAAAAGAAAAGTGAATTCCAATCCAGTGGGCAGTGCCTTAGTAAACAATTTTAGTATCCACATTATAATGATTCCATAGATATCTGAAAATGTTTAGTGATTTTTAATTCCTTCTAAAATCTAAAGCAAACATTTGACATTCTTTCTGGAAAAGTCCTTCAACTTCGTTGATTATAAACAATTTGGTGAAAATGCAACGGAATTTATGTTATTCAAATATAATATTAATATTTATATTAAAAAATAAAAAAAAATGCAGTACATTATTCCAGTTTATTTGGTCTAGTACTTGCTGTTTTTTTACCTAAAATTTAAAATTGGTTTCTAAAAATATATTTGATTTACACTCTTTTTGTAGTCGTGTCGCTACCTTTTATAGCCGTCATCACAGTATTGCTGATAAGTTTGACGTCTCTGTGTCCAGGATTGCCCTGGATATATTTGACGACTTATAGTTCCATGTTCCTTTAACACAATTTTGATAACACTTGTGGCGAGTGTAGCTAGCTAAACAGGAGGTACTTACCCTCCCGGAGCACTCAGCCTCACAACACTGGTGGATGTTCAAGTGTTTAACCTAACTTGTCAGTTTCAAAGTGTTTACTTTGCCTATGGATTGTGATTCGGACATGGATTAGCATGTTTGTTTTAGATTATATTGGGATGGTAATTTAAATAGAATAAATCAGGAAACTAGAACAAAGACAACCCATCACCAGGAAAACTGACAAATTTTGTGGGAGTTTTAAACTTACACTGACATTTGTATGTCACATTTCAGACATTGGTTAAAACAAATACTGCATTTGACGATGAAAAGAAGTTTCCGGTAATATTCCAAATAAAACTATACTGAAGTTACCTTCAACAAAATGTCGGAGTTTTTGACAGATAACATATTTGTTGTGTTTGGTTATATAGTTTTCAGCAAATCGGTTTACTAATGGGTACAGACTGTGCACCATTGCTTGCTGATTTGTTTCTTATTCTTGTGAGGCAGAATGTATGAGAGAAGACTGTCGCCAAATCATTCAAGTCAACATATAGATATATAGATGGCGTTCTGTCTCTTAACAATCCTAAATGTGGAGACCAATTTATTCCTCTAAATTCTGCTTCATATTTAGACTTATACCTGAATTATGACGCCTACGAAAGGCTACAATTGAAACCGTATGACAAACATGATGACTCCTGTTTTCTATTGTCAACTTTCAATTTCTTTGCAGCAATATACCCGTTTCTCCTGCTTATGGTGTATTTGATACTCTGTATCTAGAATTGCTCATAGTTCCATGCTCTTTTCACACAGTTTTGATTAAACACGTGACGGTTGTAGTTAGCTGAACAGGAAGTACTTACCCTTCCGGAGCACCCGGCCTCACTTCCCTGGTGGAAGTTCACGTGTCTAACCTGACTTGTCATTTCCAAAGTTTTACTTTGCTTTTAATTTGGTCCTCAGTGACGTGATGTAATTATAGACGACGCGCATTTGTATTCCTACACCATAGATATACTAACTTTACTAATTTTATGTTATTTTTTTCTTTAAATCGAATAATTGTAATTGAGAAACTTTTGTCATGGATATGATAAAAGAAGTAGACATTTAGACATTCGCCTAAGTCTAAGCCAATCATGTAGTGTGCAAAATGTCTATTTATTTCTTTGTTCTATATATCACACGTGGCGGGCGTAGCTAGCTAAACAGGAGGTGCTTACCCTTCCGGAGCACCGGCCTCACTTCCCTGGTGGAAGTTCACGTGTCTAACCCAACTTGTCAGTTCCAAAGGTTTTACTTTGCTTCTGGATTGTGATTCGGAAATGGATTAGTATGTTTGTTTTTGATTTGTTTGATAACAATAATATTTATTCTCCATATATTAATGTAAATTATAAATAAGATAAAACTATCTCATATCTCTATTTCAATTTATTTTTGACTTTTTGCATTAACATACATGAAAGTATGTATCCCTGATATGTGAAATTTTATTTCACACATATAATATTTGTTAAAAAATTATCAGTTCGAATTTAAATTTTACAGATGTTAAATGTGGCTAACACATAGATGCGGTAAATATATCAGTCCAATATAAATAGTCCAAAAAATATATCAGTGTCCGTACGAGTTTTAAAGTTCATTTGCAACTTCTGCAATATAGTTTTCCATGATGAAAAAACGTTTAGGTCCAATGTGGCGGCCACTAAATTATCTCAGAACTACAAAAGCACAGTCCATCAGACCCGGTATCTGCAATTTTATTATTATTTTAGTAATTTTCGACCAGCCCCGTACTCATAATCATCTTAATACGATTCATGCATCATACCACTGGAATCCTTAAATCTGTAGACAAGAATATATTTTGATCCTTTGGTGGCTTTTCAGTATCTTCAAAATAATTTGGTTTCATAATTTTGGTCCAAGTACTACTGATGAGGAATTGTATTCCGAAACGGCCGTCAAGTGCTGTAAATTCAAAACTGGTATAATATGTAATTTAAAACCCTGAGCCTTTATCTCTGCTGGTGGCTGGTGCCCAGAGGATATCATCAGTAGGCAATAAATCCGTATTATAGTCAGAAACATACTGTAATTGTCTAAATTTCCTGCAAGTAAAAAATTTGAAATTTCTCAAAAACTAAGGTATACTCCCTCATGCAAAGTATTTCCTTAGCTTAATTCGATAAAATATATTTTGGTCCCTTAGGTAGCTTTTCAACATCTTCAAAAAAATTTGGTTTCATAATTTTGGTCCAAGCACTACTGATGAGGAATCGTATTCCGAAACGGCCGCCTAGTGCTGTAAAATTAAAACTAGTATAATATGTAATTTAACCCAGTTGACCCCTGGGGAACATTACATAAAGATATTAAAATACACTTGGTTTGCAAAAAATCCTATTAAAAGAGCCCAGTTAGACTTTTTCTATATAAATGAAGAGCTTTTATCGCTAGTAAATAAATGCAAAAAATTCAACTGGTTATAGAACTGACCACTCAATTATAGAATTAAAACTGAGGTTAAATAATGTTGAAAAGAGAAGGGGTTTCTGGAAATTTGACAATAGTTTACTTGCAGATGCAACTTATGTAAATAAGGTAAAAAAATATCATCTCGGATGTTAAAATATTTTATCTAATTGATACTCAAAAAACAAATTTAAATAAAATCAAAGATGAAGATTTTTGTTTTAAGATAAATGCACATCAGCTACATGATCAAATACTTCTGTAAATTAGAGGCTAAACAATCTCTTATTCTTCATATAAGAAAAAAAGAACGAAAAAACTTGAAATTAAAAATAAAATCAAGAAACTGGAATCATCCTTAATTTATAGCAATGACATAGAAAATCAGATAAATGCGTTACAAAAGCAACTAGAAAATGAACGTAAAGAATTGTTAAAGGGTATAATGTTAAGGCCTCATGCAAAGTGGATTGAAGATGGTGAAAAGAATACTAAATATTTTTGTAGTCTTGAGAAAAGAAATTACATAAATAAAACTGTCACAAAACTAGTCAATGAAATAGGAGAGGAAATTACTAATCAAACAAACATTCTGAATGAAGTGAAAAATTCTATTTTACATTATATTCAAAAAAAGATCACGAATTGGATGATGTTCATTAATATCAATTATTACCGCATTCCGATTTAAATAATGTAAATGGTAAAATAAAAGAAGAAGGACCTATCACCTATCAAGAAACACTGTTATCTTTAAAAACACGGAAAAAGAGATCATGCATAAAAACCAGATGAACGAGGCCAAACGGTTTGAAGGTTGATTCTATAGTTGGGTTCCACCTCAAGACAATAACTAACACATTCGATATTTTTTTCAGACATGACATCACCATGAATGACTTCATATTTATTACCAGAATTAGCAGTGCGTCGGCTTTTGGTATCACTACCTTTTCTTTATGTGCATGTCCAGTACCTTTAAACACAAGTTTTTCCCCTACAATTTTTGTGTCGACCGATCCATCATTATATGTGACGGTGACTGGGAAAATGTGTCCAGATGCGCAAAAATCACATTTTCAGATTTTTGCATTTTTTTGAAAGCCCCAAGACATAATAACGTAACCTGAAAATTTGAGATGAAAATCTCAATTATTCTTAAAGTGATGACGGATTTACTATTCTGCGTTTTTTACACAAAAAGTCTTTAACTCGATTAAATCTTTTAATTTACAACATTTACATTTTTTCAATTTTACAAGATCTGGATATTTTTTCAAAGAATTTTCTCATGCATTTACAACAAAAATTTAAATGCTAGCCTTAAGTCAATATCTTATGTTTATCAAAAATGAAATTTGTTTTGTTTTGTATGTTTCAAATGTATATCCGTTACCATGGTAACGCTTACATGCAAGTGCCATAAAATACCAATATGCTACTCCACTTCGTTAACAAGAAAAGGAGGGGAAAAAACTAAATTTTGAAATTTTTACACAAATATTGCCAAATATTTTGAATTGGATAGATTACAAAATAGGTTCAATATCTTATGTAGGGAGGGAAGTACCATTAATTTTTCCGTAAACGTAAATTTTACAAAAAATACTCAAGGAATTAGCTGAGTTTGAATTTATGTTCGATAAACTGCAGTGCGTTTTTGAATGAAAAATGGTGACTTTCTCAGTGCCACCAATACTATATTAGAGATAAATCCGTTTTTAATCCAATGAAATCAATTTATATGTATTAATAAGTCACGTGATTATGGGTCAAAGGTCATCAGAGAATAAAAGTATACTTGATTAATTTTGTGTACACGATTTCTAAACAATTTTCGTCCATGTATTCTAAAACGAAAGCTATATACAGAATAAATGTACATAGTATGATTAATTCTAGTAATTAGAATTGAAACACACTTTTTGATGGCGTTTACAGTCCCATTCAAGAACATTTCACTTATATAGAGACGTCGCTATCTATAGCAATCATTTTGCCTGTGCGTTACGCTGATAGCATTATACAGCAAGGTACTTTACTGTGCCACACTTACCGTGACACGGGACCTCGTTTATTTAAGTCCCCATCCGAAAGAACTGTGTCCGAAGTTTTATTTTGTAATGCCGAGTGCTTCGGGAAAGAACAATCACTACCCACTTTCAAGTCTTGGGTCAGACCCGGTCGGGGTTTGAACCCACGACCACCCACAGTGGGATGCATTTAAATGTTTATGTTCATAAAAAGCGTGACATAACCTAAAATGTATAAAACCAGAATTACAAAATATGTACAACACAGCCGCTGGAACCAAGCAGTAAAAATATATATACAGCCATACAAAATAAGTCCAGGAAAGACAAACATACATGGATTACTGATGGATGAGTTCGGAAGTAAAATCCCAGTGTTTGTAGTGAAGTTAAAATGCCCTCAGCAATCAGAATTATTTAACAAATACGCATATCCCTCCTCCCGCAAACTAGTTTGATGGGGTATGTAAGAATACCAATATTATATATGAATATTGTCCATGGATACTATTTTACAGAATAAGTCATGATATTTATTCCACCAATTAGATTTATATCCTCCCGGACACATTTACCCGCATAAAATTATCAATTATATCTGTTTGTCCCTGTAAAATTGTGTCCGGGCCATAATTCCTAATTGCTTTGGACAACTACCATAAAACTCCACATGAATAATCTTCATGGTCCAAAGGCGAGTCTAGATTTTGAACCAAGGTCATATCGGAACGGGAAAGGTGGTGCGAACTGAGAAACCGTTAACTGTTTGGTGCGGTGGTAGTTGGCTTTCAAGAGACAGTTCTAGTTCAGAATGTATTTAGCGGCATGTGCATGAATCAATTCAACCGTTTCAAAAAAGCGAAACATGTACTGTATAAGAATGCTAATTAAATTTATCCTTTTATGGTAAGGAACCGTTACATTCCTTATCTGCTAAACCACAATGCACGGAAATAATATGTTAACATACAATGATATTAAATAGTAAAGTAGACGAAATATCAAATGATAGGAAGTTGAGAAACAAGTGTCACAATCTTTTGTACGACAGACTAGGTAACCGTAGATAGAAACTTCATTTGACACTAACAACATCATCAGCACCCCTATAACTCACCCGGGGTCTCGGTAACCGGGCAGTCTAGAGCACAAATACGGATCACAGCGCCTCCTACTTCGAATCCTACTTGGGACAGATCCAACTGTGAGGTTTGTCTGTTCGATTACTGAAGGTAAGGGGTTATCCGGGCCTCCGGATTTATCCACCACCCAACTTTCGGCCTCAATATAAGTTAAAATATAAGTTAACGCCTTAACGCCTTTCAATACAATGATATTGTCAGTCACGTGCTTTCGTCACTCGGGGCTTTCTTGCACAAGATCTTTATATTTTTAGAAAGGAAGTCATCATATGAAGCCGCTCTTGTTAGAGTCTAAATCATATCAAGATGTTTAGAAGCGCAAGCTCATCCAGAGGAAACTAGGCCTATATAAAACTCAGTCTTATTTAACATCATTCATATATTCAATATGATACTGATGTCAAGTGATAATTTTCATTTTTTTAATTAAAAAAACAGCACTGGCTGTGATTTGAAAACACCAGCCATCATCGGAAAAGTAACATTTTTATGTGGTTAAAAATCTTTTCTTTCTGTTCTTTTTAAAACTATAAGTATCGTTGTTACTAGCTTTGAATAAACCTAACCGTTATTAAATACTTTAGAGTATTTTTTATTTTAAAAATGAAAAGTAAATTAAACTATTAACACAGAGACATATTTACATTATTTCATTCAGTATCTATAGAAGCTATAACCGAGGTGCCTTAAGCTTGTAGAGTAGCCAGGCATGATTTTGTTATATCTTAACTGAAGAGTGATGTACAGTGATGACAAACTATGAGAAGATCCATAGAAAGTTACGAATTTATTTTGTTCACTGACTAGATTAAAAATTAATTATTGAAAAAGGAAAAATAGGATTGTCAGAGCTTTAAATAGGTAAATCAATTTCAAATTTGACAACAACGATACCACACAGACATTCAGATTTCCGTATTATTTATAAATGAATGAATAAATAAATAAATAAATAAATATTGCATGTCTTTGATAATTCATTATGTCGACAATGTGGAAACGATCGATTGAACCGGCATCACTTTCATAGACAAAACAAACAATCAGAGGTCTAATTTTTGACCGGCGTAGTACGGACGTAATAGAAGACATTTTATCGAAGATCGAAGCTGATAGTAATATATCGTGTTCACCACTACATCTAGAGGAAATTCAGCTCCTGTGTATCTATTTAAATCGTGCCATCTATCAATACCAATGATGCTCGTGCTGCTTAATCAGAATATTTGTATTTAATCCTCAAACATCACCTGAAGACCGTCTAAAAACGGCAAATCGAGTTTGTTTATAGGTCAGGTCAATCTAACATTTTAAATGAAATCTGAGCGCATAAACACTGTTTTGTTCTATAAATTAATGTAGATTGGTTATAATTTTGAAAATGTACAGGTTAATACAGATACAGGTGAAGCACCAGTTCAATAAATACACTCGTTTTGTTGTTGATAAATTTGTGTTTGCATGAACTCCATCATAAATTTCAATGCAAGATGCACAATTTGGTGACGTCGAACTTTCTGTCCAATTTTCTCAGTTTGACGTCAGAGCGCAAATGGACCCATTTCCCCAGTCGCAGTCACATATTGTTTTTGAAGGTCTATGGCACGCTTACGATTTTCCTATTAATTTCTGGAAATTGTGGATAAAATCTGATGGGGCCTTTTTGCTTTTTAGCTCACCTAGCCAAAGGCCAGGTTGGAGATGTGTTTTGTGCTATTTTCTATTTTTTGTTTTCCAGTTGTTTTATTATTATTTTTTTATTTTACATTATTTTTCTTTCAAAAGTCTGTTTCACTTGCAGTATCGGTGTCGCTGACCTCACTTGCCGTATCAGTTACCATCTGAACCAACCTCGACTACAAATTTTTCAATCTCGATGTCTAATATCAAGTCGTTTTGTCTGTACGTGTTTCGATTTTTAAAACATGCTCAACACTATTTTTCCAATCGGCTGTAGTTACTTCCTCAACTGCTGTGTGGGATAACTTCAATACTTCTGATTAGGTATACGAAAAGTTATTCTTGGCAACTTTGTTTTTAATGTTTGCCCATATCAGTTCTATCGGGTTTGAGTCACAGTGATACGAAGGTAGACGTAAAATCTCACAACCTTTTGATCTTATCAGTTCATCGATTCTGTATCTTGGCTGGGTTGGTTTGTTCTTTTTTACGAGATTGAGAAGTTCTGCCTTTATCATTTCCTCACTAAAGTTGAAGCCTTTGTTTCTCAACCACTGTTGAATGTCAGCTTTTCTTGTAGCCATTGTTGGAACTTTTTCACTCTTAACAGAATGGTAAGAGGCATTATCCATCACGATCACACAGTTTTCTTTTAAGTTTGGTAAAAGTTGTTTTAAAAACCACTTTTCGAAATTATCCCCATTCATCTCATCATGATAATCGCCCGACGAAGTACCGGCTTGAAAAACTAGCAAAGCCCCTGGAACAAATCCATCTTCCCCACCAGCGTGAACTACTATTAGGCGTTTCCCTTTATTGAATGGGACAGTTAATCCAGATTCCACTTCACTTTGCCAGCATGACTTTGCTGTATATGACGTGTCGATCCATGTTTCATCTAAATATATTATCCTTTTTCCGTTTTCACGCAAGTTCTTAATCTTTCTTAAGTATTGACATCTCAGATAAACTACATTCGTCCTCTCCATCTAAAACCTAATTTAGTTTGTCTTAGGAACTCTCTACTGCCATAAAAGTTAATATCTTCCTTTAAACATTCATGTAAAGACTTTAATGTTGGTAATTTCCTCCTCAAAGTGTAAAATTCATGAACTTTTCGTCTTATGACTCCAAGGTCGAAATCATCAAGAAATACTTTTGACTTTATTTGTTCTGTTTTTGACTGCACAACACTAACGTTAAATGAATCCATCTTTATTTTACAGATATTCCTGTCGCTAACGCCTGTTGCGTCTGCACACTTTTTGTATAAGCTCTAGCTGGAATTTCCGAAGGTGTATGAACTTCTCTCTCAAAATATCTAGCAACATTAAGAATAATGTTTCTAGCATCACTCGACCATTTAGATATTTGATTGCGTATTCTCTCAGATATGTTTCCAGTCATAAATTCTATTAAATTCAACTGTGGACGATATAGCGACGCACGGATTTTTCACGCGTGAAAGAGCCACGTGAAAATACAGTAATTATATAAATTATAAAGGCGCGAAATAAAACTGGAAAAAAATGGATTCAGCCAGATTCGAACCCTCAACCCAGTTATCGATTTTATATTAATGTTGACAACACACTAACACGCACGGCCACACAGGTTTTTGACTTTACTACTGATTACAAAACAAATAAATCTATGAATCGTAATGTTTGTAATTTAAACGTTATCGATTCTCTTATTTATTTATATGTTTCGATTAATTTTTTATATTTACCGTGAAATAAAAATGTATATTTGCGTACTTTTGAAATAAAAAAGTTTAAAAGAAAGGTCTTATTTTTAATCAAGTATATATACCCTATACTTCATAATCGATCATTCCTAATGAATATTTAAATTAAAGGTCCAGCGGCACGGTCAAACTTGACGAGCTACACTTGGATTTAAATTGTCTATAGGTTCTGAATCTGAAGATCCTTCTTTTCTTTTGGACATTTAGTACTTACTGTGCAGCTAATATTTCAATATTACACTTGTTCTGTCATCTATATGACTTCCTAACAGGAAAAAATCAGCATAAATCCAGAGAGAAAATGTATGACCAGCTATATAGGTGACCAGTATTCAGAAATATAAAAATTGACAGGTCGTATTATTAAATCAATATTAAAAAAGTTAAATAATAATAATACAGATATACTGACTAATGATTTCAAAAAAATAATTGCAGATTGTCGGATTTCAAAAAAATTGTGGACTGAAATTGCATGCTATCATCACATTACGTGCCTGAGAAACTACTAATGAAATTTAGTATAATTGATAACACTGATCTATCAAAATGTTTTAGAAAATATTAACGTCTTAAAAAAATTATTATAGAAACCAGTGTCACGTGATTCAATGATGATGTTTATCTTTTATCAGAAATCTGTCTCTAATTTATTGTAATTAAATTTTTCATTATTTACAGGCGTTCAAAGTGAGGTATTATTATTTACAACAAATGATGGGATTTATGGTTTGCCATCAAATTTTGATGTCAATACAAATAGAAGTAAACTAAATATCACTGGGTATCGTTTTGATAACCCTTTGACAATAACATTTAACCCGGCAACTCAAAACGTCATATGGTTCGACATTTCTGACTCTGTTGGCGCTATATTAACATGGCGATATGGAAGTTTGGGTATGTATTTCTAATTTCATTTTAATTTAATGATTTATAACAATTGAAATCTTACTAGGTTAAAAAGTGGCATTAATAGCACACATTTGAAATATTTAAAACTGACATGTATTAAGTCGATATTCATGGGTTGTATGTCTCACTTACAAGTTTTCATTTTGTCCTAAACAACCAGTGTTTTACGGAGATTTAAAAAAATGTACCATATTTGTCCCCCGCCGCAACGCGGAGCGGGGACATAGAAATGCCGGGCGTGCGTCCGTCCGTCACACTTTTTTGTAAGCGCTCTCATGCCTACAAACTTTGACGGATTTTTATTAAATTTATACCAAATGTTTATACCACTAATACCTTGGTCAAGATCGAAAATTAGCATTGATCGATACTTTTTGTTGGAGTTATGGGACCTTGACCACAAAAATGACTCCGTTTTATCCAAAACTTGACCTTGAGAGCGCTGTCATGCCTACAAATTTTGACGGATTTTCATTAAATTTATACCAAATGTTTATACCACTAATACCTTGGTCAAGTTTGAAAATCAGCATTGGTCAATACTATTTGTTGGAGTTATGGGACTTTGACCACAATAATGACTCTTGTTTTATCCAAAAATTGACCTTGTAAGCACTCTCATGCCTACAAATTTTGACGGATTTACTTGAAATTTATACCAAATGTTTATACCACTAATACCTTGGTCAAGTGCGTCAATCAGCCTTGGTCGATACTTTTTGTTTGAGTTATGGGACCTTGACCACAAAAATGACTCCGTTTTATCCAAAACTTGACCTTGAGAGCGCTGTCATGCCTACAAATTTTGACGGATTTTCATTAGATTTATACCAAATGTTTATACCACTAATACCTTGGTCAAGTTTGAAAATCAGCATTGGTCAATACTTTTTGTTGGAGTTATGGGACTTTGACCACAATAATGACTCTTGTTTTATCCAAAAATTGACCTTGTAAGCGCTCTCATGCCTACAAATTTTGACGGATTTACTTGAAATTTATACCAAATGTTTATACCACTAATACCTTGGTCAAGTGCGTCAATCAGCCTTGGTCGATACTTTTTGTTTGAGTTATGGGACTTTGACTCCGTTTTGTCCAAAAATTGACATTGTAAGCGTTCATCCTTCAAATTTTGACGGATTTACATGAAATTGATACCAAATATTCATACCACTAATACCTTGGTCATGTTCGAAAATCAGCAAAGGTCGATACTTTTTGTTGGAGTTATGGGACCACTAATATCTTGGTCAAGTTCGAAATGTTCCTCCCGACCTCCCCACACATTTAATTCTGGAACAGCCCTGAATGTTTAAATATTGCAATTTCAGTATACAGTATCCTAGTATACTGCTTGATCGGCGGGGGACCCAGGAATTCTATTCTTGTTAACGTTATTACGTTGTAACGTGAAACTAATCACAAATTGTGTGAAAACCGCTACGCGTTTTACACCCCGATAACAACGTAAAAAGTGAAATTCAATTCTTATAACTACAAACCCAAAAATAAACAGTTTTTAACCATACCTACATTTCTGAACTGATCAGCTGATTTTCAGAAATTTGGCGTTACAAGGTTGAACTGCGCAGTACTACAATAAATGACATCTTTATGAAACGAAAAATATCCGATAAAAAGATAGAATAGTTTTAATTTTTTTTTATTTTCTAGTTATTTTCCGTCAACATATAAATCATGTAACATTTAAATCCATTGACAAAAAGGGACTATATTATATTTCGTAATCATGAAAACAAAGAACACATTGTACAACGTCATACGCGACGGGCATTGTAGGACAGGCGTGTTTACATGGTATGGTTAAATTTTAGATGGGAATATAGTATGTTATCAATTTTATTTAATTATAATTGGCAGGCCTACTACTGTCATTTTCATCAAGACCCAGTTCAGGCTCAACAATCTGACTCATCTGCACACTGGCATTGCATTCCTCAAAATATAATATCTATCCTGATCCCTGACTATATAGAGGCTAATTGTCGCGGGGATAATAAATGCCTTTGCTTTCAAAAGGATGCATTTACACCCCGCACTGAGAATTGGCATCCGAGATTACCATGGTGTGTGTCATTTTGCATATACTTAGGCCTATAGACACGTAAAATGTTTGGTAACGATAAAATGTCGATTCCGAAAAATGTTTCATAAATATACAATCTTAAATGTTAATTATTAAAAATCTCAGTGAAAATTTATCAGAACATGTTTGAATTAATGTTTCATAGTTTAATTTATAAACAAATCGAAGTATTTTAATGTTTCTATGTGAAATCGTTCCCTATCTCCCCGTTTGATTACAATCTTAAAATGGCTGTTATTAATAAAATTCAGAGATGGGTAATCACCGAAACAGGCCCAAAGTAGTTTCCGGTAGAAAACGTTGTCATTGCAAAATAACACTGTGTAGACAACTAGCAATGAAAACCCTCTAAAATGTATAAAAAATTATTAATTATTAATTTATATAGTGCATATTATTATACAACTTTTGTCTTTTAATGAGGTGGATATGGGACTATACGGACCTGATCAAAGAATAAAAAAGATCAAAGAACAATAAAAAAGAATATCATTTTGGATACATCGATATCAAAAGACAGTAATTGTTTTATTATATGACACTACAAAATGAAATTTAAAAAATACAAAATAAAATTCATATTTTAGTGAAATCTTTGGCATTCCTGAAGACGTTCATCGAGTCTGCAAAGCCGGTTTTAAGTTATTTTATGTAATTTCTTGTTCCGTTTAACTGCACTATGTGTGCATTTATTTGTAATGGCATCTTAAGATGCCAAAATCGCCTCCAACCCGAGTTTTTTTTCAGACACAAACTTTGCGTCAGTAGCACGATCAGGTGCGTAACGTCTATATAGCTTCAAATTGTATCATTTGACGTTTCGTTGGACAAAATCACGGTAAGGAATAACTTTCCTTAGGCCAAGTGGTACAAAAAGGCACTATCCTACAAGTTTCTGATTTTTTCTTTACTTGTAAAACTTTTTAAGGCGCATCCGAAAATGTAAAAGAAATATAGGGGTCCCCTTCTTACATACTTTTTTAGCTATAAAGCGTCATAAATGTAATAAATCTTCGAATTTTAACACAGGCTAAATAGGAAATCGCTGTTTTTCAGGCACTGTAAAATTGGAAAAAGTGTAAAAAAATAACATTTTGTAGTTCAAAATTATAGTGTTCTGAAAATGTAAAGAAAAACATATGTCCCCTTGCTCCATTTTTCGCTATTAAACTTTAAAGGCGTAATCTGATGCGAAAATATGACCTTATGCGTCTTGCAGTAATAGTCAATACTTTATTTTATTGATTTGTATACAACTTACTTTATAAATTAGATTATTTTGTATTCTTAGCCACTTCAATTACAGAAATAATGATATAAAAGAATCATTATTACCTGGGAATATCAGAAAAACAAAGCCTTATCATCCGAAACGAGTGCCAATGATGACACTTCAAAAATGCATGAAGAAGGGCCAGTCAGAGTTGAGGAATATTGTTAACGGCTTCAATTAAAATATTTTAAAGATTTTTGTATTTTGAACTACTAGTATTGAGACGCAATCTTCACTGGAGTGAAAAAAATCATTATAATCGAAGAATTTTACATGGCCAGAAAAGTGATTTAAAAAGCTACCGAGCTCGAAAACACGTCATTTAAAAAATTCTGTGCGTCATTAATGAAAACACCCCTTATTTCAGTATACATTTTCATGACGTAATTGCAAATATATATTAAAAGTCATAGTGTATGAAAACATACAAAAATTCTAAATTTTCGAAATCTGAAAGGATTTTTAAAATCAAAACAATATGAAAAAGATATCATCAATTAAACTTTGTGAAAAAACGCCTTTATCAATTAAAAGTATCGAAAGCAATTCTACGTGAATCATTGGTATCTGTTGAATTTATTCGTGTTCTATATTTAAGATGATTTTTTGTATATTTTCATGTAATTTTATAATTGATACACATAATGTTTTTTATTCCCTGTAAATAAATTATCAAAAATAGTTTAGTTACTTTAAATTGGGAGTTAGAATAATACCAACAGAGTAGATACAGGAAGATTACTCACCGTGCGTAACGTTAGCTTTCAGTTGTACAACTTGGCCTTAAATAACATAAAATCATATATTTGCATTATAAATATACAAAAGATCACGTTAACTTTGCAATTCTTTAATTCCCGGTATAGCTTAAGATTTTCCCTGTATGAGGCCATTGTTATATAAAATAGTGTTTTCTCTCACTTAATCGATGATAACGTTTCAGTTTCAATCCGTGTTAAAAAGTGGCTGTACAATAAATTAATTTACTTTAGATCGAAAGTTAATGATTTTTGTGATTTACCAATGTCCCAGCAACGTTTTGAACTCTTTGTTCCAGATTACAAATTACAAACTGACCTACAGCCACGACACTCTTGTTACATATGCCAGTATACAACAAGCATGTTGTTGAGACGGCGTGTTATATACGAGAGTCTTGTTATATATATTAATATTCATGCTCATACAGCTTAGACATTAACTTTTGAAAAAAAGTATTATAACTTGTTCACTTACAATTGAGTTAAATATATAATTTAAATATAATTTATAAGCCAAGATACAAATATCTGGTGCTGAACAGGGATTCTGGTTATTTTGTCAAGCATCATACGGATTTCAAACAAAATATACTGAAGATACCATCAACAAAATGTTGGAGTTTTTGATAGATAACATATTTGTTGTGTTTGGTAATATAGTTTTTCAGCAAACAATCGGTATACCAATGGGTACAAACTGTGCACCATTGCTTGCTGATTTGTTTCTTTATTCTTACGAAGCAGAAGTTATGCAGAACCTTGTTAAATCTGGAGAGAAAACTGTCGCCAAATCATTCAACTCAACATACATACAGATACATAGATGACGTTCTGTCTCTTAACAATCCTAAATTTGGAGACTATGTAAATGTCATATATCCTAGTGAGCTTGAAATAAAAGACACAACTGATTCCTCAAGTTCTGCTTCATATTTAGACTTATACCTGGATTATGATGCACAAGAAAGGCTCCATTTGAAACTTTATGACAAAGGTGATGACGTCAATTTTTCTATTGTCAACTTTCCTTTTATATGCAGCAATATACCCGCTTCTCCTGCTTATGGTGTATTTGTTTCCCAATTAATACGCTATGGTAGAGCTTGTTCCCACTACGGGGACTTTGTACAACGAAGTAGGCTGCTTGAAAATAAATTGTTGACGCAGGGATATTGCAAGCCTAGGCTTATCAAGGCCCTCAAAAAGTTTTATGGCCGTCATCACAGTATTGTTGATAAGTTTGATGTCTCTGTGTCCAGGATTGCCTTGGATATATTTGACGTCTCATAGTCCCATGTTCCTTTCACACAATTTTGATTACACACGTGACGAGTGTAGCTAGCTAAACAGGAGGTGCTTACCCTTCCAGAGCACCCGGCCTTACTTCCCTGGTGAAAGTTTGCGTGTCTAACCTAACTTGTCAGTTCCAAAATTTTTACTTTGCTTCTGGATTGTGATTCAGAAATGGATTAGTATGTTTGTTTTTAATTAGTAAATAATGTAATTTGAAGATACAAAACTTAGGAAATATGTAAAAACAAAATCCCGTGCAAGGCATTTCCTGATATCTTAGCAGTCCGCATACTTTACCACTGAGCTACCGAAGCTTACAAACGCTTTGTATACGCTTTAATATAGGAGTGACGGATAAGGATAATGGTATAATTTTTAAGTTCAGTGTAAACTAAATTAAATACCTACATTTTAATGTCGGTTTTGTTCACGGGCAGGCCTGCCATCAGTATTAAATTGCAATACATGCAGTCAAATGTTTAGAAATGACCATTTTTTTCTATGAATCACCGTTTTCATGCACATATAGAAATACTTATTATAGAAATTGAATTCAAAATCAACTTCGTTGCAACTCGACTAAAAGTCTCTTTTTATGTCTGGCTATAACAGTTATTGTCAAAGATTTGAACTTTTATATTCTTTGAAGTTTCCAAGAACTAAAAACTTCTATTCCCGGTGTGCAATTTATATTCTATCGCGTCTCCAATCTGGTAGATTTTCTATGCCGCAGTATTTTGATTTATAAATTCTCTCGTTTACAGGTCAAAATGACTGTCAAAAACATAGAGGTTCGAATCAAACTACAGCAACAATCAGGTGAACAATGAGTTCAAAAGTCAATTGCAACTACTCTTAGAATTAAATGAACAAAATCCAACCAATGCACTTCATCGTAGATCTAAACATGAAATCGTAGTTTAAGTCATTAATTGTTATTTAGACCAAGACCACTGTAAATAATCACATCAAAATTTACAAAATATGTATCTTTTTACTGCAAAATAGATGGAAAGCGATTTCAACAAAATGCTTAAAAGCAATTCCTCACTGAATATAACATAACAACATTTTATGAACATCTCTAATCAATCCAAAGGTGATAAAACTATTCACTATTCAATGTGTGATTCAATAGTTTGCTTGATGTTTGGACTCGTTTTCACACGTATGAGTAACTATTTCACTTATATTTGATTAAGTATTGTGAAGAAAACCAGAGTACCTCATCAAATCGTCCTAAATTGGTGGTTATCATTTCCGATGATTTATATATTTGCTTACATGTTAGAAATATAGTTTTGAGGATTACAATAAATCAGTTATTTTTTTCATTTTACATAGCTTACTTATGATATTGTTTGCAGTGACAGACGTAAAATACTTACATTAACAAGTTAGGTAACTTAACATATGACATTAATTTTGAAAACAAAGCAGAATTTAAATAATAAATAAAACACTTTGTTGTCACCAATTCAAGGGGCATTACTCATAATTTTTAAACAAAACAGGTCCCGTCCATCTTTTCTATATAGATTATTGTGAAAGCACCAATTGTTAGCTATTAAAGTGTACAAATCTAAAAAAATTGGTTATTAAATTGTGTCATTGTAAATACAAACTCTTTTATTAATATGCATTAGAAGCATATAGTAAATGTGACAGTTTTACATTTGCCGAAAAATGGCTTTACCTTGCATTTTTCTGATTGTCATAATATAATGAAGTTATAAACCAAATGCTTTACATAAAACTTTAATACAGGATATGCACTTTCTGATGACAGAATTTTAGTTTTGAAAATAATAAAAAAAAAAACATTAAATTGTGAAAGACAGGGGGCCTACATTTTTGAGTGACTCGTCAAGAATAAATAAAATGACCTCGGAAACGTTGTCAAAAAGAATAAAATGCTAGGGTTCAAACAGACAATTACTCATATTTTATCGACACTTTTCTTTATAAAGCAAGGTCTGACCATCCAAAAAAGCTATATCATATGGTCTAGGTTGTAGAATAAAGAGAATATGTAGTGATTACAATGACTACAAGAAGCATAAGAAAGAATTAAAAAGCCAACTAAGGAAGAGAGGATATAGTCGAAACTTCATAGAAAAGGAATTGAGGAAAGTTAATGGCCTTGAACGAGATGATCTATTAAAGGTAGTAAGAAAGGAACACAGTAGGATAGGATACCACTGGTAGTTACATATTCATCAAATCTACCAGACAAAAAAAACATTGTGCGGAAGAACATGTACATTTTACAGAGATCTGATCAGTGCAAAAAAGTTTTTCGAGAGCCCCCCATTCTGGCATATCGAAGAGATAAAAACTTAGGCGACATCCTAGTTCATGGTAAACTGAAAAAAGTAGTTCCAACAAAACAGAGAAAATGCGAGGATATCAAGCGTGTAATCTAATCAAAGTTGAAGATACAGTATAAGATGCATCAAGAGATAGAAGTTTCAGAACACCTGCCACCAAAAAAGACTGTAACATCCAAAATATAATTAATGAACTGGTTTGTGGTAAATGTAAATAAATAGTTTATGTCGGTGAATCTGAGAAAAGATTAAGAGACAGAATAGGAGAACATCTAGCTGATATTAAACACAAGAGTGATAAACCCGTGGCTATACATTTCAATTCCAGAGACCACTACAATTGTTATTATCTTAGAGACAACCTTTAACTATTTAAAAGTCTGAATGAAGAAAACATTTAGTTGATAATTATTTCTGTCCACTGAGCAATTCATCATTTATATTTGATGATTTTTTTTCCTCGAGCAATTGTTCAACAGTACACTATAAATATACACATCTAATTTTTAAACTTAATTTTTAAAGTTAAGTTTAAAGTTTTGTGCTTGTATTAAAAGTTAGGATTGGTAAGATCAATTCTGTGTGTTTCATTATATACTTGATCCTTCAACCTGTATTAGGAAACTGGTGAAGAAAAAGAATTTTGTATATACAAATATGTAAACATTTTGATTGATTTAATGGCAATTTCATTCTAAAATCTCAATACTTTGATTGATAAACATTTTAATCTAATAATGCAATTCATACAAATTCATATTTAAATGTCATTTTCAATCAAATTAATTCACCAAAAGTAATGGAGTATTATTTATCATTGCAATTTGAATGGAAATGTGATTAAAGGAGTTGAGCCACGAACCACCAAAAATGGCCCAATCTCGGAAATCATCCATTCTTATTTTACTTATACCTTTACTCATCTAGTATAATAAAATTAAAAAATTATTCTTTTTTATTCAGTCTTGTTGCCATAGCAACGGTTCAAAGTGAGGCGTGTGAAATTGGCAAATATTGTTGAAATTCATGAATTCTTCTGATTTGAGTAGATTCACTAAAAACTGTTGCTATGGCATAATATATTAACAAATAGCTAACTGCAGTTATAACTTGTACTTTTTTTAATTTCTTAGAATCTTTTCCAATTGATGTAGTTGTCAAATTAAATACATGTACTATTTTATTGTTTCAACATTTAAAAATGTAAAATTATCAATCATATTGACATGTGAAATATACTCATATAGCATAATTAAAAAATCAGTTATTCTCTTTTATTCATTCTTGTTGTCATAGCAACGGTTCAAAGTTAGGCATGTGAAATTGACAAATATTGAAGAAAATACATGAATTCTCCTGTTTTTTGAGATTTTTTATATTTTTTGTTATACAAAATTGTAATCAACGGTAATGGAAACCCACCATTTATTTAGTAATTCCCTTCTTAGATTGTGGTCCATTAAATTCACTGAAAACTGTTGCTATGACATGAACTATTTACAAATGCCTTACTTCAGTAATAACAGTTACTTGTCCATTTTAGTTATTTCTGAAAATCATCTGATTGATGTGGTTGTCAAATTAAACATATGTATTACATCATTGTTCCAACATTTAAAAAAAATGTCAAATTATCATTCACATTGATATGCAAAATATACCATGTAGTAATGGTATAGTTGCCTTGGAAACTCAAACATGATGTAACCATAAACATTTGAAATAAAAGATACCGTAATTGTCAGTTCAACATATATAGGTTTGCTTGTTGGTTCATATTCAATCCATTTTAGAATATCTATATTTTACTCAATATTTATGGAAGAAATGATTTTCATATTCTGAAATTGTTTTATTTTTTACTATTGCTCATTATTTATGAAATCATAATCACAAATACTGGTTGCCATGGAAACCATCAAAATAAAATTTTCTTGGAAACTTAAATTCAATGGTTGATTTGTTGGAAATTGTTTACCATACTTGACCTCAGCCATTTTTCGGGTATTTTTGACATTAAATTAACCTATTAAGGACTTGATATAACAATTTAGTTTATATGGCATGCTAGATGGAGCCTATTTATTCCAGAGCGTGCTGAACTGACTAATGACATTTTATATACACTGTAGTTTTTATTATATTAATGAAACTATTTCTTCCTTTTTAATGTGAGTAAAGCTTCAACATAGGAATTGGACGCCTGCTTTGTGTTAATCATGAAAAAAAGTTCCAGAAACTACAGTATCATCATCTCGATCACAGAGCGTTATGGTTAAAATGTTTAACAATATCATTCTTCAACAAGATTATCTTCACTATCTGATGATGAATCTATAGTTTCTGGAATATCTTTTGCATCTGAAACAAATTCGCTCCAATTCCTAACTCCATATTTTAAAGTTGGATTGTGCCTCGCATAACCTAAATACCATAGCACAGAAGCGATATGTGCACAGACTCCAACCACCCGAGCACCTGCTTTACATTTACAATACCACGCAGTTACAGAGACTGGGTTATACTCAATCCATATCAAATACTGTTTTGATGAAACGTGTCGACTCTGTATCTTTATCCTTATAAGATTTTCATCTCTCAGCATGAACAAACAGTTCGAAATTTCCATTTACTGCGTGTTCTTGTACGTATGTTGGACACATTTTAATTTGATAAGAACCACAAGTGATGTTTCTAAGTTCTGTTTCATCAATTAATGGAAAATTAAATGTATTGGAATCCAGTTCTTTCCATACAGCCCGTTTTCTTTCTAGGTTTTCGGATTCAACTCTTTCTTTAAGCGCATTTATCTGTTTTGAAAGGTATAACATTCTTGCACCTAAAGCTAGATCATCTTCGCCATCTGAAAATAAGCAAAAACCAAATTCTGTTATCATGCGTGCATGTCAACATTGTGTACCTTTTATTACGATAAATATTTTTAATTAAAATTATCGATAAAGCACAACTAGCTTTGTAGCTTTGCAATATTTAAAATCAGTATGACAGAACAGTCACAATTGGTAAGGAGACAATCATTCTTTAAGGGAAGAAGCCGGCCTCAACTGAATTATTCTAAACTTCAGTACACATGTTCACATTTTTTGTCTGTTTAAAATATTTTAACATAAAATCACACAGCAAATTCAAAGTACAGTATAACCTGCTATAGAGTCCACCTCTATATAAAGTCCACCTGTCTATAGCAAACAATTTGAAGTATCCCCAATGAATTTACTATAAATTGACCCTGTATATAAAGTCCACCTGTCTAATGTGAATAGAGTCCACCGTTTTCAGTCCCAAATGACTTCTCAACCTGTCTATAAAGTCCACTTTTTCGATCAACTTTTTTAAGTCTTTAGAGTTTTATAATTTCTTAAAGTTTGTGCAAAAAATCAACTTAATTCTAATATTATCAGATGATTAAATACACTTTTCAAATATTTTCTATAATTAATTTTGAAAAGTCAATAACAAAACTATTTAAAAACTATAATGAAAATTATTTTTTAACAAATTTAATAAAATAGTATTTATATATGTATCACTCATTTGTAAAACAATACCAACAATACATAATAACTTGTTCATAAGAGGTAAACCTCTATATAAAGTCCACCTGTCTATTAAGTCCACTTTTGTCCAGTCCCCTGGGTGGTCTTTATACACAGGTTATACTGTAATTATAAATATATACAGTATTTAGAAGAGTTTTTTTACCATTCAGTCCCTTATTCTTTAAAAAAAACACAAAAAGTTATCATACCAGTTGATAGTGGTGGTAAAAACTTGTTACAGATGGAACAAACAATGCGCACATCATCTCCAATATATGGGACTTGACTTGTTGGCAAAACATGATTTAAATATGTCCACCTCTTGATCCTTGCATTAGCAGATTCAACAACCCATCGTACCTGAAGAGATAAAGCAATAATAATGCATTTCTACTCTGCATGTGGATCAAAACATACTGTTATTTACTCCTCTATATCTATAAATCATCACGTGTAAACTAATGGTTATAATAAACCTAACTTTCAGCTGTCACATCGTTGTCATGACTATTTAGAGGAACATCTTCCATAAAACCAAAGAAGGTTTGGATAGCTGAAGAAAAATTACGTGTTAGTTTGATTTATGTGTTGAATAATGGTGTTTAACGTCCCAGTCAAGAATATTTAACTTATATTGAGACGTTGTCAGCTATAGGCGAAGGTACAGAAATTTTGCTGTGTTGTACATGTGATGATGGCATTATACAGCAGGGTTCTTTATCCCGCCACATACTGCAACAGGACCTCGTTTATTTTAAGTCCCCATCCGAAAAAAACTGTGACTTTAATTTTGTAATGCCGAGTGCTCGGCAAAAGAACAGTCACTACCCACTTTCAAGTCTTGGGTCAGACCCGATCGGGGTTCGAACCTACGACCTCCCACTTATGGAGTAAGTACTCTTTTAACTGAGCTACCACAGTGGTCAGTTTATGTTCAGATCATGCAGATAATAAACAATACTCATTATGGCAAAACCTGTAAGCTTCCTTAAGGTATTTGCAACGATTAAAAGAATGTGTGATACTAAATGTAATCTGTGAAAACAATGTAAACTGAGAGAGAGAGAGAGAGAGAGAGAGAGAGAGAGAGAGAGAGAGAGAGAGAGTTAAAGAGTTTTGATAACCCTTTTCCGTGTGAAACGTTTACCTATTCATTAGTTTCATGAACATACTAACTGGGTCCCCTCATTCTAATATTTCTACACACTACGTTTTTAATTAGACTATATATTCTTTTGCTGAAATTTACTATTTTGGATTATCTGGCCTGGTTATAAATTTATTATTATTATTGTTGTTGTGTTTTATTATTACCTTAGTTACAAGTCTGCTTGTATTAGCTTCATCAGTTGTCATCTGCTTTTGTCCTTTTGGAAGAAAAGAAGGCATCTCAGCTTTAATACCCATATCATTAAGCATCTCTACTGAATCCCTGAATCCACGATCAACAATAAATATATCACCCTCATCTATCCAGTTTTTAATGTCGTCAATGTTCCGTAGCATCATGTGTTTCAAAATGTTTGCATCGTTGTTTTTTAATCTGAAAGGTATGGACCAACAACTGTGATGAAATAACCCGTTGTACTGGTTACTATCATAGGTTTAACTAAAGGGCGGCCTTTGTGTAATGAAAAGGTCCGTCGCTGGAACTGAAAATTGCCACTCTTTTGGATGTAGATATATGTACCATCGAGTACAAGGATGACCTGTGAATTTGTTACATCACCAAATAATGTTTGTGCCAATGTTCTTGTATGGTTGCTTATGACTTCCTGGCGTGTGATATAGATAATCCTAAATGCCTTGGTACAAAGGTCTGCATAAGTGCTTTTCTAACAGAACATATACCTCTTCTTAAGCTTGATTTTGATATATTAAAAATTGTCGATAGCACTTTATTAGAAATACCAGCTCTCAATTTAAACAAATAAATTCCTAAAGATGTACGGGTACTTCTTGACGGTGTATTTCTTACATATTCACTGACATATGTACAAAGTTCGTCAAAATTTTCCTTTGTGATACCAGTCATGTTAAAATAATCAGTTGAAGATAGAGCCTGATCAGAATCAAAATCGATCCTTCGCTGTTCATTATGTAAAGCCAACACTCTCAATTTCTTCAAAAGTTCCAGAATAGAAGAGCGGCTTAATAAAACTGAATTATTTGTAGATTTCAAAATATCCATCGACCCCACAGTAAAATTACCATCTGCTAAGTGACCAGGACAACATCGAGATCCAGATGGGATAATTATCTCGTTTCTCAAGAATGCCTTAAATCTTGCATCTGCCGATACAACTACTAGTTTATTTCCAGGCTTTTTACATATAAAACAGTATGAGTGACTTTTGGCTGTCGACTGTATTGGCAACATGACTGACGGTGGACTAGATACTGAAGTGGTTTTCTGTGGAGCTGGTGGTGCATTTTGCTCTTCATTGTTCTTATTTATAGAAGCACGGTGTGATGATCCTTTGCACTCTGTCTTATAATAACCTTGCCTGCACTTATTGCATATTATATCTGAAGGCTTTGTTTCCAACATGAAATGTTTTTGAAGATATTTTTTAATCGAAATATTCAAACATCTGCGTTCTCCAGGTTTCGTCCTTTTGTTGCAAAGAACGCATAAGAAATATTTGGACCAATTCCAGGCATCCTGAAATAAAAAAAAAAAAATGAAATGTGATATTTGGCAATGAAAGAGAGGGTTTTTGTCTGAATGAAAACACAAAAATTCATTTCAATTTGTATTATTTATATGTTAGACCCTTATTTAATCTATTAATGAATTTATCAAGTATAAAGTATTATTATATTTTTTATATCTTTATCGACTGTTTACTCAATATGTGTGTAGGCCAGGTCTTGCATTTGGTCAAGGCAGTGTGCCACCGACTTTTCTTAAAATTGTTAAGTAATCGGCAGTCACGAGTCTTTCAGAAGAGACCTGAAAAACCGATGCTACTGTTATGCTGATTTTAAGGTAGTTCCATACTTTACAAATCGCCTGAAAACACATATTGAAATTTTGATATGTTTTACATGGGCATAAATCATTCAACATGCCAAAATTTCAGGGCAGGTATTCGACTTCCTTAAGAAGTTCTGAAGCGCCACCTGGTGGCCATTTTCACGATATAAATGATCAAATTTTAAATACTGTTATCAATAAATAAGCTTTAATATTTTTTGTCATGCTTAGAAACCAATAGTGTCTTGCATTTAAATTAACCATTATGTCGTGGAGATTATTTGTACCAATGGAATTTTACTTCTGGTCACGTGGTATTTTTCTACAGCGCCACCTATTAAGAGAGAACATTAAAATTCCGGAAAACTGAAAGTAACACCCTTTCGTTAATTTGTAGATTTAAAAAAAACTAAGTCGAGTACGACCCCTGATTTTCACATATATTGCACATGAATATATAAGTTTGATTTTCGGAAACAAAAAATAGGGGGTCATCAAGCTACTTTTCTCATAATATTGCATTAAAATCCTGAAACAAGAAAAAAGCCTCATTCCTTACGTAAGAAGCTACTAATAATGTCCTAGTATACTATTATGAACTCAATGATTTTCGTTTGGTATTAACAAATAAACAAAAACACTGCTTGTGAGCTATTTGGTTGTGCAAAAAAAAATGAAAATCATAATATGGTCTGCCACCCATAGAAACCCATAGCAACCGTTACCCAACACAGCTCAGTTAAAGTGGAAAGGGGATTCGTATACATTGATGAAGATTCTTGATTCTAGGCCGCTGAATGAAACGCAAATACAAGAGCATAGTCAAACTGCTAAAATTTTACACCGAGAAAAAATTATTATACCGTATGTTTATTGAAGAATCGTCAGTTTGTATCCTACTGTTGGTATTTAAAATCACCGAAAAAAAACAAACATAAACCAGCATTTAAAATACCGTCTTCAAAATTTAAACAATGTAAGCCTACCCAAATCTTTTAATTATTTAGTGTAGATCTACCTAATTTCCGTCATGTACAATATACATTTTCTTCTTAAAAATAGTGCACATATTTAATATTCTGAATTCTAATCTTTTGTGAATGCAGAAATTATTCTACTGCATAATAGCATAACAGCGTTCCCGCCATAATTCTGTAGGCGCCGAAGACCACACATTCGTGACGTCATAGATAAAAAAGACGTCAAATCGGACATTTCGACCGTACGCACAAAAAGACGACGTCACTATGGTATGGAACTACCTTAAATGCATTATTTTAATGAAAATTTAATATTAGCACATGACACTACCATGGCACGCTCGAGAGCCCTCCCTCCACATTGCCATAATCACACTGGAAAGGTGAAATATTTTAACTGACCAGTACTAAAACCCCGTTCTGATTTCATTATTATGATTCACAAAAATAAATTGGATATGGTATATATATATATATACAATATTCATCTGATATTGTAAAGTTTATATATAATTTAAAAAAATAAAATTACTAAAAAAAATTAGCTCGGGGAGGACTTGAACACCTGACGTCGAGATCCAAGTGCCACGTAAAGTACCACTCGGCTATATCTGTGTACACACTTGATACACATATAAATTGTATATATAAAGTTTACAGATAACCTAGCTCCGTTAGTTTCTAATTTATTGTTTTGTTTTTTTTACAAGAAAGATAATTTTAAGTTTTAGGCTTTTATTGATATGTATTTCTTATTTTTACGAATTTTGTGTCATTTATTTTGTGTACCATGGTAATAATTCAATCGTATTGTGTGGAAACAAAACGTCTGCTGGCCCGTCAGATTACATCAGATCAGCATTTCTTTTGGGAAATCATTTTTACAAAAAGTAAAATTTTTATTTCAGAATATGACAAAGGCATGATTCAAGTAAAAATTATTTATGTCAAATTTATAATCTAGATCAAAGTATCTCAAAAACCATTATCACGGCCGTTGACATTGCCTTACATCCTCCCCTATATTCTCATTTATATATTTATAAACAACTGTAGTAGAAACATGGGTTAACTTTACCGTGAGATTTATAAATAGGCTATTTATTTCAAATACTTACATGAATCCGTTGTTAAACATTCACCATAAGCCTATCACATCTTGGTATTTTCAGCCACAACCCATTTTTAAAGTTTTTCGCTCGCCTGAAATACCGTGCTGCTAAATGCGTTCTTCACGTTTCATGGTGCTCCCCTTGAATGTAGAGATTTCCGATAAAAATGTACACATCGTAGCCGGGAACAACTCATTTTTTTCAGGTAAAAATCAATTTTTGACATTGGCTACAGTCCTCAACCACAGAAAAACCAGCATGTATTGTTAAAAAATAGTAATATCTTTAATTTAAATTAAAAATGGTTATTAAAAATGGTTTTGGTTGAGGGATGTGGCCACATCGAATTTTGTGGAAGTTTGTATAAAATTTTGGCAAAATTGCCGATTTTCACGAATTTACCCACCGTTCCCTTCAAATTACAATGATCTCGCAAAAGTATAATTTAAAATTTAATCTGGTATTGAACCCCCGATTCACAAAGAATAAAAACATGCATAAGAACAGTTGATTTGCTTGAATTTATTTTACTAAAAAATTTGGGCCGATAACCATGCTTCCCGAATTTTCTCCTTTCTTTTTTGAATCAACTTCAAGATTGAGTTATTGTACTTAATATGAAAAAATAAAGTTATACATTTTAAGTTAATATGTTTGAAATCAATGTTGAGGTTATACCTCCGAGTGCTGTATTTTTTTCTGCAATGTCTATGCCGACAGTCTTGAAACAGTTTTGATTTGGATGCTTATCCCCAGTAAACGAAGCAATTGGTTTTAGTTTGAAATATGTATATTGTTAAACTAATATGGATTCTTTCATTGAGATGCAGTTTAATGTGCTGCTGATATAATATTTACAACAGCAAATGGAAGCAAAGTAAGGAATATCTTTGCAGATTATTTTGTGAGACTGTCTTCCACTAAATCTGCATCGTTCAATATACCATATTGCACATTTATTAAAAATATGTGTCAGATTGATATATGGAAATTGCCAGATTGAGACTCAGCATTTGTCATTATGATACAAAAATTGGTAAAATAACTTCTCTGCACTGCCATTCTTGCAGAGCTGATTTTTCATTTTGAAAATCTTGCATTGTCATTCAATGTCAATTTGACACTTGAAAACAGTCGGGTTAAGGTTCGAACCTTGTAACTATGATGCACAAGTTATCAAGTTGACTACCATGCTTTGTCATTCTGGCGGCTGTGCTTTGTCATTTTGACAATCTTGCATCGTTAGTTTGAGATCCTGTTTTGTCAGTTTGACTTTTGAGAAATTTCAAGTTGACATACATAAGTTGTCCAGTTGACTTGCGTATCTGTCAACTTCACATATCATTGAGTGACTGAATGGACAGTCAAGTTGACAAGTTTACTTTGTCAAGTTGACAATCTTTTTCTTTCAGTGAATAAAATATTTATAAAACACTTCAAAGAGTTAGTATTGGAATGTATGAATAGGATGTGGTTCGCCAGTGTATGACATGATACTTCTAGTATTTAGGTTGAACAACATGAAATTGCGCCAGAAAGGCATTCCGTTAATCGAATATTCAAGGTAAAAACGTTTTCTAAAATCTTCGCACAAAGGTTAGGATGCATTGATCACGTGGTACACTGGAGAATCTAATCCTACATGATAGCCCGAGAAGAGGATGATCATGATATCCTAAAATCATAAAAATGTTTCTGAAAATATATATTAATTTATTACCACTGTTGAATGTTTGTCAGTTGGCAATTGAGTTAGTGTTTTTTATTTATACTTGATTTATAAAATATATTTATTTTCATTGTTTCCAGTACCACCATCCAAATAATAAGCAGTATCGGTTTTGGTAAGTAATAAACTTAGATGTGTTTTACTACCACTTTCTCTCTAAACTTTTCTCAAGAAAAACTATCCATAGAAAATTATACAACGATCTTTTTTTATTTAGTAGACATAAGGATTATCATCCCAGAAAGTATTATGTATTATCAGACGATACAAGCCGATTAAGAAAAAAAAACAATTTATAAGTGTTTTATTTTATAAAAATGAATTAACCCATTCCCGTTCCTACCGGTAAGCATATTTTTAGCCTATGCCTCATGGAAAAACGGAGATGATTTGGATATTTCTGAAGCCATTTTCTCGCGGGATATCTCATTTTAAACGGCATAACATACAAAAAACAATGGTATAATTTTCAAAATGAAACAATTTTATTTTCAATCAAACTTCAGTTCAGAACGCCGACAAAGAAATATTTTCTTCAATTTTGATGAGAGCCGTAATTTTAAATAGATTAAGAAAGAGATTACTTGCTTCGTCATTTTACCAAAAATAAGATACAGATATCAAAAACTTGTATATCACGGTATTCACAAGAATTTACGGGGTTAAACAAAAAAAATTATGGTAAAAATTCATCAACCGGGTCATAACAACCGAAATTATAGAACCGTCATATTTTCCAAGCTTGAAATTTTAAGTTACACGGTCGATAAATGAAAAAAAATCTTCTGTTGAATTTTTCTCATAACTAAAACCTCAAATAGGGAAAACAAAATCAAGTTACAGAAACTTCATCATTTTCTCTTTTATTTGATATAATCTTGTACATATGTTTAATCGTCTTATCACATTTGAATTACCGTGTGACGTTTCGACGACCCACGCAATATTTTCAGAAAATATGGGAAAAGATTACCCATTTACGTTACGCTATTTTCTTGTACATGCGCTTATCGCTTTACTTTAAGATTACCACAATTCAGTAAATACTAGTGTGGCGACACCTTAAGGGGTTTTGCGCGGGAAAGAATGAAACAATCTAGAGGACATTCACTTTTGCTTTTCCACAAGTTAAACTTTAGTAGAACTCATTTATTATAAACCTAAGAAAATATGATTATCATATCACAAATTATGTTGCACATTAAATTACCACTGTAGTTCCCACTTATTCCAGAGCACCAGTCTTACAATCTCGCTTCTCCTGTGTCATTGTCTTTTCTTTTTTCCCATTTGTGATGTTTGTCTTTATGTTGTTATCCTTGTATTGTGATTTATCACTTTCTTTGTGTTCTGTTCTTCATTCAAAGAGTTAACATCAGAATTACTCACATAATGTTTATCGTGTTCACTTGTAGTACAGGTAGTGTTATTTTTTGTGAAGATTCTTTTAAAACGGTATTTATCTGAAAAAAGTAAACAAATATAAAAATGAAAAGATGCAGGGCAGGAGTCATGTGAATAAATAGCAGAAACACATTGGTGGTGGACCCAGGAATTTTGGAAATAGAAGTTCTATTTATCTAAGAAAACACTAATATCAAGATGACCTAATCTGAATTGTAAAGGTAACAAGATGTTTATAGAATACAATCTCTCTCCCCCAATGGTGAACATCAGCGAATTCTATACAAAGTAAAATATATTTTATGGACAAATGGTAGTAAAATAAGAGGGGTGATTGAGTCGTTCAAAATGATTCAATAGATTTATAGTGCCTGTCCAAAATCAGGATTTATAATCAGTGTGACACTGTATCCCACATATATTTGTCATAGTAATACTATATATCCAAAATTAAAAATGCTGATTAACATTGCACAATCAACTGTACACTTTATGGCAATTTTCATTGCAGACAACTAAGTACATTGTACTGATATTGAACCAACCAGTGGAGACCCACTGCATTGAAAATCAATTTTTCACTGATCAACCCCAATTCACATGCCGCAGTGCGATTAAGGTGTAATTGATAACTGCAGTAGCCCAGTGCTCTCTGCATGCATGGGTCATCTTGGTTTCAAACCCTGAACTGGTCTGACCAAGACATGAAGATAGGTAGTGAGTAATCTATGTCACTTCACCTATTCGTATATAGCTGGTTATGTTTCAATATGTGAAATATTTCGACTGGGACATAAAACTACATTTAATCCATAAAATTCAATAAATTAAGTAAGGTGTGATGGATTGTGCTCAACAAGTGACAAGGTCAATCTGGCAAAGCATCCTGCTGGTATGGAAAGGTCCGATGTCAAAGTACAGGTTGCATTTTTCTCTTTTGTATTACAAAAGTATTAAACACTAAGCAGCCATTACCCCGGTGAGACCATGTTTGGCTTGACACATCTTAGTATGAAAAATATTGTTAGTTTGCTTTTAAAAGGTCTGTTGGTTTCTTTGGAAACTCAAGTTTTCTCTACCATTTATGATATAACTGCCTTGATGTAAGTGAAAATACTCTTGACCGTGCTTCAAAAACAGTTATATAATATTGGCATGTATTTAGAGAATCATTTCTGGGTTGTGAAAGGATACTGAAATGGTTAATTATCTCCAAAACTATTAACATTTTGTATAGGTATGTATGGAATGGTGGAATGGATTAAGTGTTTTGTATACGCCCCACTCAAGTTTCTTGCTCTAATATTGAGATGATCAGTTTTGAGATGATGAAGTGGAAAATTGGTGTTTTAGTTCCCGGACAAGATTCTTTGACTAATACCGATAGTCAGTTCTTGGTTGGTGTAGTGGAGTATTGATGCCTCATACCTCTGTCAAGATTTTATCACTTACATCGAGACGTTTCTGAGATGATGGAGTTGAGTAATGGTGTTTTTATAATAACTTTCAAGTCAAGATTCTTCAAGATCCTGAGGCTGTTAAATTGCTAACATCCAAACCAGCTGTTTACTGACAGGTGGCTTTAGTTGATAAGCCATCAAAACTGCAACAGAAAATTAAAACGGACCACAAAGCAACGCATTCTTTTGCAGGATAAAAGAAGATTTAAATACATAAAAATATCTGATTAAATTGTTAATAAGATTCATAAAGAATTAAAAATTTAAAAATTCATCACAGCGAACAAAAGCATAGATACACCATTTACAGAAAAAAATATAATTGTATTTTAAAATGAGTGGAGTAATGCTGTTTAATACCCCACTCAAGATTCCCTTTTTATGCAGTCAGTTATAGGGTGGTAGAGGAAACCAGAGTACCTGAAAAAATCCTAGTCATCAGCTGGCGAGCTGATACTTCCGACTTTTTCTTGTGCAAGGATCCTTGGTGATCAAGTTTTCTAAAGCACAAACTTACTCTGTTGGAAGTCCATGTGTGTAACCTGACTTTTCAGTTCCAAAATTTTTACTTTGCTCTGGATTGTGATTCAGACATGGATTAGTATGTTCGTTTTTGTTTGATATTAGTGTATCTCACTACTTGGTATGTTAGAATCCTACTTTATAGGAAGCTAGCATGGGAAAGTTTGTATTTTCTGAGTGAGATGGACATTGTCCAGTAGGCAAGCTGATAAAATGTTCTTGGAAACAGCAGCACAGGCCCATCCAGAATACACCAAGCTTAAGACTGGAAAATAAGAGAAAAACACGTTTGACTACAGATTGTATAATACTGGCTTGGGATACAATGACCGAATTTCACCTGCGGATTGCAGATTATTTGAATAATTGTCCTCAAAAATAAGCAAGTTGATACAGACTTAGAGTTTTTCTTTAGGTAATTTTATCCCAGGTGTACTGGAAATATCGCCTTTTTTAATGTTATTCATCAAAATTTTAAGGGGGGAGCAGGCTACGACCCAATAGCATTGACACGTGCCTCTGGCGCTCCATTTCACTTTTGATGCAAATTATATGGCTCATGTCGCTATGGACATTTCGACACACAACAAAATCAGCCTATGACCATATCGGCCTATACATAATCGGCTTACACTCAATATAATTCGATTTTTAGACAGACTAGATAATTTTTTCATTATTAGATTATTATATATAGATTATTATAATTTAACAAGAACAAACGTATTTACTAGTGTTTTATCATGGTAGCCAGATTCATAATAAAATTATAATTAAAATAATTTTTATGATATCATGATATATGGGTATTTTCTTGTAAAATTATGAACCTGAACTTTGTCATGAAGTCTGAACCCTGTGCGTTTAATTATAAAATTTGGCAGAAAACGTTTTTATTTGAAAAAACGCCAGGAGGGATATTGTGATGAACGCATGTTTTGAATTACATTACATCATTGGCCGATTTGGTTATGGGCCGAAATGTCAAGGAATCGCTCGTGTCATCTTAACATTTTTCTAGACCCCCCCCCCCCCATTTTCAAATAATTTCCTGATCTGCCTATGAGTTTGTCGTCGATTTAGAATCGTTATCAGCTTAGTACTCAAATAATCAATGTCTGGTTATATGATGTCTTCACACGAGCAAAATCGTATCTTCTAAAAATCCTCACCTGACTTCAATCATTCAATTTGTCGTCGGATAACCAGCTTGTTGATCCCGTATATTCCGCCGTTGACTTGGAAACTAACGTTGCTATTTTTTCTAAGCGCGCCCTCAAACAGACTTTTGCAACCCAGATATTAGTAAGTTAATCGCATATATGTACACTTTCAAGTAGACCGCCGTGTTTGGACACCTGAAGTTGGTTACTTTTTCAACATTCAACATTCAATGTTGAAAAAGTAAATGATATCTGAAGTTAGTTACTTATTCAACATTCAATGTTGAAACAGTAAGTAAGTAAGTTTATTTACTTTTTCAACATTCAACATTTTATTTTGAAACAGCAATTACACCCATTATTAAAGACAACCTGTCGCATTAAAGTGCTTAATGACTTACAGGGGATAGAGCTCATATTGTATGGAGTTAACTATGTCAAATAACAAATAACTTTGCTAGTATGTCCGATTTTCTTACATTTCCCTACTAGTTCTAACCGATATTCTCTAGCTTCACGGTAAACAAGTTCTCGTGCCACCTAATGATATATTATGCAACACTTGTATTGTCACAAGGTATGTCAGTGTCAAATTTGATTAGCTTTGAACGGGGTTGACTATGTCAAATAGCAAAAAATCTTAGCTAATATGTCCGATTTTCTTACATTTTCCTACTAGTTCTTACTTATATCCTCTAGGTTCACAGTGAACAAGTTCTCGTGCCACCTAATGATATATTATGTAACACTTGTATTGTCACTAGGTATGTCAGTGTCAAATTTGATTAGCTTTGAACGGGGTTGACTATGTCAAATAGCAGAAAATCTTTGCTATTATGTCCGATTTTCTTACATTTCCCTACTAGTTCTTACTTATATACTCTAGGTTCACAGTGAACAAGTTCTCGTGCCACCTAATGATATATTATGTAACACTTGTATTGTCACTAGGTATGTCAGTGTCAAATTTGATTAGCTTTGAACGGGGTTGACTATGTCAAATAGCAAAAAATCTTTGCTATTATGTCCGATTTTCTTACATTTCCCTACTAGTTCTTACTTATATTATCTAGGTTCACAGTCAACAAGTTCTCGTGCCACCTAATGATATATTATGCAACACTTGTATTGTCACTAGGTATGTCAGTGTCAAATTTGATTAGCTTTGAACGGGGTTGACTATGTCAAATAGCAGAAAATCTTTGCTATTATGTCCGATTTTCTTACATTTCCCTACTAGTTCTTACTTATATACTCTAGGTTCACAGTGAACAAGTTCTCGTGCCACCTAATGATATATTATGCAACACTTGTATTGTCACTAGGTATGTCAGTGTCAAATTTGATTAGCTTTGAACGGGGTTGACTATGTCAAATAGCAGAAAATCTTTGCTATTATGTCCGATTTTCTTACATTTCCCTACTAGTTCTTACATGTTATATTATGCAACACTTGTATTGTCACTAGGTATGTCAGTGTCAAACTTGGTTAGCTTTGAAAGGGGTTGACTATGTCAAATAGCAGAAAATCTTTGCTATTATGTCCGATTTTCTTACATTTCCCTACTAGTTCTTACATATATACTCTAGGTTCACAGTGAACAAGTTCTCGTGCCACCTAATGTTATATTATGCAACACTTGTATTGCCACAAGGTATGTCAGTGTCAAATTTGGTTAGCTTTGAACGGGTTTGACTATGTCAAATAGCAAAAATCTTTGCTAATATGTCCGATTTTCTTACATATTCCTACTAGTTCTTACTTATATCCTCTAGGTTCACAGTGAACAAGTTCTCGTGCCACCTAATGATATATTATGTAACACTTGTATTGTCACTAGGTATGTCAGTGTCAAATTTGATTAGCTTTGAACGGGGTTGACTATGTCAAATAGCAGAAAATCTTTGCTATTATGTCCGATTTTCTTACATTTCCCTACTAGTTCTTACTTATATACTCTAGGTTCACAGTGAACAAGTTCTCGTGCCACCTAATGATATATTATGCAACACTTGTATTGTCACTAGGTATGTCAGTGTCAAATTTGATTAGCTTTGAACGGGGTTGACTATGTCAAATAGCAGAAAATCTTTGCTATTATGTCCGATTTTCTTACATTTCCCTACTAGTTCTTACTTATATACTCTAGGTTCACAGTGAACATGTTCTCGTGCCACCTAATGATATATTATGTAACACTTGTATTGTCACTAGGTATGTCAGTGTCAAATTTGATTAGCTTTGAACGGGGTTGACTATGTCAAATAGCAGAAAATCTTTGCTATTATGTCCGATTTTCTTACATTTCCCTACTAGTTCTTACATATATACTCTAGGTTCACAGTCAACAAGTTCTCGTGCCACCTAATGTTATATTATGCAACACTTGTATTGTCACTAGGTATGTCAGTGTCAAACTTGGTTAGCTTTGAAAGGGGTTGACTATGTCAAATAGCAGAAAATCTTTGCTATTATGTCCGATTTTCTTACATTTCCCTACTAGTTCTTACTTATATACTCTAGGTTCACAGTCAACAAGTTCTCGTGCCACCTAATGATATATTATGCAACACTTGTATTGTCACTAGGTATGTCAGTGTCAAATTTGATTAGCTTTGAACGGGGTTGACTATGTCAAATAGCAGAAAATCTTTGCTATTATGTCCGATTTTCTTACATTTCCCTACTAGTTCTTACTTATATACTCTAGGTTCACAGTGAACAAGTTCTCGTGCCACCTAATGATATATTATGCAACACTTGTATTGTCACTAGGTATGTCAGTGTCAAATTTGATTAGCTTTGAACGGGGTTGACTATGTCAAATAGCAGAAAATCTTTGCTATTATGTCCGATTTTCTTACATTTCCCTACTAGTTCTTACATATATACTCTAGGTTCACAGTCAACAAGTTCTCGTGCCACCTAATGTTATATTATGCAACACTTGTATTGTCACTAGGTATGTCAGTGTCAAACTTGGTTAGCTTTGAAAGGGGTTGACTATGTCAAATAGCAGAAAATCTTTGCTATTATGTCCGATTTTCTTACATTTCCCTACTAGTTCTTACTTATATACTCTAGGTTCACAGTGAACAAGTTCTCGTGCCACCTAATGTTATATTATGCAACACTTGTATTGCCACAAGGTATGTCAGTGTCAAATTTGGTTAGCTTTGAACGGGGTTGACTATGTCAAATAGCAAAAAATCTTTGCTAATATGTCCGATTTTCTTACATATTCCTACTAGTTCTTACTTATATCCTCTAGGTTCACAGTGAACAAGTTCTCGTGCCACCTAATGATATATTATGTAACACTTGTATTGTCACTAGGTATGTCAGTGTCAAACTTGGTTAGCTTTGAAAGGGTTGACTATGTCAAATAGCAGAAAATCTTTGCTATTATGTCCGATTTTCTTACATTTCCCTACTAGTTCTTACTTATATACTCTAGGTTCACAGTGAACAAGTTCTCGTGCCACCTAATGTTATATTATGCAACACTTGTATTGCCACAAGGTATGTCAGTGTCAAATTTGGTTAGCTTTGAACGGGGTTGACTATGTCAAATAGCAAAAATCTTTGCTAATATGTCCGATTTTCTTACATATTCCTACTAGTTCTTACTTATATCCTCTAGGTTCACAGTGAACAAGTTCTCGTGCCACCTAATGATATATTATGTAACACTTGTATTGTCACTAGGTATGTCAGTGTCAAATTTGATTAGCTTTGAACGGGGTTGACTATGTCAAATAGCAGAAAATCTTTGCTATTATGTCCGATTTTCTTACATTTCCCTACTAGTTCTTACTTATATACTCTAGGTTCACAGTGAACAAGTTCTCGTGCCACCTAATCATATATTATGCAACACTTGTATTGTCACTAGGTATGTCAGTGTCAAATTTGATTAGCTTTGAACGGGGTTGACTATGTCAAATAGCAGAAAATCTTTGCTATTATGTCCGATTTTCTTACATTTCCCTACTAGTTCTTACATATATACTCTAGGTTCACAGTCAACAAGTTCTCGTGCCACCTAATGTTATATTATGCAACACTTGTATTGTCACTAGGTATGTCAGTGTCAAACTTGGTTAGCTTTGAAAGGGGTTGACTATGTCAAATAGCAGAAAATCTTTGCTATTATGTCCGATTTCTTACATTTCCCTACTAGTTCTTACTTATATACTCTAGGTTCACAGTGAACAAGTTCTCGTGCCACCTAATGTTATATTATGCAACACTTGTATTGCCACAAGGTATGTCAGTGTCAAATTTGGTTAGCTTTGAACGGGGTTGACTATGTCAAATAGCAAAAAATCTTTGCTAATATGTCCGATTTTCTTACATATTCCTACTAGTTCTTACTTATATCCTCTAGGTTCACAGTGAACAAGTTCTCGTGCCACCTAATGATATATTATGTAACACTTGTATTGTCACTAGGTATGTCAGTGTCAAATTTGATTAGCTTTGAACGGGGTTGACTATGTCAAATAGCAGAAAATCTTTGCTATTATGTCCGATTTTCTTACATTTCCCTACTAGTTCTTACTTATATACTCTAGGTTCACAGTGAACAAGTTCTCGTGCCACCTAATCATATATTATGCAACACTTGTATTGTCACTAGGTATGTCAGTGTCAAATTTGATTAGCTTTGAACGGGGTTGACTATGTCAAATAGCAGAAAATCTTTGCTATTATGTCCGATTTTCTTACATTTCCCTACTAGTTCTTACTTATATACTCTAGGTTCACAGTGAACATGTTCTCGTGCCACCTAATGATATATTATGTAACACTTGTATTGTCACTAGGTATGTCAGTGTCAAATTTGATTAGCTTTGAACGGGGTTGACTATGTCAAATAGCAGAAAATCTTTGCTATTATGTCCGATTTTCTTACATTTCCCTACTAGTTCTTACTTATATACTCTAGGTTCACAGTCAACAAGTTCTCGTGCCACCTAATGATATATTATGCAACACTTGTATTGTCACTAGGTATGTCAGTGTCAAATTTGATTAGCTTTGAACGGGGTTGACTATGTCAAAGAACAGAAAATCTTTGCTATTATGTCCGATTTTCTTACATTTCCCTACTAGTTCTTACTTATATACTCTAGGTTCACAGTGAACAAGTTCTCGTGCCACCTAATGATATATTATGCAACACTTGTATTGTCACTAGGTATGTCAGTGTCAAATTTGATTAGCTTTGAACGGGGTTGACTATGTCAAATAGCAGAAAATCTTTGCTATTATGTCCGATTTTCTTACATTTCCCTACTAGTTCTTACATATATACTCTAGGTTCACAGTCAACAAGTTCTCGTGCCACCTAATGTTATATTATGCAACACTTGTATTGTCACTAGGTATGTCAGTGTCAAACTTGGTTAGCTTTGAAAGGGGTTGACTATGTCAAATAGTAGAAAATCTTTGCTATTATGTCCGATTTTCTTACATTTCCCTACTAGTTCTTACTTATATACTCTAGGTTCACAGTGAACAAGTTCTCGTGCCACCTAATCATATATTATGCAACACTTGTATTGTCACTATATATGTCAGTGTCAAATTTGGTTAGCTTTGAACGGGGTTGACTATGTCAAATAGCAAAAAATCTTTGCTAATATGTCCGATTTTCTTACATATTCCTACTAGTTCTTACTTATATCCTCTAGGTTCACAGTGAACAAGTTCTCGTGCCACCTAATGATATATTATGTAACACTTGTATTGTCACTAGGTATGTCAGTGTCAAATTTGATTAGCTTTGAACGGGGTTGACTATGTCAAATAGCAGAAAATCTTTGCTATTATGTCCGATTTTCTTACATTTCCCTACTAGTTCTTACTTATATACTCTAGGTTCACAGTGAACAAGTTCTCGTGCCACCTAATGATATATTATGCAACACTTGTATTGTCACTAGGTATGTCAGTGTCAAATTTGATTAGCTTTGAACGGGGTTGACTATGTCAAATAGCAGAAAATCTTTGCTATTATGTCCGATTTTCTTACATTTCCCTACTAGTTCTTACATATATACTCTAGGTTCACAGTCAACAAGTTCTCGTGCCACCTAATGTTATATTATGCAACACTTGTATTGTCACTAGGTATGTCAGTGTCAAACTTGGTTAGCTTTGAAAGGGGTTGACTATGTCAAATAGCAGAAAATCTTTGCTATTATGTCCGATTTTCTTACATTTCCCTACTAGTTCTTACTTATATACTCTAGGTTCACAGTGAACAAGTTCTCGTGCCACCTAATCATATATTATGCAACACTTGTATTGTCACTATATATGTCAGTGTCAAATTTGGTTAGCTTTGAACGGGGTTGACTATGTCAAATAGCAGGAAAACTTTGCTATTATGTTAAATTTTGTTACATTTCCCTACTAGTTCTTACTTATATCCTCTAGGTTCACAGTCAACAAGTTCTCGTGCCACCTAATGATATATTATGTAACACTTGTATTGTCACTAGGTATGTCAGTGTCAAATTTGATTAGCTTTGAACGGGATTGACTATGTCAAATAGCAGAAAATCTTTGCTATTATGTCCGATTTTCTTACATTTTCCTACTAGTTCTTACTTATATCCTCTTGGTTAACAGTGAACAAGTTCTCGTGCCACCTAATGATATATTATGCAACACTTGTATTGTCACTAGGTATGTCAGTGTCAAATTTGATTAGCTTTGAACGGGGTTGACTATGTCAAATAGCAGAAAATCTTTGCTATTATGTCCCATTTTCTTACATTTTCCTACTAGTTCTTACTTATATCCTCTAGGTTCACAGTGAACAAGTTCTCGTGCCACCTAATGATATATTATGCAACACTTGTATTGTCACTAGGTATGTCAGTGTCAAATTTGATTAGCTTTGAACGGGGTTGACTATGTCAAAGAACAGAAAATCTTTGCTATTATGTCCGATTTTGTTACATTTCCCTACTAGTTCTTACTTATATACTCTAGGTTCACAGTCAACAAGTTCTCGTGCCACCTAATGTTATATTATGCAACATTGTTTTGTCACTAGGTATGTCAGTGTCAAATTTGGTTAGCTTTGAAAGGGGTTGACTATGTCAAATAGCAGGAAAACTTTGCTATTATGTTAAATTTTGTTACAGTTCCCTACTAGTTCTTACTTATATCCTCTAGGTTCACAGTGAACAAGTTCTCGTGCCACCTAATGATATATTATGTAACACTTGTATTGTCACTAGGTATGTCAGTGTCAAATTTGATTAGCTTTGAACGGGGTTGACTATGTCAAATAGCAGGAAAACTTTGCTATTATGTCCGATTTTCTTACATTTCCCTACTAGTTCTTACATATATACTCTAGGTTCACAGTCAACAAGTTCTCGTGCCACCTAATGATATATTATGCAACACTTGTATTGTCACTAGGTATGTCAGTGTCAAATTTGATTAGCTTTGAACGGGGTTGACTATGTCAAAGAACAGAAAATCTTTGCTATTATGTCCGATTTTGTTACATTTCCCTACTAGTTCTTACTTATATACTCTAGGTTCACAGTGAACAAGTTCTCGTGCCACCTAATGATATATTATGCAACACTTGTATTGTCACTAGGTATGTCAGTGTCAAATTTGATTAGCTTTGAACGGGGTTGACTATGTCAAATAGCAGAAAATCTTTGCTATTATGTCCGATTTTCTTACATTTCCCTACTAGTTCTTACATATATACTCTAGGTTCACAGTCAACAAGTTCTCGTGCCACCTAATGTTATATTATGCAACACTTGTATTGTCACTAGGTATGTCAGTGTTAAACTTGGTTAGCTTTGAAAGGGGTTGACTATGTCAAATAGCAGAAAATCTTTGCTATTATGTCCGATTTTCTTACATTTCCCTACTAGTTCTTACTTATATACTCTAGGTTCACAGTGAACAAGTTCTCGTGCCACCTAATCATATATTATGCAACACTTGTATTGTCACTATATATGTCAGTGTCAAATTTGGTTAGCTTTGAACGGGGTTGACTATGTCAAATAGCAGGAAAACTTTGCTATTATGTTAAATTTTGTTACATTTCCCTACTAGTTCTTACTTATATCCTCTAGGATCACAGTCAACAAGTTCTCGTGCCACCTAATGATATATTATGTAACACTTGTATTGTCACTAGGTATGTCAGTGTCAATTTGATTAGCTTTGAACGGGGTTGACTATGTCAAATAGCAGAAAATCTTTGCTATTATGTCCGATTTTCTTACATTTTCCTACTAGTTCTTACTTATATCCTCTTGGTTAACAGTGAACAAGTTCTCGTGCCACCTAATGATATATTATGCAACACTTGTATTGTCACTAGGTATGTCAGTGTCAAATTTGATTAGCTTTGAACGGGGTTGACTATGTCAAATAGCAGAAAATCTTTGCTATTATGTCCCATTTTCTTACATTTTCCTACTAGTTCTTACTTATATCCTCTAGGTTCACAGTGAACAAGTTCTCGTGCCACCTAATGATATATTATGCAACACTTGTATTGTCACTAGGTATGTCAGTGTCAAATTTGATTAGCTTTGAACGGGGTTGACTATGTCAAAGAACAGAAAATCTTTGCTATTATGTCCGATTTTGTTACATTTCCCTACTAGTTCTTACTTATATACTCTAGGTTCACAGTCAACAAGTTCTCGTGCCACCTAATGTTATATTATGCAACACTTGTTTTGTCACTAGGTATGTCAGTGTCAAATTTGGTTAGCTTTGAAAGGGGTTGACTATGTCAAATAGCAGGAAAACTTTGCTATTATGTTAAATTTTGTTACAGTTCCCTACTAGTTCTTACTTATATCCTCTAGGTTCACAGTGAACAAGTTCTCGTGCCACCTAATGATATATTATGTAACACTTGTATTGTCACTAGGTATGTCAGTGTCAAATTTGATTAGCTTTGAACGGGGTTGACTATGTCAAATAGCAGGAAAACTTTGCTATTATGTCCGATTTTCTTACATTTCCCTACTAGTTCTTACATATATACTCTAGGTTCACAGTCAACAAGTTCTCGTGCCACCTAATGATATATTATGCAACACTTGTATTGTCACTAGGTATGTCAGTGTCAAATTTGATTAGCTTTGAACGGGGTTGACTATGTCAAAGAACAGAAAATCTTTGCTATTATGTCCGATTTTGTTACATTTCCCTACTAGTTCTTACTTATATACTCTAGGTTCACAGTGAACAAGTTCTCGTGCCACCTAATGATATATTATGCAACACTTGTATTGTCACTAGGTATGTCAGTGTCAAATTTGATTAGCTTTGAACGGGGTTGACTATGTCAAATAGCAGAAAATCTTTGCTATTATGTCCGATTTTCTTACATTTCCCTACTAGTTCTTACATATATACTCTAGGTTCACAGTCAACAAGTCCTCGTGCCACCTAATGTTATATTATGCAACACTTGTATTGTCACTAGGTATGTCAGTGTAAACTTGGTTAGCTTTGAAAGGGGTTGACTATGTCAAATAGCAGAAAATCTTTGCTATTATGTCCGATTTTCTTACATTTCCCTACTAGTTCTTACTTATATACTCTAGGTTCACAGTGAACAAGTTCTCGTGCCACCTAATCATATATTATGCAACACTTGTATTGTCACTATATATGTCAGTGTCAAATTTGGTTAGCTTTGAACGGGGTTGACTATGTCAAATAGCAGGAAAACTTTGCTATTATGTTAAATTTTGTTACATTTCCCTACTAGTTCTTACTTATATCCTCTAGGATCACAGTCAACAAGTTCTCGTGCCACCTAATGATATATTATGTAACACTTGTATTGTCACTAGGTATGTCAGTGTCAAATTTGATTAGCTTTGAACGGGTTGACTATGTCAAATAGCAGAAAATCTTTGCTATTATGTCCGATTTTCTTACATTTTCCTACTAGTTCTTACTTATATCCTCTTGGTTAACAGTGAACAAGTTCTCGTGCCACCTAATGATATATATGCAACACTTGTATTGTCACTAGGTATGTCAGTGTCAAATTTGATTAGCTTTGAACGGGGTTGACTATGTCAAATAGCAGAAAATCTTGCTATTATGTCCCATTTTCTTACATTTTCCTACTAGTTCTTACTTATATCCTCTAGGTTCACAGTGAACAAGTTCTCGTGCCACCTAATGATATATTATGCAACACTTGTATTGTCACTAGGTATGTCAGTGTCAAATTTGATTAGCTTTGAACGGGGTTGACTATGTCAAATAGCAGAAAATCTTTGCTATTATGTCCCATTTTCTTACATTTCCCTACTAGTTCTTACTTATATACTCTAGGTTCACAGTCAACAAGTTCTCGTGCCACCTAATGTTATATTATGCAACACTTGTTTGTCACTAGGTATGTCAGTGTCAAATTTGGTTACCTTTGAAAGGGGTTGACTATGTCAAATAGCAGGAAAACTTTGCTATTATGTTAAATTTTGTTACAGTTCCCTACTAGTTCTTACTTATATCCTCTAGGTTCACAGTGAACAAGTTCTCGTGCCACCTAATGATATATTATGTAACACTTGTATTGTCACTAGGTATGTCAGTGTCAAATTTGATTAGCTTTGAACGGGGTTGACTATGTCAAATAGCAGGAAAACTTTGCTATTATGTCCGATTTTCTTACATTTCCCTACTAGTTCTTACTTATATACTCTAGGTTCACAGTGAACAAGTTCTCGTGCCACCTAATGTTATATTATGCAACACTTGTATTGTCACTAGGTATGTCAGTGTCAAATTTGGTTAGCTTTGAAAGGGGTTGACTATGTCAAATAGCAGAAAATCATTGCTATTATATCCGATTTTCTTACATTTCCCTACTAGATCTTACTTATATCCTCTAGGTTCACATTAAACAAGTTCTCGTGCCACCTAATGATCTATTATGCAACACTTGTATTGTCACTATATATGTCAGTGTCAAATTTGGTTAGCTTTGAACGGGGTTGACTATGTCAAATAGCAGGAAAACTTTGCTATTATGTTAAATTTTGTTACATTTCCCTACTAGTTCTTACTTATATCCTCTAGGTTCACAGTCAACAAGTTCTCGTGCCACCTAATGATATATTATGTTACACTTGTATTGTCACTAGGTATGTCAGTGTCAAATTTGATTAGCTTTGAACGGGGTTGACTATGTCAAATAGCAGAAAATCTTTGCTATTATGTCCGATTTTCTTACATTTTCCTACTAGTTCTTACTTATATCCTCTTGGTTAACAGTGAACAAGTTCTCGTGCCACCTAATGATATATTATGCAACACTTGTATTGTCACTAGGTATGTCAGTGTCAAATTTGATTAGCTTTGAACGGGGTTGACTATGTCAAATAGCAGAAAATCTTTGCTATTATGTCCCATTTTCTACATTTTCCTACTAGTTCTTACTTTATCCTCTAGGTTCACAGTGAACATGTTCTCGTGCCACCTAATGATATATTATGCAACACTTGTATTGTCACTATGTATGTCAGTGTCAAATTTGATTAGCTTTGAACGGGGTTGACTATGTCAAATAACAGAAAGTCTTTGTTATTATGTCCGATTTTGTTACATTTCCCTACTAGTTCTTACTTATATACTCTAGGTTCACAGTCAACAAGTTCTCGTGCCACCTAATGTTATATTATGCAACACTTGTATTGTCACTAGGTATGTCAGTGTCGAATTTGGTTAGCTTTGAAAGGGGTTGACTATGTCAAATAGCAGAAAAACTTTGCTATTATATCCGATTTTCTTACATTTCCCTACTAGATCTTACGTATATCCTCAATGTTCACAGTGAACAAGTTCTCGTGCCACCTAATGATATATTATGCAACACTTGTATTGTCACTATGTATGTCAGTGTCAAATTTGGTTAGCTTTGAACGGGGTTGACTATGTCAAATAGCAGGAAAACTTTGCTATTATGTCAAATTTTGTTACATTTCCCTACTAGTTCTTACTTATATCCTCTAGCTTCACAGTGAACAAGTTCTCGTGCCACCTAATGATATATTATGTAACACTTGTATTGTCACTATATATGTCAGTGTCAAATTTGGTTAGCTTTGAACGGGGTTGACTATGTCAAATAGCAGGAAAACTTTGCTATTATGTTAAATTTTGTTACATTTCCCTACTAGTTCTTACATGTATCCTCTAGGATAACAGTGAACAAGTTCTCGTGCCACCTAATGATATATTATGCAACACTTGTATTGTCACTAGGTATGTCAGTGTCAAATTTGATTAGCTTTCAACGGGGTTGACTATGTCAAATAGCAGAAAATCTTTGCTATTATGTCCGATTTTCTTACATTTCCCTACTAGTTCTTACATGTATCCTCTAGGATAACAGTGAACAAGTTCTCGTGCCACCTAATGATATATTATGCAACACTTGTATTGTCACTAGGTATGTCAGTGTCAAATTTGATTAGCTTTGAACGGGGTTGACTATGTCAAATAGCAGAAAATCTTTGCTATTATGTCCGATTTTCTTACATTTCCCTACTAGTTCTTACTTATATACTCTAGGTTCACAGTGAACAAGTTCTCGTGCCACCTAATGATATATTATGCAACACTTGTATTGTCACTAGGTATGTCAGTGTCAAATTTGATTAGCTTTGAACGGGTTTGACTATGTCAATAGCAGAAAATCTTTGCTATTATGTCCGATTTTCTTACATTTTCCTACTAGTTCTTACTTATATCCTCTTGGTTAACAGTGAACAAGTTCTCGTGCCACCTAATGATAATTATGCAAACACTTGTATTGTCACTAGGTATGTCAGTGTCAAATTTGATTAGCTTTGAACGGGGTTGACTATGTCAAATAGCAGAAAATCTTTGCTATTATGTCCGATTTTCTTACATTTTCCTACTAGTTCTTACTTATATCCTCTAGGTTCACAGTGAACATGTTCTCGTGCCACCTTATGATATATTATGCAACACTTGTATTGTCACTATGTATGTCAGTGTCAAATTTGGTTAGCTTTGAACGGGGTTGACAATGTCAAATAGCAGGAAAACTTTGCTATTATGTCAAATTTTGTTACATTTCCCTACTAGTTCTTACTTATATCCTCTAGGTTCACAGTGAACAAGTTCTCGTGCCACCTAATGATATATTATGTAACACTTGTATTGTCACTAGATATGTCAGTGTCAAATTTGATTAGTATTTCTGCTATTTGACAGAGTCAACCCCATTTAAACCTAAGCAAATTTGACACTGACATACCTAGTGACAATACAAGTGTTGCATAATATATCATTAGGTGGCACGAGAACTTGTTCACTGTGAACCTAGAGGATATAAGTAAGAACTAGTAGGAAAATGTAAGAAAATCGGACATAATAGCAAAGATTTTTTGCTATTTGACATAGTCAACCCCGTTCAAAGCTAATCAAATTTCTCACTGACATACCTAGTGACAATACAAGTGTTGCATAATATATCATTAGGTGGCACGAGAACTTGTTCACTGTGAACCTAGAGGATATAAGTAAGAACTAGTAGGGAAATGTAAGAAAATCGCTCATAATAGCAAAGTTTTTCTGCTATTTGACATAGTCAACCCCATTCAAAGCTAAACAAATTTCTCACTGACATACCTAGTGACAATACAAGTGTTGCATAATATATCATTAGGTGGGACGAGAACTTGTTCACTGTGAACCTAGAGGATATAAGTAAGAACTAGTAGGGAAATGTAACAAAATCGCTCATAATAGCAAAGTTTTTCTGCTATTTGACATAGTCAACCCTATTCAAAGCTAAAAAAAATTTGTCACTGACATACCTAGTGACAATACAAGTGCTGCATTATATATCATTAGGTGGCACGAGAACTCGTTCACTGTGAACCTAGAGGTTATAAGTAAGAAATAGTAGGGAAATGTAAGAAAATTTGACATAATAGCAAAGTTTTTCTGCTATATGATATAGTCAACCCCGTTCAAAGTTTAGGATATTTGTCACTGACATACCTATTGACAAAACAATTGTTGCATAATATAACATTAGGTGGCACGAGAACTTATTCACTATGAAACTAGAGCGTATCTGTGAGATCTAGTTAAAACTGTAATAAAATCGGACATAATAGCATAGTTTTTCTGCTATTTGACATAGTCAACCCTGTTCAAAGCTAACCAAATTTGACACTGACATACCTAGTGACAATACAAGTGTTGCATTATATATCATTAGGTGGCACGAGAACTTGTTGACTGTGAACCTAGAGGTATATGTAAGAACTAGTACAGAAATGTAACAAAATCGCTCATAATAGCAAAGTTTTTCTGCTATTTGACATAGTCAACCCCGTTCAAAGCTAAGCAAATTTGACACTGACATACCTAGTGACAATACAAGTGTTGCATAATATATCATTAGGTGGCACGAGAACTCGTTCACTGTGAAAGTAGAACATATCTGTGAGATCTAGTTGAAAGTGTAACAAAATCGGACATAATAGCATAGTTTTTCTGCTATTTGACATAGTCAACCCCGTTCAAAACTAACCAAATTTGTCACTAACATACCTAGTGACAATACAAGTGCTGCATAATATATCATTAGGTGGCACGAGAACTCGTTCACTGTGAAAGTAGAACATATCTGTGAGATCTAGTTGAAAATGTAACAAAATCGGATATAATAGCATAGTTTTTCTGCTATTTGACATACTCAACCCAATTCAAAGCTATACAAATTTGTCACTGACATACCTAGTGACAATACAAGTGTTGCATAATATATCATTAGGTGGCTCGAGAACTCGTTCACTGTGAAAGTAGAACATATCTGTGAGATCTAGTTGAAAGTGTAACAAAATCGGACATAATAGCATAGTTTCTGCTATTTGACATAGTCAACCCCGTTCAAAGCTAAGCAAATTTGACACTGACATACCTAGTGACAATACAAGTGTTGCATAATATATCATTAGGTGGCACGAGAACTCGTTCACTGTGAAAGTAGAACATATCTGTGAGATCTAGTTGAAAGTGTAACAAAATCGGACATAATAGCATAGTTTTTCTGCTATTTGACATAGTCAACCCCGTTCAAAGCTAATCAAATTTGACACTGACATACCTAGTGACAATACAAGTGTTACATAATATATCATTAGGTGGCACGAGAACTTGTTCACTGTGAACCTAGAGGATATGTAAGAACTAGTAGGGAAATGTAAAAAAATTGGATATAATAGAAAGTTTTTTCTACTATTTGACATAGTCAACCCCGTTCAAAGCTAACCAAAATTGACACTGACATACCTAGTCACAATACAAGTGTTGCATAATATATCATTAGGTGGCACGAGAACTTCTTCACTGTGAACCTAGAGGATATATGTAAGAAATTGTAGGGAAATGTAACAAAATTTGACATAATAGCAAAGTATTTCTGCTATTTGACATAGTCAACCCCGTTCAAAGCTAATCAAATTTGACACTGACATACCTAGTGACAATACAAGTGTTGCATAATATATCATGAGGTGGCACGAGAACTTGTTCACTCTTAACCTAGAGGATATAAGTAAGAACTAGTAGGAAAATGTAAGAAAATCGGACATAATAGCAAAGATTTTCTGCTATTTGACATAGTCAACCCCGTTCAAAGCTAATCAAATTTGACACTGACATACCTAGTGACAATACAAGTGTTACATAATATTCATTAGGTGGCACGAGAACTTGTTCACTGTGAACCTAGAGGATATAAGTAAGAACTAGTAGGGAAATGTAACAAAATTTAACATAATAGCAAAGTTTTCCTGCTATTTGACATAGTAACCCACGTTCAAAGCTAACCTAATTTGACACTGACAATATAGTGACAATACAAGTGTTGCATAATAGATCATTAGGTGGCACGAGAATTGTTTAATGTGAACCTAGAGGATATAAGTAAGATCTAGTAGGGAAATGTAAGAAAATCGGATATAATATCAATGATTTTCTGCTATTTGACATGTCAACCCCTTTCAAAGCTAAACCAAATTTGACACTGACATACCTAGTGACAATACAAGTGTTGCATAATATAACATTAGGTGGCACGAGAACTGTTCACTGTGAACCTAGAGTGTATAAGTAAGAATAGTAGGGAAATGTAACAAAATCGGACATAATAGCAAAGATTTTCTGCTATTGACATAGTCAACCCCGTTCAAAGCTAACCAAATTTGACACTGAGATACCTTGTGGCATACAAGTGTTGCATAAATAACATTAGGTGGCACGAGAACTTGTTCACTGTGAACCTAGAGTATATAAGTAAGAACTAGTAGGGAAATGTAAGAAAAATCGGACATAATAGCATAGTTTTTCTGCTTTGACATAGTCAACCCCTTTCAAAGCTAAGCAAATTTGTCACTGACATACCTAGTGACAATACAAATGCTGCATAATATATCATAGGTGCACGAGAACTCGTCACTGTGAAAGTAGAACATATCTGTGAGATCTAGTGAAAATGTAAAAAACGGACATAATAGCATAGTTTTTCTGCTATTTGACATAGTCAACCCCGTTCAAAGCTAACCAAATTGTCACTGACATACCTAGTGACAATACAAGTGCTGCATAATATATCATTAGGTGGCACGAGAACTCGTTCACTGTGAAAGTAGAACATATCTGAGAGATCTAGTTGAAAGTGTAACAAAATCGGACATAATAGCATAGTTTTCTGCTATTGACATAGTCAACCCCGTTCAAAGCTAACCAAATTTGTCACTGACATACCTAGTGACAATACAAGTGTTGCATTATATATCATTAGGTGGCACGAGAACTGTTCACTGTGAAAATAGAAAATATCTGTGAGATCTAGTTGAAAATGTAACAAAATCGGATAAAATAGCATAGTTTTCTGCTATTTGGACATACTCAACCCAATTCAAAGCTAACAAATTTGTCACTGACATACCTAGTGACAATACAAGTGTTGCATAATATATCATTAGGTGGCAGAGAAACTCGTTTCACTGAACCTAGAGGATATAAGTAAGAACTAGAGGGAATTAAACAAAATCGCTCATAATAGCAAAGTTTTTCTGCTATTTGACATAGTCAACCCCATTCAAAGCTAAGCAAATTTGACACTGACATACCTAGTGACAATACAAGTGTTGCATAATATATCATTAGGTGGCACGAGAACTCGTTCACTGTGAACCTAGAGGATATAAGTAAGAACTAGTAGGGAAATGTAACAAAATCACTCATAATAGCAAAGTTTTTCTGCTATTTGACATAGTCAACCCCATTCAAAGCTAAGCAAATTTGACACTGACATACCTAGTGACAATACAAGTGTTGCATAATATATCATTAGGTGGCACGAGAACTCGTTCACTGTGAACCTAAAGGATATAAGTAAGAACTAGTAGGGAAATGTAAGAAAATCGCTCATAATAGCATAGCAAAGTTTTTCTGCTATTTGACATAGTCAACCCCATTCAAAGCTAAACAAATTTGTCACTGACATACCTAGTGACAATACAAGTGCTGCATTATATATCATTAGGTGGCACGAGAACTTATTCACTATGAATCTAGAGCGTATCTGTGAGATCTAGTTAAAAATGTAATAAAATCGGACATAATAGCATAGTTTTTCTGCTTTTTGAGATAGTCAACCCCGTTCAAAGCTAACCAAATTTGACACTGACATACCTAGTGACAATACAAGTGTTGCATAATATATCATAAGGTGGCACGAGAACAGGTTCACTGTGAACCTAAAGGATATATGTAAGAACTAGTAGGGTAATGTAAGAAAATCGCTCATAATAGCAAAGTATTTCTGCTATTTGACATAGTCAACCCCGTTCAAAGCTAAGCAAATTTGACACTGACATACCTAGTGACAATACAAGTGTTTCATAATATATCATTAGGTGGCACTAGAATATGTTCACTGTGAACATAGAGGATATATGTAAAAACTAGTAGGGTAATGTAAGAAAAATCCCTCATAATAGCAAAGATTTTCTGCAATTTGACATAGTCAACCCTATTCAAAGCTAAGCAAATTTGTCACTGACATACCTAGTGACAATACAAGTGCTGCATAATATATCATTAGGTGGCACGAGAACTCGTTCACTGTGAACCTAGAGGATATAAGTAAGAACTAGTAGGGAAATGTAACAAAATCGCTCATAATAGCAAAGTTTTTCTGCTATTTGACATAGTCAACCCCATTCAAAGCTAAGCAAATTTGTCACTGACATACCTAGTGACAATACAAGTGCTGCATTATATATCATTAGGTGGCACGAGAACTCGTTCACTGTGAAAGTAGAGCATATCTATGAGATCTAGTTCAAAATGTAAGAAAATCTGACATAATAGCATAGTTTTTCTGCTATTTGACATAGTCAACCCCTTTCAAAGCTAAGCAAATTTGTCACTGACATACCTAGTGACAATACAAATGCTGCATAATATATCATTAGGTAGCACGAGAACTCGTTCACTGTGAAAGTAGCACATATCTGTGAGATCTAGTTGAAAATGTAACAAAATCGGACATAATAGCATAGTTTTTCTGCTATTTGACATAGTCAACCCCGTTCAAAGCTAACCAAATTTGTCACTGACATACCTAGTGACAATACAAGTGCTGCATAATATATCATTAGGTGGCACGAGAACTCGTTCACTGTGAAAGTAGAACATATCTGAGAGATCTAGTTGAAAGTGTAACAAAATCGGACATAATAGCATAGTTTTTCTGCTATTTGACATAGTCAACCCCGTTCAAAGCTAACCAAATTTGTCACTGACATACCTAGTGACAATACAAGTGCTGCATAATATATCATTAGGTGGCACGAGAACTCGTTCACTGTGAAAATAGAACATATCTGTGAGATCTAGTTGAAAATGTAACAAAATCGGATAAAATAGCATAGTTTTTCTGCTATTTGACATACTCAACCCAATTCAAAGCTATACAAATTTGTCACTGACATACCTAGTGACAATACAAGTGTTGCATAATATATCATTAGGTGGCACGAGAACTCGTTCACTGTGAACCTAGAGGATATAAGTAAGAACTAGTAGGGAAATGTAACAAAATCGCTCATAATAGCAAAGTTTTTCTGCTATTTGACATAGTCAACCCCATTCAAAGCTAAGCAAATTTGACACTGACATACCTAGTGACAATACAAGTGTTGCATAATATATCATTAGGTGGCACGAGAACTCGTTCACTGTGAACCTAGAGGATATAAGTAAGAACTAGTAGGGAAATGTAACAATATCACTCATAATAGCAAAGTTTTTCTGCTATTTGACATAGTCAACCCCATTCAAAGCTAAGCAAATTTGACACTGACATACCTAGTGACAATACAAGTGTTGAATAATATATCATTAGGTGGCACGAGAACTCGTTCACTGTGAACCTAGAGGATATAAGTAAGAACTAGTAGGGAAATGTAAGAAAATCGCTCATAATAGCATAGCAAAGTTTTTCTGCTATTTGACATAGTCAATCCCATTCAAAGCTAAACAAATTTGTCACTGACATACCTAGTGACAATACAAGTGCTGCATTATATATCATTAGGTGGCACGAGAACTTATTCACTATGAATCTAGAGCGTATCTGTGAGATCTAGTTAAAAATGTAATAAAATCGGACATAATAGCATAGTTTTTCTGCTTTTTGAGATAGTCAACCCCGTTCAAAGCTAACCAAATTTGACACTGACATACCTAGTGACAATACAAGTGTTGCATAATATATCATAAGGTGGCACGAGAACAGGTTCACTGTGAACCTAAAGGATATATGTAAGAACTAGTAGGGTAATGTAAGAAAATCGCTCATAATAGCAAAGTATTTCTGCTATTTGACATAGTCAACCCCGTTCAAAGCTAAGCAAATTTGACACTGACATACCTAGTGACAATACAAGTGTTTCATAATATATCATTAGGTGGCACTAGAATATGTTCACTGTGAACATAGAGGATATATGTAAAAACTAGTAGGGTAATGTAAGAAAATCCCTCATAATAGCAAAGATTTTCTGCAATTTGACATAGTCAACCCTATTCAAAGCTAAGCAAATTTGTCACTGACATACCTAGTGACAATACAAGTGTTGCATAATATATCATTAGGTGGCACGAGAACTCGTTCACTGTGAACCTAGAGGATATAAGTAAGAACTAGTAGGGAAATGTAACAAAATCGCTCATAATAGCAAAGTTTTTCTGCTATTTGACATAGTCAACCCCATTCAAAGCTAAGCAAATTTGTCACTGACATACCTAGTGACAATACAAGTGCTGCATTATATATCATTAGGTGGCACGAGAACTCGTTCACTGTGAAAGTAGAGCATATCTATGAGATCTAGTTCAAAATGTAAGAAAATCTGACATAATAGCATAGTTTTTCTGCTATTTGACATAGTCAACCCCTTTCAAAGCTAAGCAAATTTGTCACTGACATACCTAGTGACAATACAAATGCTGCATAATATATCATTAGGTAGCACGAGAACTCGTTCACTGTGAAAGTAGAACATATCTGTGAGATCTAGTTGAAAATGTAACAAAATCGGACATAATAGCATAGTTTTTCTGCTATTTGACATAGTCAACCCCGTTCAAAGCTAACCAAATTTGTCACTGACATACCTAGTGACAATACAAGTGCTGCATAATATATCATTAGGTGGCACGAGAACTCGTTCACTGTGAAAGTAGAACATATCTGAGAGATCTAGTTGAAAGTGTAACAAAATCGGACATAATAGCATAGTTTTTCTGCTATTTGACATAGTCAACCCCGTTCAAAGCTAACCAAATTTGTCACTGACATACCTAGTGACAATACAAGTGCTGCATAATATATCATTAGGTGGCACGAGAACTCGTTCACTGTGAAAATAGAACATATCTGTGAGATCTAGTTGAAAATGTAACAAAATCGGATATAATAGCATAGTTTTTCTGCTATTTGACATACTCAACCCAATTCAAAGCTATACAAATTTGTCACTGACATACATAGTGACAATACAAGTGTTGCATAATATATCATTAGGTGGCACGAGAACTCGTTCACTGTGAACCTAGAGGATATAAGTAAGAACTAGTAGGGAAATGTAACAAAATCGCTCATAATAGCAAAGTTTTTCTGCTATTTGACATAGTCAACCCCATTCAAAGCTAAGCAAATTTGACACTGACATACCTAGTGACAATACAAGTGTTGCATAATATATCATTAGGTGGCACGAGAACTCGTTCACTGTGAACCTAGAGGATATAAGTAAGAACTAGTAGGGAAATGTAACAAAATCACTCATAATAGCAAAGTTTTTCTGCTATTTGACATAGTCAACCCCATTCAAAGCTAAGCAAATTTGACACTGACATACCTAGTGACAATACAAGTGTTGCATAATATATCATTAGGTGGCACGAGAACTCGTTCACTGTGAACCTAGAGGATATAAGTAAGAACTAGTAGGGAAATGTAAGAAAATCGCTCATAATAGCATAGCAAAGTTTTTCTGCTATTTGACATAGTCAACCCCATTCAAAGCTAAACAAATTTGTCACTGACATACCTAGTGACAATACAAGTGCTGCATTATATATCATTAGGTGGCACGAGAACTTATTCACTATGAATCTAGAGCGTATCTGTGAGATCTAGTTAAAAATGTAATAAAATCGGACATAATAGCATAGTTTTTCTGCTTTTTGAGATAGTCAACCCCGTTCAAAGCTAACCAAATTTGACACTGACATACCTAGTGACAATACAAGTGTTGCATAATATATCATAAGGTGGCACGAGAACAGGTTCACTGTGAACCTAAAGGATATATGTAAGAACTAGTAGGGTAATGTAAGAAAATCGCTCATAATAGCAAAGTATTTCTGCTATTTGACATAGTCAACCCCGTTCAAAGCTAAGCAAATTTGACACTGACATACCTAGTGACAATACAAGTGTTTCATAATATATCATTAGGTGGCACTAGAATATGTTCACTGTGAACATAGAGGATATATGTAAAAACTAGTAGGGTAATGTAAGAAAATCCCTCATAATAGCAAAGATTTTCTGCAATTTGACATAGTCAACCCTATTCAAAGCTAAGCAAATTTGTCACTGACATACCTAGTGACAATACAAGTGCTGCATTATATATCATTAGGTGGCACGAGAACTCGTTCACTGTGAACCTAGAGGATATAAGTAAGAATTAGTAGGGAAATGTAAGAAAATCGCTCATAATAGCAAAGTTTTTCTGCTATTTGACATAGTCAACCCCATTCAAAGCTAAGCAAATTTGTCACTGACATACCTAGTGACAATACAAGTGCTGCATTATATATCATTAGGTGGCACGAGAACTCGTTCACTGTGAACCTAGAGAATATAAGTAAGAACTAGTAGGGAAATGTAAGAAAATTTGACATAATAGCAAAGTTTTTCTGCTATTTGACATAGTCAACCCCATTCAAAGCTAAACAAATTTGTCACTGACATACCTAGTGACAATACAAGTGCTGCATAATATATCATTAGGTGGCACGAGAACTTGTTCACTGTGAACCTAAAGGATATAAGTAAGAACTAGTAGGGAAATGTAACAAAATCGCTCATAATAGCAAAGCATTTCTGCTATTTGACATAGTCAACCCCGTTCAAAGCTAACAAATTTGACACTGACATACCTAGTGACAATACAAGTGCCGCATATTATATCATTAGGTGGCACGAGAACTCGTTCACTGTGAAAGTAGAGCATGTCTATGAGATCTAGTTCAAAATGTAAGAAAATCGGACATAATAGCATAGTTTTTCTGCTATTTGACATAGTCAACCCCATTCAAAGCTAAGCAAATTTGTCACTTACATACCTAGTGACAATACAAGTGCTGCATTATATATCATTAGGTGGCACGAGAACTCGTTCACTGTGAACCTAAAGGATATAAGTAAGAACTAGTAGGGAAATATAACAAAATCGCTCATAATAGCAAAGCATTTCTGCTATTTGACATAGTCAACCCCGTTCAAAGCTAACAAATTTGACACTGACATACCTAGTGACAATACAAGTGTTTCATAATACATCATTAGGTGGCACGAGAACATGTTCACTGTGAAACTAGAGGATATAAGTAAGAACTAGTAGGGTAATGTAAGAAAATCGCTCATAATAGCAAAGTTTTTCTGCTATTTGACATAGTCAACCCCATTCAAAACTAAACAAATTTGTCACTGACATACCTAGTGAAATTACAAGTGCCGCATATTATATCATTAGGTGGCACGAGAACTCGTTCACTGTGAAAGTAGAGCATATCTATGAGATCTAGTTCAAAATGTAAGAAAATCGGACATAATAGCAAAGTTTTTCTGCTATTTGACATTGTCAACCCCGTTCAAAGCTAACCAAATTTGTCACTGACATACCTAGTGACAATACAAGTGTTGCATAATATATCATTAGGTGGCTCGAGAACTCGTTCACTGTGAAAGTAGAACATATCTGTGAGATCTAGTTGAAAGTGTAACAAAATCGGACATAATAGCATAGTTTTCTGCTATTTGACATAGTCAACCCCGTTCAAAGCTAACCAAATTTGACACTGACATACCAAGTGACAATACAAGTGTTGCATTATATATCATTAGGTGGCACGAGAACATGTTCACTGTGAAACTAGAGGATATAAGTAAGAACTAGTAGGGTAATGTAAGAAAATCGCTCATAATAGCAAAGTTTTTCTGCTATTTGACATAGTTTAACCCCATTCAAAGCTAAACAAATTTGTCACTGACATGCCTAGTGACAATACAAGTGCCGCATATTATATCATTAGGTGGCTCGAGAACTCGTTCACTGTGAAAGTAGAACATATCTGTGAGATCTAGTTGAAAGTGTAACAAAATCGGACATAATATCATAGTTTTCTGCTATTTGACATAGTCAACCCCGTTCAAAGCTAACCAAATTTGACACTGACATACCTAGTGACAATACAAGTGTTGCATTATATATCATTAGGTGGCACGAGAACTTGTTGACTGTGAACCTAGAGGATATATGTAAGACCTAGTACGGAAATGTAACAAAATCGCTCATAATAGCAAAGTTTTTCTGCTATTTGACATAGTCAACCCCGTTCAAAGCTAAGCAAATTTGACACTGACATACCTAGTGACAATACAAGTGTTGCATAATATATCATTTGGTGGCACGAGAACATGTTCACTGTGAAACTAGAGGATATAAGTAAGAACTAGTAGGGTAATGTAAGAAAATCGCTCATAATAGCAAAGTTTTTTCTGCTATTTGACATAGTTTAACCCCATTCAAAGCTAAACAAATTTGTCACTGACATACCTAGTGACAATACAAGTGCCGCATATTATATCATTAGGTGGCACGAGAACTCGTTCACTGTGAAAGTAGAGCATATCTATGAGATCTAGTTCAAAATGTAAGAAAATCGGACATAATAGCATAGTTTTTCTGCTATTTGACATAGTCAACCCCGTTCAAAGCTAACAAATTTGACACTGACATACCTAGTGGCAATACAAGTGTTTCATAATACATCATTAGGTGGCACGAGATCATATTCACTGTGAAACTAGAGGATATAAGTAAGAACTAGTAGGGTAATGTTAGAAAATCGCTCAAAATAGCAAAATTTTTCTGCTATTTGACATAGTCAACCCAATTCAAAACTAAACAAATTTGTCACTGACATACCTAGTGACAATACAAGTGCCGCATATTATATCATTAGGTGGCACGAGAACTCGTTCACTGTGAAAGTAGAGCATATCTATGAGATCTAGTTCAAAATGTAAGAAACTCGGACATAATAGCATAGTTTTTCTGCTATTTGACATAGTCAACCCCGTTCAAAGCTAACCAAATTTGTCACTGACATACCTAGTGACAATACAAGTGCTGCATAATATATCATTAGGTGGCACGAGAACTCGTTCACTGTGAAAGTAGAACATATCTGTGAGATCTAGTTGAAAATGTAACAAAATCGGACATAATAGCATAGTTTTTCTGCTATTTGACATAGTCAACCCCGTTCAAAGCTAACCAAATTTGTTACTGACATACCTAGTGACAATACAAGTGCTGCTTAATATATCATTAGGTGGCACGAGAACTCGTTCACTGTGAAAGTAGAACATATCTGTGAGATCTAGTTGAAAATGTAACAAAATCGAACATAATAGCATAGTTTTTCTGCTATTTGACATAGTCAACCCCGTTCAAAGCTAACCAAATTTGTCACTGACATACCTAGTGACAATACAAGTGCTGCATAATATATCATTAGGTGGCACGAGAACTCGTTTACTGTGAAAGTAGAACATATCTGTGAGATCTAGTTGAAAATGTAACAAAATCGAACATAATAGCATAGTTTTTCTGCTATTTGACATAGTCAACCCCATTCAAAGCTAACCAAATTTGACACTGACATAACTAGTGACAATACAGTGAACCTGTTGATCACTATTTCCTGTTTTTCCTGGTTTGAAGCAATACCAATTTGGGTTGTTCTTATACCGTATTATTACGTAAATTAATAACTTTTTTTCTAAAATACGGCAGGTTTTTGTATTTAAGTTACAAATATGCACTTTAATCAAAACTCTGTATAGTACCTACATATTTCCGCACTATTTTGGTACCATGCACTGAAGTGTCTAACAGTGTACACTGGTACCTATTTCGTCATAACCCAATTGTGTCGCTTACACATTGGGAAAAAAAATTCATGTAATTTTATGTTTTGTGTTTGATAATTTGATTGAGACTACTGTAATCAGTAAGACAAATACAAGTATTTGACATTTTAAATGTAATTTTGTCTTAGTAATGGAAATTAAGTTATTACATGTTTTGTATTAATTATGTTTTATGGGCGAGAGTTGCTCTTGAGGTTAATTTTAATAGCGTCAAGTTACTTAAAGCCCCTGCAAATGTCTGACACGTGATCACTGGACACTGTGACATTATAACTGTCTGGCACGTGATCACTGGATACTATGACATTATAAGGGGATTTACAGAACATCCGAGAACAAAAGAAAACCTGCATAGTCGTGCCACAACTGCACATGAATCTCATCATTTTTTTATGTTTTGGTTGGGTTTGTAAAAGGTGTGGAAAGTACCGTATCTGTCCTTCCTAAAATAGAATAGACATTGTAGTGGTCAGTAAGAGGCAATTAATTTAAATGTCAAACTGTTTAATAGTTGAAAAGTTACAATCGATATTCATTTTAACTTTTATCTCTTGTTTACTAGTCTAGTTTTCGTCTTTTTCCATTTTTTCTTGCAATAGTGATGCTTTTTAAGTGTAATGATTCACGATCAATGCTTTAAAAATTGCTTTACACTCGCTGCGCCATCGATGTCTTTAAATCTGCCAAAAATGGTGATCATGTTTTCCCTTCTCTTTGTTTTGTTTAAATGACCTGCCAAGTGTTGTATGTTTAAAAGAACAACTGAAGTTACAAAAATATACAGCTTATTGTGACATGTATGGTCATAATGAGAAGTGTTTAATATATAGTATTTTATTATGATTTTATTATTCTTAGCAATAAGTTTATTAGATAATTATGACAGACTGTGGTTTATAGGCCACTGGTCAGCTGTCAGTAAAACATTCGGGTGGTAAGGGGAAAATTCACTTTTCTATTAATTTGGATAATTTGGATGCTCGTTCGGCTGACCAACTGGTTGGTTACGTATACGGAGCTTTCGATTGAATGTAGACGAATGAAAAAGAAGGGAGGAATGTGGCGGACCGGGCTCGATTATTGGCCGGGTGGCTAAGTCATTAGAGCAATCCGCTGATATTGAGTAGGCCCCATGTTATAGTTCCAGTTTGGTCGCTACTTTTTTTTTATCTCAAAGAAAGTATTCGCTGCATATGCTCCGGGCCGATGTCTTTTTTACCTGTCATGTGCTATTTTTGTCTTTATTTTTTTATCGGAAAAAAATATTTAAAATCATTTGCCATATGCTAATGTTTAATGCTATATGTCATGAAATGGAAAAATCCACATGAAACAACCGGACAGCATTAATATCCATGTACTTTCTAAAAGAACTGTCATGTGCTGCTTTTGAATTTTTATAAAATAATACATTCAAAAGTAGCACATGCCATTATATCATAAAAATTCAAAAGTAGCACATGCCATTATATCACAAAAAATTAAAAGCACATTCGATTGAAATGTTCACATTTCTTAACTTTCAGAACAATTAAAATTACGATATGACTTGAAGTCCTGAGAAAATTGTAAAATTAAACTTCATCCTGTAATTTCAAGCGATCACATTTAATATGTAAATATGACACATGCAAATATTATTTTACATCAGATTTCGCTCAATTTGCCCTAAAAATTTCTTTGCTTCACAAAATGCACATTGTCTCAAAAAGGACATTTAAAATATTTCTCATCGTCGTTAATTTTCATTACTTAATAATAATAATAATAATAATAATAATTTTTAACGTGTATATATCAGCACCAAAACAATTAAGTGACTTCAAGTAATTACCCCAAAGTTAAGATCAGCGTAATCAACATGCAAAAAGAATATAATCTCGTGTTTTTTAATTAAATTTGTAGACTCTTCTCTTCCTGATAAAATTAACTCAAAAATGTTCTCGATTGTCATTACAGTGAATACAGAACACTTTCACGTTGAAATAAATATTGCAATTATCATAATTATGCTGCAGCAAACGATTGTCCCATCCTTCTATTGTCATTCATATTACATTTAAAACCCAACACGTCCTAGTCTTAATAAATTATCAGTGGCATGTCATATTGATATTATTTAGTCGTGTTATAAATAAAATGAATAATTAACAAGACCATTGACATGTGCATCTATGACATATGACCAGTATGGTCACTAGACAATGTAACGTCTCAAAAACTCATTAATCAAGGGTTAAGTGTATCCAACATCGCTTCAGATAAGGTAGTGTGTTAGTTCATTACATGTTTTGAGGGAGGATTGAGGATAAAGTTGCAATTATAGGTCGAAAAACCTGAAAAATTAAGTTGTGTTTTTTATCCGAATGTTGAATAAGTAACTAACTTCAGATTATATTTACTTTTTCAACATTGAATGTTGAATGTTGAAAAAGTAACTAACTTCAGATACGGGCCGTGTTTGATCTATAAACAAAATGGCTTCTTGTGATGCCGATCGCTGTGCATTGAACTTTGACCTTGTCAATGAAATCGTGCGATTGTTACGTGCAATTTTGTGCACTTCTCTGTATTGGAAGAAAGGTTTGAATTTAAACATTTACTATAAATTTTCTACATCAAATAGAAAAAATATAAAAATACCGTTTTTTTCTTAATACCATAACATATATTTTGACCGACTTTCAAGTTAATAACTGAAGTGGGGGTTGAACATGTAGAAGTTTGGCATTGAAAATTTACGCGCGAAGTAGCGGATTTTTTTTATTTTGAGCGATAGGGTCAACTTTGAACACTTATTGTTGATTTTGTGTACATCATTGAAAAGATATAAATATACCGTTTTTCCGTAAGATCTTAAACTTTTTTCGGTCAATGGACGACTTTTTCGTACAATGAACGGTTATTCAACAGGAGTGCGTTAAACAGATTTTTTTTCTGAAAAATCCATTTTTTGCATGTTATGCTCCAAAAATAAGTATGATCCGGACTTTTCCCAAAAAAATCATCAATTTAGATAGCTAGATCACATCAGACTCTTTAATCTCAGAAAGTGTTATCAAAATCGTATGAAGCTTTCTCAACGTTCCCAAAAGTGCTGTAATACGCGGCAAAAAATAAAAAAGTTGTCGCCTTTATCATTTCACATCCAGAGGATGTTCCGAATGAATTCGTCACTATCCTCTAGATTGTTTCATTCTTTATTCAATATCAGTTTGGCGACACCTTAAGGGGTTTCGCGGGAAGGAATGGAACAATTTAGAGAATAATTTTAAATTCTTTTGTTTTTGCTCAACGAAATCCGGCTTAAACCGGTTAGTGCCACTATTACACCACAGACTTGGTTCAACGACAAGAACAACATCGCTGTCACTCCACGAAACGAATTTTTTCGCATTTCATGATACAAAAAATATAATAGACAAGCCTCGTGCTGAACCAAATGCATTGGAACTCGGGTCGAGATTTTAAGCCACGTTCTGGACCAAATGTAACAGAAAGAAAAATGCAGGATCGGACTGGAGATGGAACCCGGAACCTCCCGCACTATAGGCGAGTGCTCTACTTATGACTGTGACCGCTACATTACTCTCATCATTTTTAGTTTCCCGTGGTCCCAGTGGCACACTACCATTCCATCACTTCCGAGGGCCACCAAACTGTAACAGGGAGAAAAATGTAGGGTGGGATCATTCACTTGTCAAGGCAGTTTGTCAGAGATGATTAAAGAAATCACAAGAAAATAGTAAAATGACACTGTCACATTAGGATCTGTCAAGCAGGTTTGAACCCAAATTGTTAGAGGTGTTGTAATTGACATTATAGACCAAGTGGTACAAATGGGCACTATCCTACAAGTTTTTGATTTTTTCCATATCTGTGAAACTTTTTGAGGCGCATCTAAAAATGTAAAAAAATATAGGGGTCACCTTTTTACTTTTTTAGCTATAAAGCGTCAAAAATGTCGGGATTTTAACATAGGATTGATGGGAAATTGCATTTTTTCAGGCTCTGAAAAATTGGGAAAAGTGTAGAAAAATAAAAGATTGTCCTACAAGTTTTTGAAAAACTAACATAATGTAGTTCTGAATTTAAATTTTCTGAAAATGTAAAGAAATACATATGTCACCTTGCTTGATTTTTCGGTATAAAACTTTAAAGACGAAATTTTATGCGAAAATATGACCAAAATTAACAATAACGTCATGATTTCGACGATATTGCTAAAGGATCGGCAAACTTGCAAAACTTAACGTTATCGTGTCGTAAACTAGGAGTGTTGTGTTTGTGCTTCTCGCTGTTATAGTAAATATATTAACTTTATTATTTATATATAAATTACTTCATCAATTAGATAATTTATGTTCCCAGTCACTATGGAATAATAGTTATGATAGAAATAATAATATTCAGAAACATTATTACTTTGAATAGCAGAAGAACAAGGCCTTATCATCCAAAATAAGAGTCAATGATTATACTTCGAAAATGCAAAAAAATGCCATTATAAGAGTCAAGGAAATATTATCAATGGCTATATTTGAAACATGAAAAAGATATGGAACTATTGAGTCAAAATCTTGACTAGAGTGAAGAAATCATTATAATTCAAATCATTTTACTCGGTCAAAGTGAGTTACTGTTCAAAAACCACCGAGCTCGAAAAAACATCACTCAGAAATTCCGTACGCAATTCTGCAGATACACCCGTATTTCGGTATAAATTTTCATGACGTCATTACAAATAAATTTTAAAAGTCATAGTTTATGAAAAAAATTGAAAATCTTTTTTTCTGAAAGAATTTTGAAAATCGAAACAATATTAAACAAAGATATCATTAATTAAATTTTGTGAAAAAAACGTCTTTATCAATTGAAGGTATAAAAAGGCAAATCATCAGTAAATCACTGGTATCTGTTGAATTTATCCGTGTATCGTATTTATGATACTTTTCTTGTATATTTTCATTAATATTTTTAATCGATAGATATTATGTATTTCATTCCCTGCAAGATATTTATCAAAATTATTATAGTCCCTTTAAGTTAGGACTTAGAATAATACCATCAAAGTGCATAGATTTGTACACGCCGTGCGTAACGTCAGCATCCATTTGTACCACTTGGCCTTAAATTGACATTTATCAGTTTCAATTTTTTTTAAAAATTGCAAAAATAAAAATTTATTTGGAATATTTTGCGTAAAGAGTCGGGCATACTGTCTGGATAACATAATACCAAATTATTTAGTCAACTCTTAGATCTCCTATGTACCTGACCCTGTGGGTTGTCCTTGCTTTCACTGGAAATCCCCGACTTTTTGGGGGGGGGGGGGGGGTAGAGTAACTAGAACTGTCTCTGAAAGAGGCTAAGAGAGAGGTCGATTCGGCACAAATTCGTTAGCTCAGTGTTAAACTTTCGACAGGCATGTACTGTAAGTCTTACAAATCAACGCGTTTTACAAATACACACATTTCAACGCCTTGTTATGCATATTTTGTATTTAAAAATTAAAAAAAAAATCGCAGTCTTATCAAGTAATTGAGACGGAGTTTAATTTCAACAGTTTCTAATACAATCTGACAAGGTTCCATGAAATAGTAAAACGTAACTCTATAAGACTACGGATGCAAACATATCGGGAGAACTTACAGTCATTAAGACAGTATCACTTTTCGATCAAAAACTGCTTAGACACTATAAACAATTGATTTTGAACATACATAAACGATTTCAACTTTGAACGCTTCAACATAAAATATTCAACTTGTGTATTTATTTCGTTCAATTTTACTATAGATTGATCTGTATGAAGGTTTCATGCTGATAATAAATAATTTCCTGACGAGTCACGTTTTTTTTATTCACAAACCATTTGAAGTACGAACCCGGTGTAAGGATTTTTAGATACATAAACCATCTGAAGTACGAACCTGCTTTGATTAGGAAACTTTCTTAACTACACGCGGAAAATCAGTTGCTTGAAATTTCAATCGAACTACTGGTTTGCGAAGTTCTACTTTCAACTTTGAACAAACATTTTATATTTCAGTACTAAATTGGTGCGGCTAGAGATTTGAACTCTCGGCTTATGTTACTAAAAGATACAGGGAAAAAGTAATTCATATGGTCTACAGAATTTAGAAAATGAAGTTCTAATTTCAAATCATGTAGGAGTGTATGTATGCCCCCAGATCCACCACAGTAGATTATTGTTTTAGTATAGGCAAATTATATAAAGGCCCTATACTGAAACAAATGCCTGTCTATAACCTATCCATTGGAGGCGCATTGCTGTGTAATGAAATAACTTTACATTTGTAAAGAGCCAGATGTATCTTTATGTACAAACGCATGCTATAGTTGATTTCAGATTATCCATGTGACTTTTTACCCCTAATCGCGTGTCCACTCAGGCTATTTTTAGAAACAACAATTACTATTTAATCTGCCTTATCGCTAGAATATGATACCGTACGCTTGATACAGGTATACCGATGTAATTAATTGATTATTCAAATTGTCCATTGATTATTCAAATTGCCCACCCGATTTCCCATGAAAAATCAGCATTTTCCAAACAACAGGGACTTTGTCCTTTGACCTTCTGGTTGCCATGGGAATCGTGTTACGATTGATTATTACTTTACGTTGATTATAACACCTTTATAGCATGAAATTTGGTAAGAAAGTACACGTGACCTTTGACCTTCTAGTTGCTATGGACAATGTCTCATTTTCAAAATTTCATAAATATTATTTTAAGGACTCAATATTCTTTAAGAAAATCACGAGTCACTTCACCCTATTTGTAAAAAGGGTTGACAGAATTGAGATATATGTTACGGAAAACGCTTATTTTCGACTAAAAATCGTGATTTATATTGACCTTTGACCCCTTGTCACGTGATCTATATTCTTTTTTTTAGAATCGGCAATCATTTTAAAATCTTGTCCGACATATATGCTCTACAATGGTGCCACACACCATAGCACTGTCCCTTTCAATCATCGTGTTATTTACATTTATTAAACCGCACCTGAAATACCATGGCATTTTATCCAGAACGGGAAAGGGTTAAACAATGATTAAAAGAATTCATTTTTATATGTATCATAGGCGTAGGAGGGTTTTTATATTGGGGGGGGCCAAACCGAAGGTATGTCTATGTCGTGCCTAAGGCACGAGGCTGGAAGAGTATGAGAGGGTTGCTAAACCCCTCGCATAGGTGAGGGTCCGGGGGACCTCCTCCGGAAAATTTTCAAAACTAAGTCTTATCTAGATGCATTTTCAATGTATTGTGCATCGTTTTTGATAGGTTAAAATACTTTGATATCAAGGGGAAGGGAAGAAATAACTGTATGACACAAGTTCCATAATCAACCCTTTCATTGGAGATGGATATCGGAGGCTTGTTTTCACTCCATTCATGGAAGCCGAAATCACCATTGGTTACTCATTTTTGAGAAATCCCTTGCTTTCAAAAAAATTGTTTTTGCAAATCTGTAAAAACAAAATTACTCTAAACATTTTCACAAATTTTGAAAGTTTGGCCACTAATTATTTTAAAATTGTGGAAACGTAGATAAAAACCATGGTATTGTTATGATTGACAGGTTAGTTACAGAAAATATAAGGGCAGTGAGTGGGCATTTCACAGAAAAGAGTACGTTCTATTTTGACATCCTGCAATAAGAAAGCTTTGGGTCTGTTGGGTTTCTGGCAATTAATCAGAAGCACACAAGATGCACTTAGTCGCGTGTTAATCTAAACATTTAGTGGTAGATCCTGCTAGCTCCCATAAGAACTTTATTTCAATGGAGGCAAAGCGGGATATAATTTCATCCCTGAGCCCAAATAACAGTCTACACAATGGAATCATCTGTTCATCTCTGCCAAAGAAGGCAGAGAAAGACTGTTCCATCACCACAGTTAACTTAGATACTGATGGTATTCTGATGGTGCATATAGATTATTTCCAAAAGGGATAAAAAATAAATGGCACATAATTTGTATTACTTTTGAGGCTGTTACGGAAAAATATTCAACTCAAGTGTTGTGAAAAACTCAGTAAAGGCGTCTTGTTCCACTGACACAATGGCCTACATTTGTGAGTTATGGTTCGTTTTGTGAAATTTGGTGCAACGCCATTGTTTACATTGACAGTCGACACATTACGGTAAGTAGGTAGGTCCAGAAAGGGAGTCGCATTATTTTCAAATTCGAAAATAATCAATTAAAAATGAGATTATTTTTATAATCATGAACATCTAATCATCTTCACGGTCAAAATTTTAGCGGGTGGGTGGTGGTGTACGCCGATTTTTGCCCGGCATCATGACAAAATGCAATTTTACGCATTTACGCATTTATAAACTCCTGATATATATATCTACTATGATTCGTGCACTTTGAATTAAAAAAATGCTTTAATTAAACCCAAGATTTAGTGTCATTTTTTTGCGTTTCTTTCCGACCCAACCGAAGATTGCTTTCGAAGGTATATAATATTACTAATTCCATTATCAAAATGTAAAAACAGTGCATTTTTACTGTCCACCGCGGCAGAAATATTTTTAATCCGCTGATTTAAAAACTCTGAAATACTTTAAAAAAAACTTTGACTGAAACAGCCACAGTTAACAAGTTGAAAAGGACCGGATCGATATGAACGCCACCTGGAATCAGGGGGACATAACTAGGTCAGTAAAGTCGCAAATGTCTCCCATTCTACCATTGCCTACACTGCAATTAACGATTGTTGCTTTAAATTTTAAATTGAGTGGCCAATTTTTTGCTTAGGCTTTTACATCAGTCTTGCTATTTACATTACCCAGTTTTATAGTTAGATGATGATGTTATATATTCTTTAAAGGACTCTCTGAATTTTCAAGAAAATGATTTATTTAAAAGTTGCATTAAGCTCCTAAAACTGTATAGAGACCGATACTATGTTGTAAAATAATACAATATTACCGTCAAAATTCAAACACATATGAGGTTCACAGCATATCAATCGATATATGATTTTAAGTAATGGTTGTGATTCTGCCTACTAAAGCAATATCATTCTTAAATGTTTGATTCATGATGGCAGGCATAGTAATTTGGTATTTTGACATTGACAACCAGGGGTTCTACACACTATTTTGCATGGACATGTGGCAAACTCTGTATAAGAGAGTGTTCTGGAATATGTTCACACCATGAGCAGTATGGTATTGGTAATGAACTCAATTTATTAGTCATGTAGATTTATCAGTACACTATGCAAAAGGTACACATAATTAACAAACACTTAACTATAGCCACCACTTTATTTTTAGAAATTGTTTTAATTTTGGTTTAAACATTTATACTTCAGTTTAGCCCTTTTCATTTTAATGTAACAACCCCAATTCTGCAAGTTATGATGGTATGTTACAAAGTACCAACTTTTGCTAAAAAATGCAACTTAAAAAACACTTAGAAATCATATGCCTAAAAATTTAAACAGTCGCAATTTTGTTTTCGGAATTATGGGTTCAAGAGCTCAAAATTGTACTTGGTATCCGTCATTTTTTAAATAAAGCAAACTCGAAGTATGTCAAATTAAGCATGTTGCCAACTTTTATTAAAATTTGAAACCCCAAGTAACATTTTTTGCATTAATACACCATAAGTCGCCATTTTGTTTTTGTAATTATGGGTTCAAAAAATCAATATTGAGCTTGGTATCCGCCATTTGTGAATTCGGGATCCTCAAATTATGTTAAATAAATCATGTTACCAACTTTTACTATAATTTAAAACCCCAAGTAACATTTTTGCATAAATACACTATTAATTTTAGCCGCCATTTTGTTTTTGAAATTATGGGTTTAAAAACTCAAAATTGAGCTTGGTATCCGCCATTTTTGAATTCAGCAAACTCGAATTATGTTAAGTAAATCATGTTACCAACTTTTACTAAATTTTGTCAACCCAAGTAACTTTGTTTGCATTGGTACATCATTAATTTTAGCCGCCATTTTGTTTTTGGAATTATGGGTTTAAGAACTCAAAATTGAGCCTGGTATCCGCCATTTTTTAATTCAGCACCCTCGAATTATGTTAGAAAAGCATGTTACCAACTTTTACTAAAAACTGCAGCTTTAAGTCACATTTTCTGAATTTGTTCCTAGTCTATATTGAAAAAACTTCATCCTTGACTTATAGTTATTACGTTAGTCAATGAGATTTTCTAAATGTTTGAAATGGCGGATTTTGGAGATTTTATATTTGCTGTAAAGTCATTGAACCTGCCAAGGATATAAGGGTGTAATGCTTTTTCTTATCAGCAAACTGATATTTTTTGAGTGATGTTAATGAAAGATTTTAAAGTTTATTGAGCTGGACAGAACATTGTTAATTATACCTAATTATTGGATTTATGTGTTTAATCTTGGAAATGGAAATATTAGCAGTGCCATTGAAAGACAATGTGCCAATACAATATGGAAAACCAAGAAGAAAAATAGAAGACAAAAATTAGTTGACAGTTTAATAATGTTGATCAGACATATTTTTGAAAATACAAATTTAATTTCAACCAAAATGTATCATTTTACATATGGTTACTAGGCTACTACCCTACTACCTTGCATACCTTTACAAAGGAGGGGGGTATGGAATAAGGAAAATATGACGTATTACTGGGCCTATTTTAATTTAGTTATACATAAGACTGGCATTATAATGTTATTATTAAAATGATGCATATGAACAGCATGTGCTCGAGACCACCGGGTTTTCCATATGAATAACCTCTGTACCTGTACATTAATAAGAATCATAGATATTAAAAAGCACTTTACAGCATTGCTTTTATTGCTTATTTTAAAATTTTGACACAAAATCGGAAAACTTTCAGGATGTTATGCATTTTAATCTATCAAACGTCCACAATGAAGGATAGAATGAACATTTTTGTGTTGTTTTGCCACAAAATGTTTCAAAATCTGGAATTTTTTCTTCAAAAACTGTCCCTGATTAAAAAATCGCAAACGATTTGACGCGTAAAAATAGGTATTCAGTAACTAGGTTCATGTTCCTACAAGAATCAACCTTCAAATCTTTTGGCCTCGATCACCCGGATTCTAGTGCATCATCTCTTGGGCTATATATAAGTCAGAGAATCTTGAATGGGACGTTAATTCCTCCACTTCTTTTGCTAGCACTGAGATTTTATTTCTTTGCCGTAGACCTTTGAATAAATCAATACGTCAGTGGTTAAAGGTTACGTTTGACTACAGTAAAACCTCTATATCAATATGTCAATGATTAATACCCTTTAACCATTTACATATTGGTATACAGGTTCTACTGTAGTCAAATGTAACCTTTACCCTTTAACCATTTACATATTGATATACAGGTTCTACTGTAGTCAAATGTAACCTTTACCCTTTAACCATTTACATATTGATATGCAGGTTCTACTGTAGTCAAATGTAACCTTTACCCTTTAACCGTTTACATATTGATATACAGGTTCTACTGTAGTCAAATGTAACCATTAAAGGTCTACGGCAAGGAAATAAAATCTCAGTGCTAGCAAAAGAAGTGGAGGAATAAACGTCCCATTCAAGATTCTCTGACTTATATATAGTCCAAGAGATCATGCACTAGAATCCGTAATAAAATTTTGAATAATCTATATCGCTATAGACCAGTATAGGGAAAACCTAAGATCTTATATTTTGAAATAATCATTACAGTAATTGTTTAATTTGTTTCAAAATATTGTTAGGTACTAAATACAGCTACTTCATACCAGATTTAATATCAATCTGAGCTATATTGTTGATTCTATGACCTAAAATGATATAAAATTTTTAAAAATTCTATTTCACTATAGACCAGTATAGAAAAAACCTAAGATCTTATATTTTGAACTTTGTACAACGCAGCAGACTGCTTGCAAATAAATCGTTGACCCAGGGATGCTTATCAAGGCCCTCAAAAAGTTTTATGACCGTCATCACAGTATTTTTGATAAATTTTATGTCTTTTTTCTGGGATTGCCCTGGATATATTTGGCGTGGCGTTCCATAGTTAAACGTTCCTTTCACCCAATTTGATCACAAATATTGCTAGTGTAGCTAGCTATGTTTGTTATGTTTGGTTTCATGTTAACTGTCTTCCTGTTTTTTGTTAAACAGCACTTAAGCATCGGGTGTAAACTATTTTGTAATAATTGTCCATACGGATAATTTTACCGTGAGAAAGGTCCTTGATTGTAGTTTTAAAGTCTAACAAATTGTCATTTCGCCCACATCAAATGTCGAAACATAAAATATTGAAATTATGTTAAAGAATATCTTACTTTAGACCGTAATTAAAACTGTTTTTCAGTGTGTAAAATATACTTCATTTTCGTTAAAATGTGCTTTGAATAAAATAAAGTTTGGCTTGAATCAAGGTAATCATTTTCTGATGTATATTACATCTAAATATTTCTTGTTGGACAAAAACAATACCAAATCATTTTGAATTTTTTAAAGCTAGGTATCGGTTTTATCGGAGATATTGTTAGTCATAAAATTTAAATAATGTCTACAAGATTGTTAACACGTCTATAGGTTATTTCCGCAGCGCTTAAATCTTTTGATTGATGCGTTCTTGTAAAGAATATTTCAATTATATCAGGACGTCAACATCTAGAGATGAAGTGGTAAAACTTTTTCTGTTCGTTCAGGCCAATTTGCAGAAAGAGTCTTTAGTGTGCGATGCCTACCGTGACACGGAGCATCGATTTTCAAGATCCGTAAATTTAATTTCTACTTTCAGGTCTTGGTAAGACCCGTGCAAGTTCTAACTTGACTTTCAAAATACGAAGTGAGCACTCTTCCAACTGAACTTCCGTAGTAGTGGCCAACTGCATGTAAATTGAAGGAATTTTTAACTCAGTGTTGTAAACAAATGTATAATCCTCACTTTGCTCGCATTTTTCTTGTCTTGTCTTTTATCTCAATTTAAATTCACTCGGAATCTGTAATAACATGTTTCCTCCAGATCAATCTTGGAATGCTGAGCTACATAGTCTTAATTTTACATATGTGATTCTATGTGACTATTCTGATTAATCATCATTCACGTTCAGTCTAATTTTATATTCCATTTCATCAAATATGGTACTGAAGTAGTCACCTGAGATGACGTCAGCTTGTTTCAAACAGTACGTTGTCTTGTTTCCTACTTTATGGATGTGTATTAGGATATTTGTAAATTTTTCAAGTTTTTCATTATTTCCAGTTTGTTTTGGTTTTATAGGAACAATTTGTATTGTTGTTTCATACATTATTTTATTATATTAATTTGGATATTTTACTTTGAACATGCGTTCGGACAACTATGGAATGAATATTTTCCATAGTTGCGCCACCCAAGGAGACTTCTGGCAGAGAAAATTATTATGTAACATTAAAGTACCTTTCATAAATAAAAAATTTACAAAAAAAAATTAAAAAAGTTTTGGCTAGTTTTTGAGATATTTGATATCTTTGTAAAATTCCAATTGGAATTCCAATTGGAAAAACTAAAAATTCCAATTGGAATTAATTCCAACAAATTGTTTTTGGAAAAAAAATTCCAAAAGACTGACTTTCTTTGGAAAAATATTCCAATTGAAAAAAATTCCAAAATTCATCATTTTGGGGAAAAAATTCCAAAAAATACTACTTTTTCCAAAAAAAATCATAAATTGGAAAAAAATCCAAAATAACAATTTTTGGAAAAAAATTCCAAAACATTCAATTTTGGAAAAAAATTCAACAACATTCAGTTTTGGAAAAAATTCCAATAACACTCAATTTTGGAAAAAAAAATCCAATAACATTCAATTTTGGAAAAAATTCCAAAATTCAGTTTTGGAACAAAAATTCCAACGACATTCAGTTTTGGAAAAAAATTCAATAACACTCAATTTTGGAAAAAAATCCAATAACATTCAATTGGAAAAAAAATCCAACAACATTCAATTTTGGGAAAAAATTCCAATAACATTCAGTTTTGGAAAAAAATTCCAACAACATTCAATTTTGGAAAAAAATTCCAACAACATCGAGTTTCGGAAAAAATTCCAAAACATTTAGTTTTGGAAAAAAGATTCCAATATTGTGTTACTATTTTGGAAAAAATCAATATTGTTACTAATGGGGGGGGGTTCCAATAATTTACCATGTTGAAATAAATCCAAAATAAAAATTGTAGTTCTTAATATAAGAATAATCTAAAACTGTAAGTTTTATAGAATTTTATAGCATTTTATGTATAAACTACATTATGTATATCAATATTTCGGAAAAAAGGTTACTGAAAATGGTTTGTCAGACAAGGACCATAATGCATGTTCATAAAACTACAAATCTGCATCCTATCTGACAGGGTATAAAGATGAAGGACCAATATGTACGCCATGGCATTTATATTTCTCTTGGCTTAATTATTCCTTGTTATTTACAGATGATATGAAAACTTAGAACAAAATGTCCATGTAAATAGAATGAATTAAAGTATTTTTATCTAAATAAGGCTTTGAATCTAATATAAGCTTTATTTTGAGAAAAAATGATACAAATATCATTTATTTAAATCAGTATAGAGAGATGTCCTAACTAAAATTTTAACATTACAAAAGCACAAAGGGTAAAAAACAGGTCACCTTGACCTGGTCCTCTACTTTCACTTTGTGACCTACATTTTGACCCAACATAATCCAAAGGATGACACACAACAAAGACCGCTATTGATCACAATAGCTCAAACGAACAAGACTGTGCACTATGCCATAAGATCACATGGTCTTTTGACCAGGTGGGCTTATAATACTAGCCGTAACACTTCACTTTTAGTATTTGTTAATGCAGCTTAACTTCTAAACCTGTATCATTCCACCCCATTTCACTTGGTGTCAATCTCTTTGCATTGTGGAGAAGAGCTTTGTCATAGTTTTCGACTTCAAACTTTTCATCCACCTTTTGGTAACTTAAAAATTACTGAGAATAACAGTTTAAAATATATCATATTACATCATATTTATACATTTGTATATGCCAACACAGTCCAAAATATTCAAATAATGTACTTCCTTTTTTCAACTTGAACATTTTAACTTGTGTTACTTTGAACAAGCATAAATATGTAAAATTCTGACCAAATTTTAGAAGAAAGATCAAATGAGATGAAAAGCAGTCATCCAAAATGTAAAAAGTTAAGTGGCACAAAGGTTTACATTGTACACTTATGTGGCCCGTGTTTGAATCATGGACAGATTCAGTCATCAGTCATGTGTATTAAACTCTGGTCAAGATTCATTAACAGGTCAGATCATTATGACATAGATAGTAAGGAAACAACGTGCCCAAAGAAAACCACCAAAATTCATTGGGTAAATTGACCAAATGTCACATCAAGTTCTGTCTAATTTGGATATGAACCTAGCATTATGGGACACCGTATTCATAACTTTGCATCTTAGTGAGTGGAATGCTTTCACTATATGCTTTAAGGAGGCTATAAGTTAATGGGTGGTCAAGGAAATTTAGATACTTAGAGAAAACCACTGGCCAATGCATGCAAACTATTGAACTTTCTGACGCTAGGAGCCTGTCTGTGTGGGATTCAGACATATGTGGTGCAAGTCACTATATATTTTGCCCCGGATACGGTTTTTTCATTAATATGATCTGATGATGGGAATATGGCAATGAGCAATTTCAAATAATTTTGTGTGTGACCAAAAGAAAACCCTTGGATAGTTATCCAAAACCCAAAACCAGTATGTACAACATTGTGTGAAAAATCTAAAGTGTTTATATTTATGGGTTTCTTTAAATAAATAAAACATTGTGGTCTCCAAGGTAACTAACAGACTAAGGAATGATACATAGGTATGACCAGAAACCTGGCAACCATCTGACCATGGTGCAAATTCATTGAGTCACTTGCTACAACCAGATACACATTCATTGATTCAATCGTTGAATCGTTGCTTGAAAACTAGGGTTCCATGCTACAACCACATACACATTCACTGAGCCGCTTTCTATAACCACATACACGGTTCTTCATCTGCATCATCAGCCATCATGAGCAATTGTTAGACGTACCCTACAATTTATTGTCCCATTACAATCGTGCCAACCTTGGTCAAAAAAGATATTCGTCAGTGAGCATTTATATAGAGACAGTATGTTCAATGTTTGAACATGTTTTTTCATGCTGACCTGTTATGTTTAATTAATGATTAACAAGGTTGTAATATTTAGATAGTTTTCAGATGAACTTTTCGAATGTAGTCAAATGATAACCAATAAAATAAAATTTGATTTGACAGGGGCGGAACCTGTCTTGGTGAAGGGAGGGGAGAAGTTCGTACCAAAGACGTGACCACTTTGGGGGGGGGTCTGGTAGGCATGCTCCCTAGAGATATTTCGTTTTTTCAGTACAAATGGTGCAATTTTCTGTATCTAAAACATGCACTGTTGTGTGTCATTTTTACCTCACATTCAAAGCCTGCATCTGAAGTCTGGAAAGTCTCTCTCTTTAAATCCAATCCTGTGTTTGATTGATCATTGATTAATGGAGTTTAATGTCCGTTAAAAATATTTCACTTATACCAAGATGTCGCCAGCTATAGTGTAGGTGCACAGGGACCAGTTTCATAATAAAATAAAAAAATACCCATAAGTATATAAAAAAGAGTACTGCACAGGGACCAGTTTCATAATAAAATAAAAAAATACCCATAAGTATATAAAAAGAGTACTCTTTTTTATATACTTATGGGTATATTTGAAACTGGTCCCTGTGGTGTAGGTGCAGAAATTTTTACCTGTGTTTTGCGTTGATAATATTATGCAGTGCAGTTTCGTGCCACGTCTATCGAGTCTGGGTTTTTTAGGTTTGTCTAAAATACCAATCAGTTTCATTTTTATTTTTTTATGCCGATGCCATTTTCAAGTTTTGGGTCAAACCCGGCCAGAGACCAAATCCGCGACCTACAACTTACGGAGTGAGCACTCTACCAACTGGGCTGGCTGCTTCCAAGGTGGTATGTCTTCTACCCCCCCCCCTTTTCCACGCTTGTTTTAAATGATATGTATGTCATCCATCTGAACTTTTAAGTTAATTTTATTATATTATTAATTTTAAAATTACTAATTAGTCAGTTTCGTCACTGTATAATGCAACACACACGAATCCTGTCACCAGAAAAGAACAATGATCATTTTAGATGGATTTGGTCCATAAAGCCGATAAACGAACGGATAGAATAAAAATGTAGAATGTTGAATGAGACGGATTTTTTCCATTAAAAACAATTAAATAAATGTGTACAAAAAATGTACAAAAATTGGGTTTCGATCTGGAAATAGAACTTAGCGCTATGAAAATATATAAAATGATAAGCTTGTGTACTAAAAATGTACTGAATCTGATTTAACTCTCTCTCTCTCTCTCTCTCTCTCTCTCTCTCTCTCTCTCTCTCTTGGCCATGTCCCTTGGTTTCAGGTATGATTATTGGGATCACTTTATAAACCAGCAATACTTTTGAAGTACTGATACGACCCTGTTTAAAATTCATGCTCTCCGAGATTCATTCAATCATTGATTTATTTCAAAAGTGATAGTTTTGACTTGTAAGTATTACGTACACGAAAGTGTAAATTACATCTTTTTATCCACAGGTAAAGGTTGCTAATTTATGCTGGTAATCTGCATACCATATCAACATTTAAGGTAACCTATTGATAACGGAAGCAAATTCCAACCCATTGAATCAGATGGTAGTATATTCGACGTGGAAAATGTACCTACATGGTGTTAATCTCATTACCTGATTAATTGATTACATTGATTTATTATTAATATGATGATTCTGAAATAATAGTACCCACACCAGTTTTTAAACTGCCATGAAATAATACTTCTAATTTCATGACTTCGTACTTAATAACTGTGTATTCAAATAAATAAATAAATAAATAAATAAGTTCATTCATTCATTCTAAACGTACAAGAGCACATAAAATAAAAGTATATGATGTTGAACCAGCGACAATTATAGATGTTTGAACTCCATTTTCAAGATGATATTTAATTTTTATTTTTATATACTTATTATTTATCATTATTATTATTATTATTATTATTATTTATTATTATTATTATTATTAATTTTTGTTGTTAAACAAAGACTTTATAATGAAAAACAATTAAAATTAAATTATTAATTTTTAAAACGGACAACTTTGGGTGAAAATATCTATACAGGTTAATAATGTTACGATATGCCGATAACCTGTGAAATACCACAAAAATTGTAGAATTTTGTCAATCTTTAAAGGCACAATAGATGCAAAAAGTCGTTTATAAAAAATGTGAAAATATTCTGAGAAACAACAAATCTCGAAAAATCCAACCATAATCAAGATTTTGGATACTATAAAGGTAAAAAGGGTGAAATAAACTGATAAAGGCAAATTTTTTAAGCAAAAATAGAAGGAACGTCATTATATGATAAAAATAATTTTTGCACCATAGGAACGGGATTATGTCAATCTTTTATAATTCATGATAACAAACTTGATGGTTTAATGGTAAAAATGACTTTTTCAACGATTTTAACCACGTTCCTTCATAATTTAATTACTGTAAATCAGGCAGGTATTCGCGGCCTATCCATGAGGAAAATTTCTATTGCAAGTGAGTGGTTTATTTTTTTAATAGAAACAACTATTTCTCTTTTATTCGTCATAATTGCTGGTGAAAACGATAACGAAGAACTACTAATTCACAATGTAGACTTTCTTCAGCCACCTGTAGAACTTAAAACGAGACTTCGGTCGACGCGAGACTTCGTGTTTTCGAAAAGGTGAATAACTAATAAACTATTTCTAATATGCATTGGTTACTTAATCAGTAAAGGAAGATCTTATCATTCCAGCTTGATAATTTACACCATACCAAAATATATACCTAATGTTTTCGTATACTAATATCAAATTCCAATATGCATTGGATTTCCGGCCTGCTGATCTGATCTAAACCTGTGAATTTCCAATATGCCTTGCTTAAATAATCAGTCAATTAAGATCACCTATCATCTTCATTAATCAGTTCCAGCTTGATGGTTCGTACCTACAATACATCATGGCTTATATGGAGGAAAATTATTAAAGACTTTCTTATTATTTAACCATTATTGAGAAACCATTACTTAAACATCCAAAAGGGAATCCTCTGTATTCCAAGAAAAAATTAATGCTAAAATATAGGAGAATATAAATAAATAAATAAATAAATAAATAAATAAATAAATAAATAGGTTAGACTGTTATTTTTGTACACCCCATACATTATAAGAAACATGAGAAAAAAGAGCGAATTCCCTGACGTTCAAACCACATTTATGGTTGGATATTCTGATTGTGGCGTCCTACAAGAAAGTCGCGAGTTCCATCACCTATATTAATAAAGGAAGAATATTGACTGGAATATTAAAACCCATTCGCCCTATCAAATACATTGAGTATACTATTATTGGTGCATTTAATAGGGGACACTGAAGTATATGGTACGTTCAATTTCCTGTTTGAAATGTTGATGCACGCTCTGAAACTAAGATCGTATCTCATTTAAAAAGTAATGTCTCTGAAGTGGTTGTATAACAATGTTTTTTGTTAATTACATCCAGTTTTAAAATAATTCATTTTTAAATAATGGAATGGATTAAAAACTGTTTTAGAGACGGATTCAGAGTTTGAAGGGGGTACCTGGTTACACCATTGTGCTGCAAAATTCTAAGGGGGACTGGGTGAGGGTATATTCCCTTAGCAAAAAATTGTCATTTTCAATATCGAAATATATAAAATTAATTAAAAAAAAACCAAACATGACTTGCATATTATGGCCACTGATGATAAAACTTAAAACTTTTGGATCAGCACTGGAGAATGGCGAGTTAAACAGCCCAGTGTTTTGGTTATTCATTCATTCATTCCTTATGTACAGGGAACCACTGAGGTAGCTCAGTTGGTAGAGTGCTCGCTCCGTAAGTGAAAGATCGTGGGTTCGAACCCCATCCGAGTCTGACCCAAGACTTGAAAGTGGGTTATGTTCTTTCACCAAGCACTCGGCATTACGAAATGAAAGTCACATGGTTCTTTCGGATGGGAACTTAAAATAAACGAGGTATTGTGTCGCAGCGGGCTTGGCACACTAAAGAACCCTGCTGTAAGTGGGAGGTCATGGGTTCGAACCCCATCCGAGTCTGACCCAAGACTTGAAAGTGGGTAGTGACTGTTCTTTCACCAAGCACTGGGCATTATGAAATGAAGTCACACGGTTCTTTCGAATGGGAACTTAAAATAAACGAGGTCCCATGTCACGGTGGGCTTGGCATGCTAAAGAACCCTGCTGTATAATGCCATCAGCGCAAAGCACTGGCAAGATTTCTGCACCTTAACCTATAGCTGGTGACATCTCGATATAAGTGAAATATTCTTGACTGGGATGTTAAACACCATTACTCAACTCAACTTTTATGTACAGGGCACAATCAAGATTTATGGACTAGCTATGCGGAGAGGGCAATATTGAAATTAAACTCCATATCGTGCAGGCCAGTCAATATGTGGCAAGGGCCATATTAAAATGACAGTCCATATGCCATGAGAGCCATATTCAGATAATGTCCATATCATGGCCTGAGACCAGTCCATATGCAGTGAGGGCAATTTTTAAATGAACATATCTTTGCCTGAGGCCTGTCCATAAATATTTTTATTATACCTCTGTAAAGATTCTTGAATTTTGATTGGTTCTTTAATTTGTAATTACTATTTTCGACTATTAACGTAAACTTCTAAAAATCTTAGCTTTGTTTACTATGTTATTATGACTAGGTTATTATTTAATATTGACTGGCAATGGTGTTAAAATTTTGATAAAGAGTGTAGTATGTTATATTTAAATTATTAAACAAACTATAGATATTTCCCGGTATGTCATATTGTTCACAATCAAGGTCAGTTGACACAAAACAGCTGATTGTTTCCCGGAGGAAATGTGTTAATAAAAAAAGCGCAATGGTTACAGCATGTATTGCATCCCTATATAGCGAAGAACTTAAAAACATTCTTTAAAATTGTGACAGTGTTCAAAAGGTTTCGGTAAAACAATTATTTACTATGTACGAGGTCAATATGGTGAAATGAGGCCCCTCAACCTGACCTTTTGGGAGGTTTACCCAACAGCCTACGGCCTCAGTCCGCTCTGACCACCTTGAAGATCAGGGCTCAGGTTCTCATTTCACCATATTGACCTCACACATAGTAAATAATTTTATAATAGTGCCCTGTACATAAGCATCTATTGCTTTTATTTCATTGAACCAAGCATGATCTGTTCAAGCACTGGTACCTTGACACAGACATAGCACAATTTGTTTACAAGTTAAAGATCAAATCAAACACAATGTATAGAAAAAGGGGCTTAATAGATGTCCAGCTGGCTAAATATTTAACTGGAAGGAGGGGTTTAGCTCCAATAAACTGTGTTTTTGGCAATATAGATGAAATATGCTTTTTGCATATTGAGTAGATTTTAGCATATTTTGAGATTAAGATTTTGTTCATATTTTCATCAGATATAACATTGCAAATCCATTCATTGATGCGTAAGGGGCGTTTTGTTAAAGGGACATAACTCTTTGTGTATTGTCCACTCTGTCCAGGGACAGGTTTGCCCGCTCAGTCCATACAAGCCAGTAGTTTGTAGCATGTAATCTCCTATAACATAGTGGAATTAATTGTTACAACACGGATATAAAACAATGATAAATATTTCCCTTAAACTTAATCTGGCAGATTTGAAATCTGAATGCTATTTTTATGTTTTTTTAAAATACTTTTAATAGCTATCAATTCTCCATAAAGATCATAAACCATGGCTGGGTTCTTACCATAACTGTTATTAGGCATTTTGAAAATGGAAATCACAGGTCTTTAGAGGAAACCTTAAAAATCTTCTGTGTTTTATGTAAAGGTAGGTGTGACACACTAAAGCACTGCTGCAAACACACTGTAAAAGTAAAATGTTCTGCCACTTTACCTATAGCTGGTGATGTCACATTTACGTGCAAGTAAAACATTCTTGATTGAGATGTAATACCTCATTCTATTAATCAATCTGTCACTAAAGTTATGGAAATCTTAGTTAAAGGATGAATATGAAACTATGCTATGATTATAAATGATAAAATTGTCAAACTAGCAATTTTTTTGTATCAAATCAAAAGTCCATGTATACAGATAGTCTTAAACTCTTTATACCCCTTCACATCACATTGCTTCTACGAATGATGTGACATATAGGGTCTGATAAATATTCTGGGAATATAAATTATTTTACTGGATCTAATATCTTAAGTTAAAGAAATTTAGCAGTTTTAATTGGTGAAGTTGTACTGGTATATTTAATATTTAAATTTAACATTATTATGAAAAATCTTTATCAATTAATTAATGGGATTAACACCTTACTGGTACCTAAGTCTATTAACTGAGTTGGAATTTGCTTTTGTTATCAATTAGTTAACTAAGATGTGGATTGGGACTGCTGATTACCTGTCATTAAGAAGTGAGCCTGATCTGTTTACTACCTACACATGCTACAGATATAGATATTTATTAACAATTATAAATGACAGACTGTCTGACTGCCTGAATGAATGAATTTGATTTTTAAAGAAACCATTTTTACCATTTTTTTAATATAAAAGAAAGTCCTTTCAACAAAAGTTTCATGACACTTGAGCACTTTTACTATAATGGACTTCTGATCAAATAAATACAAAGAACAGGTAATATACTTTTTATGTACTCTCTGTTTGAATAAAAACTTGCATTAAACAATAAAAAAATTATCACAATCAGGTATTTAAAATTTTTGTGAGAAAAAAAAATTAAAATAGTTTTTAATGAATGCACAGTACAGACCTGTCAATAGTTAAACCTTTGTATACAACATGTAGTCTTAGCTCTGCTACCGAGTCGAGACGCTGAGATATGGATAGTTAGTGATTGAAAGATTGTTAAGAGATAGATAACAACCTCCAAAATGGTGTGAAATTAGCTATAAACAGTATAAACAAGATAAACATACAAATTTGTTATCTTAGTGTTAAACTTTCAACAGGTCTGTATGTAAAATGACACAAAAATATGGGAAACTGTTTGAATCCATCTGAATAAATTGATTATATTGAGAAGATAATAAAAACATTTAAATTAAGAAATTAAACACTAAAAATATAATTATGATGTTAAATATAGCTCATTAAAGGTCACCGGTCACCAAAAACCGAATTTTTTTTAGTATTATTTTCCGAAAGATTACATCATAAAAAGTCGATTTAGCCACAAATAACATTTTTTAATCATTTCTATCCTTTTCTACAGCGTAAATTAAAGTCCTGAAACTGTTGAAAAACTGTGTTATCTCCCTTTGGTAGTAAAAGGGCACAAAACCGGAAGTGACGCAGAAGGTGTTATCCCAGCTATTTAGTAAATGAAGCTTGTATAGTGAACTGCATTTATTACCCAGATTTATCGGAAATAACTTCTATTGTTTTTACATATTTATTTATTTTTTAGCACTGGGTATTTCAGTTGACTTCAGCAGAAAAAAATTAATAAAAAATAAACATAATAATAAGAAATAAATAAGGAAAAAAAAACTATATTTGTATTTGCTCTAAGTATGATATACTATTTACTAATACTTTTACAAAACATAATTTTACATTTCTTTTGATAATTATTTATTTATTTATTTATTTATTTATTTATTTATTTATTTATTTATTTATTTATATCCATTTATCACAACAAATAATAAAAGAACCCTAATTTCCGTTTTTTATTTAAAATATTGTTCATAGTAATTTTCATTAATATTTAATATCACTTTAATCTTTACATATCCCTGAGTTATTTATTTATTTATTTATTTATTTATTTATTTATTTATTTATTTATCACAACAAATAATTAAAGAACCCAAATTTCCGTTTTTATTTAAAGTAGTGTTCACATTAATTTTCATTAATATTTAATATCATTTTAATTATCTTTACATATCTCTTTGAGTTATTTATTTATTTATTTATTTATTTATTTATTTATTTATTTATTTATTTATTTATTTATATCTATTTATCACAACAAATAATAAAAGAACCCAAATTTCCGTTTTTTATTTAAAATATTGTTCACATCAATTTTTATTAATATTTAAGATCATTTTAATTATCTTTTCATATCTCTGATTAATTAATTAATTAATTAAGTTATTTATTTATTTATTTTTATCTATTTATCCTAAGGAATAATAAAAAGAACCCAACTTTTTGTTTTTTATTTTTAAAAAAATCTTTTCTCTCTAGTACAGCCATATTATGACCTCAAATTGATTTTAATTTATATTTGTTTTAGAAAGTGTCCCATTTTTAATTTCTTTTAAGTTAGATTAAAATCAATGATTTATTATTATTATTATTATTATTATTATTAATATTATTTACCCATGTAATTAATCAAAAGAACACGTTTTCGGATAGAATCTAGATCCAAGACCTGCAGTTTTTTGTACAACGAAAATATCAAAATACAGGTTTAAAAAATAACTTCTTATTGTCTCTCAATTAAAATATTTCATCCCAGGATTACTTAAATATGAAAGTAATTTCAATTCAATAGCTTCTTATTCCTTATTTGCAGTAAGTTTAATAATAATAATAATAATAATAATAATAATATAATAATAATAATAATGGAAATTGAAGTTTACGTCAGTGGGTAATTTAAAAAAAATATTTGTTGATATTTTCCGATGGAGTACTGATCAGAATTCTAATTCTCATTTATTTTCACTGTTTTCATGATGAAATAAAAAAAAAACATAATAATAAATTTCATATAATAACTTTATTACGCTTTAATTTTAATGGGATGAAAAGAACTTTGTCAAAATGTGATACCAGTGAGATTATGCTCAACAACTAAGGACTCAAAACTCGAGTGTAACTTTCTTTCATTTATTCACATATAAATTAATATCATTCAAAGCGTGATTTACACCCCTCAGATACCAGTAATTAAGAGATTATCAATATGCTACAGTCCATTGGGAAACATCCTGTTTAGAAGTAGACATCTACCACCTGTAATCAACAATTTACCTTACAATATGCAACATTAATTGACACGTGTGATTATTTGATGACATACCCAGTAAATGCTATTTGTCATTTTTGATGGATTCTGAAAATCGAATAAATTAAAGTTAAATGAGATTGGTTAATTTGAACAGGGCATACAAGACTTTGTTTGAACGTGTGAACTGAATGAATTACGGAATTAAATAAATTTTGAAAATTAAAATTGTTTAAAATCTATTTATTTGACTGAATTGATTCATAATAAATTGAATTGTCTTAAATGATTATACCACTTACATTTCCCTGACTTATCTCGTAATATTTAATCTGAATACATTCAAAACAATTAGAAAGCTGCATGAAGGACTTGTGTAAATCTGGCTTTAATTTGTCCTGAAATTTGTGGAAAAAACATGTTTATCGGTCATTGTGATTTTATTATCTCCAAACGTCACAAAATATAGCATTTTGACTTGAAATCAAACTTTAAAACCCGTCAAAACGCCACACAAACCCAAATGTAATATATGGATACATATATAGGTAATGTGTCTTTCCTCAGCAACTTAACACCATGTACGTCATCAATTAGGTCGCCGGAAAGTTACGAGCGGTGTCGGAAACTACCGAGTATAAGCAGTTCGTTCAGGTAAGGTTTTAGTGTATTACAGGTAAATCTAAGACGTGGGAAACCGTCAGACACATCAATATTGACTATTCTACCCATTGGAATGCAAAATACAAAATTGATAAATTTGGTGACCGGTGACCTTTAAGACCTTAAGAATGGGATCATTTGGCAAAAAAGATATCAAATTGGCTCCATGGCCCATTTTAGAATATAAACTGTACCAGTAATGAAAATATTATTTTAGTAAAAAAAATATTGATAATAGAGTGCATATCCTGTGTTTTTATAATGATGATATTATTATTATTATTATCAGAGACATGTATATATTTTGTTATACACTTTTAAAATTGATCCTATCATAACAGACTCAAAATCCATGTCTGAAAATCTTCACAAAATTAAATTGTTGAAAATGTTCATCATTATGCTAAAGCTAAAATGTAGTTTTCCCAAATTTCATAATTTTTTTACCAAAATTTCTGGAAAATTGATTTTCAAGAAAAACATCTTTATAACATACAAGTAGATTATAAAGTAAAGATATTGATTTTAAATACAGAAAAAAACTTCAATATTTCAGTTCTATCAACAAAATTAGATATGATGACTTTGATGATTATGATGTAAACCTATGACATATGGAGGGCAGTGTATATGTGTTACTATCATTAATTTTATTAATTATTATAATTAATGTTATTAATTATTATAATTAATGTAATGCATTTTAATAAATAAATAAATTAATTAATTAATTAATTAATAATATTATTATAGACATCCACTTTATCATTGATAACATTGTCAGTGTTCAATAATTTTTTCCAGGAAGAACTTTTTTTCAGATTAAAGGTCACCGGTCACCAAATTTATCAATTTTGTATTTTGCATTCCAATGGGTAGATTAGTCAATATTGATGTGTCTGACGGTTTCCCACGTCTTAGATTTACCTGTAATACACTGAAACCTTACCTGAACGAACTGCTAATACTCGGTAGTTTCCGACACCGCTCGTAACTTTCCGGCGACCTAATTGATGACGTACATGGTGTTAAGCTGCTGAGGAAAGACACATTACCTATATATGTATCCATATATTACATGTGGGTTTGTGTGGCGTTTTGACGGGTTTTTAAGTTTGATTTCAAGTCAAAATGCTATATTTTGTGACGTTTGGAGATAATAAAATCACAATGACCGATAAACATGTTTTTTCCACAATTTTAGAACAAATTAAAGCCAGATTTACACAAGTCCTTCATGCAGCTTTCTAATTGTTTTGAATGTATTCAGATTAAATATTACGAGATAAGTCAGGGAAATGTGAGTGGTATAATCATTTAAGACAATTCAATTTATTATGAATCAATTCAGTCAAATAAATAGATTTTAAACAATTTTAATTTTCAAAATTAATTTAATTCCGTAATTCATTCAGTTCACACGTTCAAACAAAGTCTTGTATGCCCTGTTCAAATTAACCAATCTCATTTAACTCTAATTTATTCGATTTTCAAAAATGACAAATAGCATTTACTGGGTATATAATAAAGATAATCACACGTGTCAATTAATGTTGCATATTGTAAGGTAAATTGTTGATTACAGGTGGTAGATGTCTACTTCTAAACAGGATGTTTCCCAATGGACTGTAGCATATGCATATTGATAATCTCTTAATTACTGGTATCTGAGGGGTGTAAATCACGCTTTGAATGATATTAATTTATATGTGAATAAATGAAAGAAAGTTACACTCGAGTTTTGAGTCCTTAGTTAGTTGAGCATAATCTCACTGGTATCACATTTTGACAAAGTTCTTTTCATCCCATTAAAATTAAAGCGAAATAAAGTTATTATATGAAATTTTTTATTATTTTTTTTTATTTCATCGTGATAACAGTGAAAATAAATGAGAATTAGAATTCTGATCAGTACTCCATCGGAAAATATCAACAATTTTTTTTTAAATTACCCACTGACGTAAACTTCAATTTCCATTATTATTATTATTATCATTATTATTATTAAACTTACTGCAAATAATGAATAAGAAGCTATTGAATTGAAATTACTTACATATTTAAGTAATCCTGGGATGAAATATTTTAATTCAGAAACAATAAGAAGTTATTTTTTAAAATTGTATTTTGATATTTTCGTTGTACAAAAAACTGCAGGTCTTGGATCTAGATTCTTTCCGAAAACGTGTTCTTTTGATTAATTACATGGGTACATAATAATAATAATAATAATAATAATAATAATAATAATAAATCATTGATTTTAATCTAACTTGAAAGAAATTAAAAATGGGACACTTTCTAAAACAAATATAAATTAAAATCAATTTGAGGTCATTTGGCTGTACTAGAGAGAAAAGATTTTTTTAAAAATAAAAAACAAAAAATTGGGTTCTTTTTATTATTCCTTAGGATAAATAGATAAAAATAAATAACTTATTTAATTAATTAATTAATTAATTAATTAATCAGAGATATGTAAAGATAATTAAAATGATATTAAATATTAATAAAAATTAATGTGAACAATATTTTAAATAAAAAACGGAAATTGGGGTTCTTTTACTATTTGTTGTGATAAATGGATATAAATAAATAAATAAATAAATAAATAAATAGATAAATAAATAATTATCAAAAGAAATGTAAAAAATGCAGTTCACTATACAAGCTTCATTTACTAAATAGCTGGGATAACACCTTCTGCGTCACTTCCGGTTTTGTGCCCTTTTACTACCAAAGGGAGATAACACAGTTTTTCAACAGTTTCAGGACTTTAATTTACGCTGTAGAAAAGGATAGAAATGATTAAAAAATGTTGTTTGTGGCTAAATCGACTTTTTATGATGTAATCTTTCGGAAAATAATACTAAAAAAATTCGGTTTTTGGTGACCAGTGACCTTTAAACAGTATTTTGACATGTACTACACGTGTTTAGAAAATACTGGTCCATTCCATCAATATATGTGGGGTGCATTCATCCATAACACCTACTTAAGTTAGTCTTGTGCACACCTCACCTAATTATCATAATTATTATAATTGAAACTACTGTTAGAATTTTTTGCTGAGGTACAAGAAGTTGTAAGTATAAGAAATTTATGGTAGCAACATGGGGGGGTGGTTTATGCTGCTGTTGCAATTGTTCTAATGTTAGAACTTCTGTTGCAAAACTAACTGGATGAAAATGCATTAGAACTAGTGATTTTGATTAATTATCTGGTGAAAATTACTAAAATTCCCAAATCAAGTGACGCAAGAGTGAAAGAGGTACAAGAAGGTGTTAGTATAAGAAATTTATGGTAGCAATACATGGGGAAGGGGGGTTATACTGCTGTTGGTTCTAATGTTCTGTTGCAAAAATAACTGGATGAAGATGCATAAGAACTAGTGATTTTGTTATCATTATCTGGTGAAAATTACTAAAATTCCCAAAATCAAGTGACGCAAGAGTGAAATATTCTCACTGCCCTTAACTATAAAAAATAAGATCTTTTCATTATAAATCATGTTAAAAATTAGAATTTTAAATATTGGAAGCATTTCATAATTCAGTGTGCTATTTATTTAAAAAATCCTTTTCTAGAAATACTTAGCCAATATGGTTAAATAAACATTGTAGATTTTACCTGGAAATGTTTTGCTATAGTCATTTTCAGCTATATTGTTCTGTGGTGCTGAATATTTAAATTAAAGATAATTCTCCATTTAATTCAGAATTAGATATTTCATTTAAAAGAATTTTTTTTTATAAATTCACTTATAGAGTTTTCGTAAATTTAGACAGTTATATCTCAAAATCGTGACTAAATAAATAGATAAATAAATAAATACTATTAAAAAGATTTGTAAAATTTTTCCGCATTGTTTCAATCTGTAATATTTTTCCCTCTTCAACACTACACAAACTACCATACACAATAAATACACAATTTTAAGAGATATTGATGAACAAAAACATATGGTAATTCCGCCTAAAATGATTTTATGTGTTATATTCCTGGTTTTAAAGCAACATTTTAAATTTATTTTAATGTAAATTAAAATATGCATGTTTGTCTGTTTCAATCAGTTAAACAGTTAAAAAGTCATAAAACTGAGATTTTTTTAAATATATATTTTGGATATTTTACCAACTTCTTAACAAAGAGAGAGAAAGAAGGAGCCAACATTTAAAATCTGACCTATAGGTACAAAATTTGTTGCTAAGTGGGAATGAACCAGTTCAAGACCTAGTCAAGATTGTTTCACTTAGTGGCATATCAAGGCAAACAGTTTGGAGATGGCAGAGGAAACTAGAGTACCCAGAGACAGCTGCTGTACTAACAAACTTTCTCACATTATAATATCTGTTCAAGCCACTAAGGTTCCTTAATACGGTATATTCTTCTGAAAGGAAAAAAAGCAATGTCTACTTGAATTATTTAGATATTGTACCACCAAATGTAATATTAAAGAATCAAGATGTTGTAAAATTGTTATAATATCCAATTGTTTATTTTCTATTTTTTATGGTGTTGTGAAGTCATATACATGTAGCTGGAGCAAATTACATCTTTAAATATTTACCTGTGATTCACCTGGGGTACCTAAAGAAATAAACAGTCTTTACTAGTGTCCAGTAACTGTCAACAGTATTGGGATGGTTTACCTAGTCCAATTTGCTACCATCCTTAAATAATCTCTCATGACATTTTAAAAACAAACATTGAAAGCTTAAAAATAACCTTCAGAATAGTATATATATTATTTCAAATTATGATAAAAGAAATAACTTAAAGATTTTAATTTGGGGCCAAAACAGTTAAGTGAATATCCACAAGGTAGCCTTAATATTCTGGATTTGAGGACACAGATTTGATTGATGGATGAATGGACTGATTGAATGATTGATAGAATGATTGAGTTGAGTAATGGTGTTTAACGTCTCAGTCAAGAATATTTCACATATATTCAGATGTTGCCAGCTATAGGCAAATCTGTAGAAATTTTGCCTGTGTGGCACTGATGCAGGATTATTTATCATGCCAAGCTTATGTGATATGGGCCCTCATTTATTTTGAGTTCCAATCAAAATAAAACATGACTTTTATTTTGTAATGCTGAGTTATGGATGAAAAAACAGACACTACCTATCAAGTCTCAGACCCACCTGGGGTTTGCACTCACAACTTCCCACTTGAGCACTCTACAACTGAGCTACCATAGGGGTGAATGATTGACTTATTTCTTCATTTACTTATTTATATCACGGCACAATATTTCCCCCAAACTACATGATTATAATTATGAGATTTTAGTTTTCATTTCTTCATTTTTTTTCTTCTAGTTCACTATTGTTCCCAAACTACATACCGGTAATAAAGTTATTGCTTTTATTTATTTATCAGTTGATCATACTTCATCACATTTTCACTAAACTACATGATTTATTTACATGTATTTGTCTATTTATTTGTTTATTTATTTATTAATTTGAATTATATATATATATATATATATATATATATATATATATATATATATATATATATATACATGTATATGTAAAACAGATTGTGAGGACCAAAGGCAGCAAAGATGCTTGTTTTTGATGGAATGAATAAGTAATAACCAAACAATTAATGATATTGAAATTGTCATTTATTAATGACGAATCAAAAATCAATATTTAATATATGAATGGTATAAGCAGTTATACCATGAAATGCAAAAAAACATATATACATTATGTAAAATTACATAATTGAAAATACGTGTAATAGAAATAAAATTACATGTTATAAAGCATATGTAATAAACTTGATAATACATTAAAAATACATTACATCAAAAAGGTGGCGTACAAAAAAATTGCCACAGACGAGCCACCCAAATTTAGGCTTTAGTGTGCATCCAGAAAAATCAGTTTTTGTTCCTACCCAAGAAATCGAATTTCTTGGTTTTATTTTAAATTAAGTTGATATGACTGTTAGGTTAACATATGAAAAAGCTTCCAAAATCAAACGATTTTGTGAAAAACTTTTACATCGACAAGTTTGCTCAATAGCAGAAATTATAGGAAAACTGGTTGCGACTTCCCCTGGAGTACCTCGTGGTACCGTGTTTTACAAAAGATAAGAAATATTTAAGACCGAATCATTCCAAATTTGTAAGGGCAAATATGATGCAACTGTTCATTTATCTACAGACTGTCTAGATGATTTGAATTGGTGATAAGAAAACATTGATAGACTACATAAATCAATTTACGAGTCCGCCCCTTGTGATATGTTTACAGACGCGAGCAAATCTGGTTGGGGCGGGGCTTACGGTAGGTCTCTGGACATTAGCTGAGAAAGAACAACACATAAATTATCTGGAATTAAAAGCTGTATTGTTGACTTTACAATCATTTTGTAAAACTATGCGCGACTGCCACATAAGAATTAGAACTGTTATAACACAGTTGCGGTAATTTCAATAAACAAACAGGGGTCAAATAAAAAGTATTTAAATAAAGTGGTTAGAGAAATTTGGTTTTATGCTATAGCAAAAAATATGTGGTTGTCCGCAGAGCATGTGCCCGGGGTTGACAAGAAGCAGGGCAGACGAGGAATCAAGAGACATTAACCTGGACGCGGAGTGGATGTTAAAACCATCGATTTTCAATAATGTATGTCGCGAGTACGGTAGACCTGATATAGACTTATTTGCATCATGTTTAAACAATCAAATTTCCACTTATTTTTCATGGAAACCTGATCCTCATACTTCAGCGGTTGATGCATTTAAACGATCTAGGACAAATTATACAAATTACATGTATATGTTTCCCCCTTTCAGTTTCATTTGATTAGTTGTATTGAAAATAGAGAAATAATTGACAGAAACGCTGATAGTAGCGCCAGTGTGGCTGACATGAATTTGGTTTCCGAAGCTGTTGAAAATGATTATAGATTGTCCAGTTTCTCCACGAGTGACATTGAATCTATTTACAATAGACAGAGTCTTGGAAGCACATCCTCTTCTTCAAAAGCTACACTTAGCACTTTTCCGAGTATCGGGAAATCGCTTTTAAGTCAAGGGCCTTCGGAAGAATCTGTGTAAATTATATTGCAGTCATGGAAAAGTTCAAACAAGAAACAATATGGGAATTATACCAAACACTATTGATGAGGAATTGTATTCCGAAACGGCCGTCTAGTGCTGTAAAATTAAAACTGGTATAATATGTAATTTAAACCTCTGCTGGTGGCTGGTGCACCGAGGATATCACGAACTCAGTGGGCAATAATTTCGTTTTATTGTCAAAAATATACTATAATTGTCTAAATTTCCTGCAAGTTAAAATTTCTCAAAAACTAAGGTATACTCCCTCATGCAAAGTATTTCCTTAGCTTAATTTGGTAAAATATATTTTAGTCCTTTAGGTTGCTTTTCAACATCTTTAAAGTAATTTTGGTTTCATAATTTTGGCCAAAGCACTACAGATGAGGAATTGTATTCCGAAACGGCCGTTTAGTGCTGTAAAATTAAAACTGGTATAATTCTAAATATTCTAGTGATATTCTAAATGCTCAAATCTGGTATAATAGAGATATTATGATTGATAAACACACTATTTTCTATAAGCATTACTTTAATAACGGCATTAGAATTATTTCAGATCTGTTTGACGAGAAAGGTATTTTATATTGTTATGATTCTTTTTTAAATGTTTACAACTTAAACACAAATTTTTTGGAGTTTAACAGTTTGATAACCACTGTTAGATGTTATCTAAAGAAATGTTATTTTGACTACAATAGCTTAAATAACAGCTATTTTGATTGCCATATACCACCAAATCTTAAAATTCTAATAAAATCTCCAAAAGGATGCAGAGATATTTATCATATTCTTGCCAAAAGTAAAATAGAAACACCAACTAGTCAATCTAAATGGTCTGATCAAGGTATTCACATTGCTAACCAGAAATGGTCAAACATATATTTACTTCCATTCAAAACAACACAAAATACTACAATTCAGTGGTTTCAATTCAAGATTTTACATAGAATAATTGAAACAAATTCCTATTTAACATATAAAACTATTTTTTCAGATAAAACCTGTAATCAGTGTAAGAATATAGAAGAATCTATAGAGCATATGTTCTATTATTGCCCAAAGGTACATACTCTATGAAATGACTTACAAACCTGGATACTAAATATATTACAAATTGACCTAAACCTTGATCTACTATCAATCCTGTTTGGAAAAACCATGTCATTAAAAGCAAATAAAGTTGTTAACTTCATAATTTTACACACTAAGTACTATATTTTTAAAATGAAATTGAAAAAATCAGAGGTTCACATACTTAGTTTACAAAACTACTTGCAAGAATATTTTTTTCATTGAAAAATATATTATGTTTAAGAACTGTAAATGGCAAGAATACGATAAATATTGGAAGCACTGGATAAATTTGTTTTAAGATAGAACTGTTCTCCTCCCTCCCCAAATGACCTTTAAATGACCTTTAAAATTCTTTAGAATTTCCTTAAAAGGAAATAAGCAATTAACCATTTGTGTATCCAATTTTATGTTTTACATAATAAATATTAAAGACTACTATTAGATATTTCTACCATATACATATGTGGAATTAATTAATATAACCTGATAAGCACCCAAAATATGTGAATTATCTCCCTTTATATATAAAACATGTAACTGTGTTGAGAAATGTCTTTATTTGTCTTTCTGTTAGTATTTGTATACTATGCTCTTTTTGTTGTATGATTATAGCATGTAATGTGTCATTAAAAATAATAAAAATATAAAAAAAAACTGGTATAATTAATATGTAATCGAAAGATGGGTGCGTTTTGCCAGTCACTGCGTATTGATCCAGTTTCATCTCATGTAACTCATGTTTTGAATTTTCTTGCTTTACTTTACAAATCCGGTTTAGGTTATAGTGCCATCAATAAGGCCCGTTCTGCGCTAAGTTCATTTTTCAATGTTTGGGACTCAGACACTGACATAGAAAAACATTTACGGTCCCTGCCTAGATATAATGTGACTTTGAATATAAATAGCGTTTTGAATTACTTAGATGCTATCAAATGCTTATAACCCGTATATTGAAATCATCAATCTCAATACCCAGTAAATGCTATTTGTCATTTTTGATGGATTCTGAAAATCGAATAAATTAAAGTTAAATGAGATTGGTTAATTTGAACAGGGCATACAAGACTTTGTTTGAACGTGTGAACTGAATGAATTACGGAATTAAATAAATTTTGAAAATTAAAATTGTTTAAAATCTATTTATTTGACTGAATTGATTCATAATAAATTGAATTGTCTTAAATGATTATACCACTCACATTTCCCTGACTTATCTCGTAATATTTAATCTGAATACATTCAAAACAATTAGAAAGCTGCATGAAGGACTTGTGTAAATCTGGCTTTAATTTGTTCTAAAATTGTGGAAAAAACATGTTTATCGGTCATTGTGATTTTATTATCTCCAAACGTCACAAAATATAGCATTTTGACTTGAAATCAAACTTAAAAACCCGTCAAAACGCCACACAAACCCACATGTAATATATGGATACATATATAGGTAATGTGTCTTTCCTCAGCAGCTTAACACCATGTACGTCATCAATTAGGTCGCCGGAAAGTTACGAGCGGTGTCGGAAACTACCGAGTATTAGCAGTTCGTTCAGGTAAGGTTTCAGTGTATTACAGGTAAATCTAAGACGTGGGAAACCGTCAGACACATCAATATTGACTAATCTACCCATTGGAATGCAAAATACAAAATTGATTTAATTCCGTAATTCATTCAGTTCACACGTTCAAACAAAGTCTTGTATGCCCTGTTCAAATTAACCAATCTCATTTAACTCTAATTTATTCGATTTTCAAAAATGACAAATAGCATTTACTGGGTATATAATAAAGATAATCACACGTGTCAATTAATGTTGCATATTGTAAGGTAAATTGTTGATTACAGGTGGTAGATGTCTACTTCTAAACAGGATGTTTCCCAATGGACTGTAGCATATGCATATTGATAATCTCTTAATTACTGGTATCTGAGGGGTGTAAATCACGCTTTGAATGATATTAATTTATATGTGAATAAATGAAAGAAAGTTACACTCGAGTTTTGAGTCCTTAGTTAGTTGAGCATAATCTCACTGGTATCACATTTTGACAAAGTTCTTTTCATCCCATTAAAATTAAAGCGAAATAAAGTTATTATATGAAATTTTTTATTATTTTTTTTTTATTTCATCGTGATAACAGTGAAAATAAATGAGAATTAGAATTCTGATCAGTACTCCATCGGAAAATATCAACAATTTTTTTTTAAATTACCCACTGACGTAAACTTCAATTTCCATTATTATTATTATTATCATTATTATTATTAAACTTACTGCAAATAATGAATAAGAAGCTATTGAATTGAAATTACTTACATATTTAAGTAATCCTGGGATGAAATATTTTAATTCAGAAACAATAAGAAGTTATTTTTTAAAATTGTATTTTGATATTTTCGTTGTACAAAAAACTGCAGGTCTTGGATCTAGATTCTTTCCGAAAACGTGTTCTTTTGATTAATTACATGGGTACATAATAATAATAATAATAATAATAATAATAATAATAATCATTGATTTTAATCTAACTTGAAAGAAATTAAAAATGGGACACTTTCTAAAACAAATATAAATTAAAATCAATTTGAGGTCATTTGGCTGTACTAGAGAGAAAAGATTTTTTTAAAAATAAAAAACAAAAAATTGGGTTCTTTTTATTATTCCTTAGGATAAATAGATAAAAATAAATAAATAACTTATTTAATTAATTAATTAATTAATTAATTAATCAGAGATATGTAAAGATAATTAAAATGATATTAAATATTAATAAAAATTAATGTGAACAATATTTTAAATAAAAAACGGAAATTGGGGTTCTTTTACTATTTGTTGTGATAAATGGATATAAATAAATAAATAAATAAATAAATAAATAGATAAATAAATAATTATCAAAAGAAATGTAAAAAATGCAGTTCACTATACAAGCTTCATTTACTAAATAGCTGGGATAACACCTTCTGCGTCACTTCCGGTTTTGTGCCCTTTTACTACCAAAGGGAGATAACACAGTTTTTCAACAGTTTCAGGACTTTAATTTACGCTGTAGAAAAGGATAGAAATGATTAAAAAATGTTGTTTGTGGCTAAATCGACTTTTTATGATGTAATCTTTCGGAAAATAATACTAAAAAAATTCGGTTTTTGGTGACCAGTGACCTTTAAACAGTATTTTGACATGTACTACACGTGTTTAGAAAATACTGGTCCATTCCATCAATATATGTGGGGTGCATTCATCCATAACACCTACTTAAGTTAGTCTTGTGCACACCTCACCTAATTATCATAATTATTATAATTGAAACTACTGTTAGAATTTTTTGCTGAGGTACAAGAAGTTGTAAGTATAAGAAATTTATGGTAGCAACATGGGGGGGTGGTTTATGCTGCTGTTGCAATTGTTCTAATGTTAGAACTTCTGTTGCAAAACTAACTGGATGAAAATGCATTAGAACTAGTGATTTTGATTAATTATCTGGTGAAAATTACTAAAATTCCCAAATCAAGTGACGCAAGAGTGAAAGAGGTACAAGAAGGTGTTAGTATAAGAAATTTATGGTAGCAATACATGGGGGAAGGGGGGTTATACTGCTGTTGGTTCTAATGTTCTGTTGCAAAAATAACTGGATGAAGATGCATAAGAACTAGTGATTTTGTTATCATTATCTGGTGAAAATTACTAAAATTCCCAAAATCAAGTGACGCAAGAGTGAAATATTCTCACTGCCCTTAACTATAAAAAATAAGATCTTTTCATTATAAATCATGTTAAAAATTAGAATTTTAAATATTGGAAGCATTTCATAATTCAGTGTGCTATTTATTTAAAAAATCCTTTTCTAGAAATACTTAGCCAATATGGTTAAATAAACATTGTAGATTTTACCTGGAAATGTTTTGCTATAGTCATTTTCAGCTATATTGTTCTGTGGTGCTGAATATTTAAATTAAAGATAATTCTCCATTTAATTCAGAATTAGATATTTCATTTAAAAGAATTTTTTTTTATAAATTCACTTATAGAGTTTTCGTAAATTTAGACAGTTATATCTCAAAATCGTGACTAAATAAATAGATAAATAAATAAATACTATTAAAAAGATTTGTAAAATTTTTCCGCATTGTTTCAATCTGTAATATTTTTCCCTCTTCAACACTACACAAACTACCATACACAATAAATACACAATTTTAAGAGATATTGATGAACAAAAACATATGGTAATTCCGCCTAAAATGATTTTATGTGTTATATTCCTGGTTTTAAAGCAACATTTTAAATTTATTTTAATGTAAATTAAAATATGCATGTTTGTCTGTTTCAATCAGTTAAACAGTTAAAAAGTCATAAAACTGAGATTTTTTAAATATATATTTTGGATATTTTACCAACTTCTTAACAAAGAGAGAGAAAGAAGGAGCCAACATTTAAAATCTGACCTATAGGTACAAAATTTGTTGCTAAGTGGGAATGAACCAGTTCAAGACCTAGTCAAGATTGTTTCACTTAGTGGCATATCAAGGCAAACAGTTTGGAGATGGCAGAGGAAACTAGAGTACCCAGAGACAGCTGCTGTACTAACAAACTTTCTCACATTATAATATCTGTTCAAGCCACTAAGGTTCCTTAATACGGTATATTCTTCTGAAAGGAAAAAAAGCAATGTCTACTTGAATTATTTAGATATTGTACCACCAAATGTAATATTAAAGAATCAAGATGTTGTAAAATTGTTATAATATCCAATTGTTTATTTTCTATTTTTTATGGTGTTGTGAAGTCATATACATGTAGCTGGAGCAAATTACATCTTTAAATATTTACCTGTGATTCACCTGGGGTACCTAAAGAAATAAACAGTCTTTACTAGTGTCCAGTAACTGTCAACAGTATTGGGATGGTTTACCTAGTCCAATTTGCTACCATCCTTAAATAATCTCTCATGACATTTTAAAAACAAACATTGAAAGCTTAAAAATAACCTTCAGAATAGTATATATATTATTTCAAATTATGATAAAAGAAATAACTTAAAGATTTTAATTTGGGGCCAAAACAGTTAAGTGAATATCCACAAGGTAGCCTTAATATTCTGGATTTGAGGACACAGATTTGATTGATGGATGAATGGACTGATTGAATGATTGATAGAATGATTGAGTTGAGTAATGGTGTTTAACGTCTCAGTCAAGAATATTTCACATATATTCAGATGTTGCCAGCTATAGGCAAATCTGTAGAAATTTTGCCTGTGTGGCACTGATGCAGGATTATTTATCATGCCAAGCTTATGTGATATGGGCCCTCATTTATTTTGAGTTCCAATCAAAATAAAACATGACTTTTATTTTGTAATGCTGAGTTATGGATGAAAAAACAGACACTACCTATCAAGTCTCAGACCCACCTGGGGTTTGCACTCACAACTTCCCACTTGAGCACTCTACAACTGAGCTACCATAGGGGTGAATGATTGACTTATTTCTTCATTTACTTATTTATATCACGGCACAATATTTCCCCCAAACTACATGATTATAATTATGAGATTTTAGTTTTCATTTCTTCATTTTTTTTCTTCTAGTTCACTATTGTTCCCAAACTACATACCGGTAATAAAGTTATTGCTTTTATTTATTTATCAGTTGATCATACTTCATCACATTTTCACTAAACTACATGATTTATTTACATGTATTTGTCTATTTATTTGTTTATTTATTTATTAATTTGAATTATATATATATATATATATATATATATATATATATATATATATACATGTATATGTAAAACAGATTGTGAGGACCAAAGGCAGCAAAGATGCTTGTTTTTGATGGAATGAATAAGTAATAACCAAACAATTAATGATATTGAAATTGTCATTTATTAATGACGAATCAAAAATCAATATTTAATATATGAATGGTATAAGCAGTTATACCATGAAATGCAAAAAAAATATATACATTATGTAAAATTACATAATTGAAAATACGTGTAATAGAAATAAAATTACATGTTATAAAGCATATGTAATAAACTTGATAATACATTAAAAATACATTACATCAAAAAGGTGGCGTACAAAAAAATTGCCACAGACGAGCCACCCAAATTTAGGCTTTAGTGTGCATCCAGAAAAATCAGTTTTTGTTCCTACCCAAGAAATCGAATTTCTTGGTTTTATTTTAAATTAAGTTGATATGACTGTTAGGTTAACATATGAAAAAGCTTCCAAAATCAAACGATTTTGTGAAAAACTTTTACATCGACAAGTTTGCTCAATAGCAGAAATTATAGGAAAACTGGTTGCGACTTCCCCTGGAGTACCTCGTGGTACCGTGTTTTACAAAAGATAAGAAATATTTAAGACCGAATCATTCCAAATTTGTAAGGGCAAATATAATGCAACTGTTCATTTATCTACAGACTGTCTAGATGATTTGAATTGGTGATAAGAAAACATTGATAGACTACATAAATCAATTTACGAGTCCGCCCCTTGTGATATGTTTACAGACGCGAGCAAATCTGGTTGGGGCGGGGCTTACGGTAGGTCTCTGGACATTAGCTGAGAAAGAACAACACATAAATTATCTGGAATTAAAAGCTGTATTGTTGACTTTACAATCATTTTGTAAAACTATGCGCGACTGCCACATAAGAATTAGAACTGTTATAACACAGTTGCGGTAATTTCAATAAACAAACAGGGGTCAAATAAAAAGTATTTAAATAAAGTGGTTAGAGAAATTTGGTTTTATGCTATAGCAAAAAATATGTGGTTGTCCGCAGAGCATGTGCCCGGGGTTGACAAGAAGCAGGGCAGACGAGGAATCAAGAGACATTAACCTGGACGCGGAGTGGATGTTAAAACCATCGATTTTCAATAATGTATGTCGCGAGTACGGTAGACCTGATATAGACTTATTTGCATCATGTTTAAACAATCAAATTTCCATTATTTTTCATGGAAACCTGATCCTCATACTTCAGCGGTTGATGCATTTAAACGATCTAGGACAAATTATACAAATTACATGTATATGTTTCCCCCTTTCAGTTTCATTTGATTAGTTGTATTGAAAATAGAGAAATAATTGACAGAAACGCTGATAGTAGCGCCAGTGTGGCTGACATGAATTTGGTTTCCGAAGCTGTTGAAAATGATTATAGATTGTCCAGTTTCTCCACGAGTGACATTGAATCTATTTACAATAGACAGAGTCTTGGAAGCACATCCTCTTCTTCAAAAGCTACACTTAGCACTTTTCCGAGTATCGGGAAATCGCTTTTAAGTCAAGGGCCTTCGGAAGAATCTGTGTAAATTATATTGCAGTCATGGAAAAGTTCAAACAAGAAACAATATGGGAATTATACCAAACACTATTGATGAGGAATTGTATTCCGAAACGGCCGTCTAGTGCTGTAAAATTAAAACTGGTATAATATGTAATTTAAACCTCTGCTGGTGGCTGGTGCACGAGGATATCACGAACTCAGTGGGCAATAATTTCGTTTTATTGTCAAAAATATACTATAATTGTCTAAATTTCCTGCAAGTTAAAATTTCTCAAAAACTAAGGTATACTCCCTCATGCAAAGTATTTCCTTAGCTTAATTTGGTAAAATATATTTAGTCCTTTAGGTTGCTTTTCAACATCTTTAAAGTAATTTTGGTTTCATAATTTTGGCCAAAGCACTACAGATGAGGAATTGTATTCCGAAACGGCCGTTTAGTGCTGTAAAATTAAAACTGGTATAATTCTAAATATTCTAGTGATATTCTAAATGCTCAAATCTGGTATAATAGAGATATTATGATTGATAAACACACTATTTTCTATAAGCATTACTTTAATAACGGCATTAGAATTATTTCAGATCTGTTTGACGAGAAAGGTATTTTATATTGTTATGATTCTTTTTTAAATGTTTACAACTTAAACACAAATTTTTTGGAGTTTAACAGTTTGATAACCACTGTTAGATGTTATCTAAAGAAATGTTATTTTGACTACAATAGCTTAAATAACAGCTATTTTGATTGCCATATACCACCAAATCTTAAAATTCTAATAAAATCTCCAAAAGGATGCAGAGATATTTATCATATTCTTGCCAAAAGTAAAATAGAAACACCAACTAGTCAATCTAAATGGTCTGATCAAGGTATTCACATTGCTAACCAGAAATGGTCAAACATATATTTACTTCCATTCAAAACAACACAAAATACTACAATTCAGTGGTTTCAATTCAAGATTTTACATAGAATAATTGAAACAAATTCCTATTTAACATATAAAACTATTTTTTCAGATAAAACCTGTAATCAGTGTAAGAATATAGAAGAATCTATAGAGCATATGTTCTATTATTGCCCAAAGGTACATACTCTATGAAATGACTTACAAACCTGGATACTAAATATATTACAAATTGACCTAAACCTTGATCTACTATCAATCCTGTTTGGAAAAACCATGTCATTAAAAGCAAATAAAGTTGTTAACTTCATAATTTTACACACTAAGTACTATATTTTTAAAATGAAATTGAAAAAATCAGAGGTTCACATACTTAGTTTACAAAACTACTTGCAAGAATATTTTTTTCATTGAAAAATATATTATGTTTAAGAACTGTAATGGCAAGAATACGATAAATATTGGAAGCACTGGATAAATTTGTTTTAAGATAGAACTGTTCTCCTCCCTCCCCAAATGACCTTTAAAATTCTTTAGAATTTCCTTAAAAGGAAATAAGCAATTAACCATTTGTGTATCCAATTTTATGTTTTACATAATAAATATTAAAGACTACTATTAGATATTTCTACCATATACATATGTGGAATTAATTAATATAACCTGATAAGCACCCAAAATATGTGAATTATCTCCCTTTATATATAAAACATGTAACTGTGTTGAGAAATGTCTTTATTTGTCTTTCTGTTAGTATTTGTATACTATGCTCTTTTTGTTGTATGATTATAGCATGTAATGTGTCATTAAAAATAATAAAAATATAAAAAAAACTGGTATAATTAATATGTAATCGAAAGATGGGTGCGTTTTGCCAGTCACTGCGTATTGATCCAGTTTCATCTCATGTAACTCATGTTTTGAATTTTCTTGCTTTACTTTACAAATCCGGTTTAGGTTATAGTGCCATCAATAAGGCCCGTTCTGCGCTAAGTTCATTTTTCAATGTTTGGGACTCAGACACTGACATAGAAAAACATTTACGGTCCCTGCCTAGATATAATGTGACTTTGAATATAAATAGCGTTTTGAATTACTTAGATGCTATCAAATGCTTATAACCCGTATATTGAAATCATCAATCTCAATTCCATGAAATCATATATAGTACTGAGGTAGTTACGTGCCAAACCCACCCGACCCATTGGTTGGAAATCCAGGCATTAGTGTGCTCTGAAGTCTGATGGGAAACAAGCTGACGTCATCTTACGTAACTACCTCAATACCATGTATAATTTCATGGAATTGAAATCATACTTCAATAAATTTCGTATAATTTGATAATTAGTGTTCATAAAAGTATGTTAATTATAAGCTTCCACTGTTTTTAAGGTCCCAGTATGTTATCACGATCACTTACCTCCGTCACAATCATTTTAAGCTCACCTGGCCAAAGGCCATGTGAGCTTATGGCATGGCGTGCGTGCGTGCGTCAGTAAACTTTATTCTTCTCCTCCGTAACTATTGGGCCAACTGAAACCAAATTTGTCATGGCAGGTCCTTGACAGAGTCTAGCTATAGTTTGTTTAGATCATGGCGACCGAATATCCAAGATGGCCGCTGTTACTAAAAATATACAAAAACTAAAACAATCTTCTTCTCTTGTACCGCTCATTGGAGGCAAAAACTGATGTGATATTTAGATTCTACATAGTCTTATCCTTTAAGCTTGTTCATTTCATGAAATTTGGTTTAAAAATAGGTTACGCGTTTTTGCGTTTAATTTTGCAAAAATCGTAAAATATTTTTAAATTGTTATAACTTGACTATATGACCAGATAATGTCACGGGGTTTTCAGTTTTGACATATCCCTGTAATTAACTTCAAAATGGTGTCAAGGTCAATTATGAAGGTCATGACCTAATTGTTTACCTTTTTTATATTACTTTTTATCTTGAAAACTATAAACGTTTTGTATAGGCATGTTGTTGGTTTTGATGTAACGATCATGTTGATATATAGATTAAAGTCATTGGTTTAAAGGTCAAGGTCACACATGCGAAAGAAAACTGAAATGGTTCATTATCTTGAAAACTATTAACTTTTTGTATAAGCATGTATATTAGAATGTTGTAGGTATTGATATAACGATCATTTTGATGTATAGAAAAAGGTCATGGGTCCAAAGGTCAAGGTCGCGGTTGCAAAACAATACCAAAAAGGTTAATAATCTCGAAGAGTACAATTTTTTGTATAGACATGTATATTAGTATGCAATGATCATTTTAATATATAGATTATGGTCATTTGTTCGAAGGTCAAGGTCACAGATGCGAGTAGCAAGTTTTACAAATATATAAATATCCACATCAGAGTGATTGCTCCTTAAATGTAGTATTTATTGTGTTTTTTGCTGTTTACGGCCCAGGTGAGCGGTACAGTCCATATTGGGTCTTTTGTATCATCTAAAAACAGCGTATTGGACATTACATAGGTAGAGAAAATATAACTATCGCTATTTTCGGTGAAAAGTACATTGAAACGTAACTGAATGAAACTCGATCGTGTGAGGCAGGTATTACATGTTCCATGAGTACTTTCCATGACAGGTGAATTTGCTGTTAATGAGGTATAATAAAAGTAAAGCTAATGCTCGATTCCTTTTTAATAATACATACAATAGACATCGATTTGTCATCATATTTCAATTTTATCTCCGCATTTAACTTATCGCGCGGTATCTGTTGCACCCTAAATTATTGACATCGGTAACAGCCCGGCAACAAATCGTTATTATTTCTCTGAAATGTATCCCACAATAAAATTTTGATATTTTAGTATTTCGCTTTTATCATTTCTATTCATATGTGTCAGTTTTATAAATTGTTGAACTGAAAATATTATTTTCCAACAAAACAGGCAGAAATCATGCGGTATCTGTTGCGTCTCTTTATCATGTTATTGTTCACCAATATCTTTGTAAGTTTATGTATTCATTAACGTGATATTTATTATTTTGTTCGCTTAGTAAGGGCGGATTGTAAAGATATTGACAAAAGCAGTAAAAATGTTACAGATCTTAAAACGTACTCAACCAAACTACTATTATAGTTAAATTTTATAATACACATATATCTATTTTATTTATTAAACAAACATAGGTAATCAAACCTAGGTGTTGATATTTATTGCTCCTAAATACGAACCTTATAAATAAATAAGCCTTATCTTTCCTTATTTTATAAAATAAAATAGCATGTTATAATTTATCATTTGTAATGTGTATTAATTTGATTATGATTTTTTTCAGTTTTTAATTTGGAAATGGATTGGATAAGGAACGTCCTTTTTTAGGAATTTTTGGCATTAAAGTGTGAACTTAGAAAACGAAGACCATGGCCGTGGTATCGTTGGTTTACATACCCATGTTGCAGAAAATTTACAGCATTTGGTTTAGATGAATTTCATAAGTATGTATGCAATATTGCATGTAATATATAAAATTACAAATAATAAAATCAAAAGATTCTGATAAACCAGAACCAAATTATATAATGTAAACCAAGTATTCACTATACATCATTAATTCATCTTCAACAAATTCTAGAGGAGTGTGTATACCTTTTAACAATAACTTTGATTACAAAATAAATAATTAACAAATTTAATAAGGAGAATTTTTTACGGTAGACTTAGAAATAGAGGGGGAAAATAACATTAATAAATATATATGCACCAATGAGGACTGCCTGCAATTTACATCATTATCTGAAAAACTTGGAAGAACTTAAAAATGATACCGTTATCATTACTGGTGATTTCAATTTAGTACAGAATCGAGAATTAGATACCTTTGGGTATCTTAGGGAAAATAATCTAAGAGCTAAAGAAACTGCTTTAACCATGAAAATGAATTCAATTTAATTGACCCATTTAGAGAATTATATCCTTGGCGAAAAAAGAACCTTTAAAACAAGGCAGGTAAGATTTCTCTCTTGTTTAAGAAAATTTAATGTCTAGTATAATTGATGTAAAAATCCACCCCTGTTACAGATCTGACCATTCTCAGTGTCCTTTAAAATTAATGGATTTAAAAGATGCAAAGGCCTCTGGAAGTTAAATAACTCTCTACTTAAGGATAAAATGTATATAGATATAGTTAAAGAATGTATTAAAATGTTAAGTTACAATATATGATTCAAATTTAAAATGTGAATAATATAGAAACAGTTAGTGACGATAACATTCAGTTTACGATAAATGATTAACAGTTCTTAGAAATCCTTATACTAGAAATAAGGGGGAAAACCATATCATATTCATCATTTCAAAAGAAAATGTTAGCTAAACAAGAAGAAGAATTACACAAAAATAGAACTAGAAAATAAATTCCAAGATAATATAATTGCATTAAATAAAAAAAAACAGGAATTAGAAGACTCTAGTAAAAAAAATAAAACGAACTTAATTAGATCGAAATCCAGATGGAAAGATGAAGGAGAAAAACCTACAAAATATTTCTATAGTCTAGAATGAAGACATTATGCCAATAAAACTATTCCAAAAATATTAATGAGAATAATTCGGTTATTACTGAACATAAAGAAATACTATCGGAAACAAAGAAATTTTATTTTGATCTCTATAGTTTAAAGAATGATGGATGTCATATGGATTTAAATTACATAATGAAGGAACATTTTGATCTCTATAGTTTAAAGAATGATGGATGTCATATGGATTAAAATTACATAACGAAGGAACAAATAAAAAATATAAAAAAATCACACTGAAGAGCAAAAACAAAGTTTAAAGGATACATAGCATATGAAGAAATTTATACAGTTTTAAAAAATATGAAAAATCAAAAAAGTCCTGGCTCAGACGGTCATACTGCTGAGTTCTTTAAATTCTTTTATATTGATTTAGTCAACGTTATAGACGGTCATTAAATGAAGGTTTCTAATAAGGGAGACTATCGGTCACACAGAGACAGGGTATAATTACTTGCATTCCAAAGGAGGACAAGCCAAAACAATTTCTTAAGAACCAGAGACCAATATCGTTGCTGTTAGTAAAATAATTCCGAAAGTTGTAAAAGATGACTACTCTATAATTACTGATCAAAAAGAAATCGTAGCAGAAATAAAGCAGTATTACTTCAATCTTTACAAAAAATAATGATGAGTATGGTATGGATCTCAAGGGTATACTTAAAGGTATTAAAATATAAATATTTCAAATGAAGGTCAAAAGCAAAGTTTAGAGGGTGAATTACCAAGCACAGAAATTCATAATGTTACAAAAAATGAAAAATTTGAAAAGTCCAGATTCAGATGGTTTTACATCTGAATTCTTTAAATTCTTTTATAAAGACCTAGTAAGTTTTAAGACGTTCACTAAATGAGGGAAAAAATGTCAATAACACAACGTCAGGGTATTATAACATGTTTACCGAAAAGGGACAAGCCAAAGCATTTTCTAAAAAATTGTCGACTAATATCGCTGTTGAATGTTGTATATAAAATAGCATCTGGCTGTATAGCTGAAAGATTGAAAAAGGTATTGCCATTTATTTTTTCAGAAGACCAGACCTGATTTATCAGTGGCAGATATATAGGTGAAAACACTAGACTAATTTATGACTTAATGCAATATACAGAGGAAAAAAATATACTAGGACTACTTTTAATGATTGATTTTGAAAAGGCCTTTGATTCAGTTTCTTGGGCTTATATTGATAAAGTGCTAGACTTTTTTCAATATCGGCGAATCTTTTATAAAATGGATTAAAATATTCCGACAAGATATTATGTCATCAGTTCTACAAAATGGATTTATTTCTGAATTGTTTAGTATAACAATAGGTTGTCGTCAAGGGCACCCTATTTCACCCTACATGTTATTAATATGTGCTGACATCCTGTCTGTTCTTCTGAAAAATAATAAAAATATCAAAGGTACACATGTATTAAAATTGGTGATGAAAAATTTAAACTGTCACTCTTTGCAGATGACACTACTGTCATACTGGATGGAACAGAGTCATCACTACAAGAAACTTTACATGTCTTAGATGACTTTGTATTGCTTTCTGCGTTTAAAATTAATAATTATAAAACAAGAGCAGTGTGGATTGGATGTAATAAATATAATGGTGAAACTTTTAATCATCGGTTAAAATAAGATTGGAACCAAAGTCCATTTACATTGCTTGGAGTAAATTTTTCTGTTGATTTAGACAGAATGACAAATTTCAATTATGATAAGAAATTACAAGACATTGAAAAAAGCCTTAAACAATGGTCAAAAAGAATTTTAACTCCTTTAGGTAGAATAACAGTATTGAAAACATTGATAATTTCCAAATTAAACCATCTATTTATTGCTATTCCAAATCCACGACAGAAAATAATAACAAAACTGAATAAGATGTTTTATAACTTTATTTGGCGACATAAAAATGATCGCATTAAAATAGAGTTAATGTCACAGAGCTATGAAAAAGGAGGCTTAAAAAATGATAGACATCAAACATTTTATAGCATCACTCAAAATAACATGGATTAGGTGACTACTTGTTTTTGAAATAATTTTTTTGATGCCTGGAATTCGTTGTCTATGAGACAAACACCTGAAAATATAAATGATGTTAAAGATGTTAGTATCTGGTACAACAAGGATTTCTGTATAAATAATAGTTCAGTATTCTTCAAGTCCTGGGCTGACAGTGGCATTTATTTCATAAAAAATTTACTGAATGAAGATGGAAATTTAATTTTATATAGAGAATTGTGTAGAAGGTATGTTGCTGTCAGGGCAAACTTTGTTGAATATCTTGGTATTAGTCCACCATTGAATCATATATTAAAAAACTGAATTTACAAAACCAACCAGTGAGTTTAATGCAAGTTAATATACCATATTTTTTCAGAATAATTTTTAAAAGTAAAAAAAGGAGTTAGGACTTTTACAATGTTTTTAATAATAACAATCCAACTGTCAAAAAAGATGGAAATCCATTCTAGATCTAGATATTGACTGGAAATCACTATATATTACCCCTTTAAAAGTTGTAAAAATACCAAATTACAATATTCCCAATACAGGATAAACCCAAAAATAATTTCTACAAATGATTATTTGTTCAAAATTAAACTAAGAGATAATAATCTTTGTACCTTCTGTAACAATACAACTGAAAAATAGAGCATCTGTTTTGGTATTGTGAGATAATTAACAACTTTTAAATAGAAGTAGAGGATTTTATATATCAAAAAAAAAAAATAAAGCGCTTTATTAATATCTATAGCGAAAGTGCTATCTTTGGAGTTACTATCCAAAAAGAGAAATATAACCTAAAAATTTTCTACTTTTAAAGGGATATTAAAGTCTAGCCAATTTGATCAAACTATGATAATTTATAGTAAATTATTATAATATTGAAAATTTCACAATTTTATTCGCCGAAATAAAAAAGATATAGAAGTTTAAAAAATCAAAATTCGTAACCTTGGGCCATTTTGGAACTCTTCAATCGCGAGGTACAAAAATAGGTTGTGACGTCATGTGTGAACAAACAAACTCCGTATACATACGGAAGTGTCGCATTATATACCCTGTACTTACGAGTTACCTGTAATTATGCCCTTAATTGGCCGACTAGTTATACTCATCCACTTATTAATTAACTAACGAGACATGTATATTGACAATCCCTGTATATTTACCAACTCTATAACTGCTTCAGCGGTTGTGTATTTTATACACACCTTGTTTTAATATGCTGATAGTCTCATAATTTATAAAAAATTATAATTTTTTTAGAGAATTTTCAAAAACATCATTTTTCACAAGAATTACTTCAGACTGTTACTTATATTTATTTATAATAAATAAATAAATAGGTCCTTCCAGAAAATGCATTAAAATTATAATAATAATAATTGTATGAAAAAATAATAGGGATAGTTACTTTTGATGTACTAACAGGAAAGGGTAAATGCAGCTGCTAAACTGGGACCCGAACCCGTGAGCTTCCTAATACTAGCGGGAGCTACCCGTTCGCCACATTCCTCACACCAGGTTTCACTCCGGGGACCAACTTGTCGGTCAGCCAATGCCCAGGGTCGGATGATCCCCCAAATATAACAGGAAAGGGAATAATGCAGCCAAGAATATAATTTCACTTTTAAATTTCAATGCGTTTCGTCGTCAGATTACTTACTGGTAACACAATAAACAGAAGATCTAGAGCCATTCCATCCTGTGTATAGTTTGGAAAAAAAACGTTCTTCTTTCAGAAGATGGGAACTATGTTTCAGACTTGTAATCACAAAATGTGCAGAAACAAGCATAATGAGAAATTTTAAATCTAAATATAATTTTTTCTATTTCTTTATATGTAGTTTTGAAAGGAAATAAGCTGTATTTTTAAAACTATTGAAAAATTGACAATACATTCTCTTTAGTTTATACATGTATTAATTATTTGTAATTAAGTTATTGCTACAAACATCTTTAAATCTCACAATAATTTTACTTATATCAAAATGTCATCGGTCATGCCAATAATTATTACTTGGATTGTATTATACACATCAAGATTATTTCATTTATATCAACATGACTCTAGCTATAATTATATTGCTTGAATTGTATAATCCATGTCTTTGAGAATTTCATTTTTAACAAGATGATATAACTTGTGAGACAAAATCGTATTCAAGATAATTCCATTTATATCAAGATGTGAAACAGACGAAGTAGCAAAATTATGAAATGATACGGTGAACACAAACAGCTGTATAGCAAGTGTACTATAATCAGTTACCGTGGATATTAAACTATGTTTTAGTTTTTTAAGCGATTTTCATTAAATTTGTAGTCAAGTCTAATTGTAAAAATTAATTTAAAAGTAAAGTTATACAATTTTTTTAAAAGAACGGGTCTCGGCGGACTCTTTCTGTCAGCATCCAAAATTGTCCTGAACTTGGTCATACTGTAACCGACTTTTCTTCTTCTTTTTTTTCTTCGCGTCAGTGACACGAGAAGCGGGGGGGGGGTGTTGTTAATTTTTTTTTTTTTTTTTTTTTTTTTTTTAGAGTTTTTGATGTTTAAAATTGAATTACAAATAGGAATATTTCATTCCCGGTAATTTGAATCATTTTAATTTCATACCGCCAGTCAGTCAATCCATCAATTCATACATTCAAAAATCAATCTTTGAAATATTTAAATAATTTTTAACGCATCTTTCCAAAATTCCAAAAAAGGACACTTACATTTGATAGGGGATATCGTGAAGACTTTAGACCACTAAACTTATTAACACCTATCAATCTACAGATCTATGTTGTATATTGTAAGGTAGATCTACCTCTTGATTACCGGCGATGGAATGTCTAATAAACAGGATCTAAAGGTACTGTCGGTTACTGATAATCTCTTAATTACCTGTAGGCGAGAAAGGGATGTAAATTCTACTTAAAAAATTGAGATCTAATCGATTTATGGTGAAAAATAATATAAAATTATTTTAGGTCAGTTGATGCATAGATTCCTGTGTTATTTTGCCGATATTGGTCATTATTCAATTTAAAATAGGTCTAAATAGAGACCAGTTCTAAGTTATTATAATTTTTTAATTATACACACTGTATTTATTTTATGTTTATATGACTTGTGACACTATAATAAAATACTCATTATATTATTTTTACAACCAACGGTCGCACACAAAACCATACTTAAACAATAATTTTACCAACTTTTACACTGTACGCTGTAAACACACTTGACGAGGTTTGTTCACACATGACGTCACAGGGTGTTCTTCTCACCTCCAACACAAAAGAGCTGCAGCAATGATTTTAGGCAATTTTCAAATAGCGAAATATATATCTTAATGGTCAGGAATAATTTTTTATTTTTTTAAATTTTATTATTAATATTGTACTTATAAATATCGGGTTTGGTCATAATCCGCCAGACTTCAGTATCCCTTTAACTACCAGACATTACATATATAAGTGTAGAATTGATAAAAAAACTACCAAATTTAAATACATGTAAAATGAGTCTTAAATATCAGCTTAATATTGAAAAGATCATCGCAACAAAAATAATCTTTATGCAAAATTTTTGGAATTTTGGGACCCATGGACAAATATCTTTGATGAATGACTTAATGTCTCCATCTGGTGTGACTGTAGTTTTAGTACTGCAGAAAAAAGTTAACATCACCATCTATAGTGTACATGTATGTTTTATAATTCTTAAAAACTATACCTGTATGAAAATGTGTAAGTACAATTTGTATCTGAATTTCATAGGGGTTGACACATGCACCTTGCACACAAACACACACACACTATAATAAACCAAAACACAGACAAAACTGAAAAGGAATATATTAAAAGTTTGTAAATATTGAAAATGATATAATTATGAATATTGGAAACAAAACCCTATATTTTTATTTTATTTACTTAGTTACTTGATGAAGGGATTAATCTAGCATAACTTTACTAACTGTTCACCAGATATTTTTGATAATCTCAAATTTTAATAACCTTTCTTTAAATGATTGTATTGCTATATTCTTCAAATACTACATTAAACTTACTATCAAAAGCTTAAGTGATACTCATTTAATAGTTATTTGAATAAGCCCCCACCCCCATAATCAGAAATCTGCCTACAAAATTTAGATTAATCCCTAAAATACCCAAATATTATATATGTATATGTTTTATGTTTGTAAAGTTGACCTTTTGTTACCCGGTAAGTGAACCCAGCGGCAGCAACCCTGGCACTTGACCATCCCGTATTTAACATCTGGACAATAAATTACAAATTACAAAAAAAATCGTTGCTGAATACAGTCTATAAATTAGCATCAGGCTGTATAACCGAAGGATTGAAACATGTACTTCCTCATATTGTTTCGGGTGACCAGAAAGGATTTCTTAGCGGACGATATATTGTGCAAAATACTAAATTGATTTATGATATAATGCAGTATACAGAAGATCTAAATATCCCTGGACTACTTTTAATGATTGACTTTGAAAAAGCTTTTGACTCAGTTTCATGGTACTATATTGATAACATTTTAAAATTGTACAATTTTGGGAAATCATTTATGTCATGGATAAACATTTTTAGACACGAATGCGCATCCCCATCCTCAAAATGGATATCTATCAGAGTTTTTTAATATTAAGAGGTTGTAGACAAGGGGATCCTCAATCGCCATATATCTTTTTATTGTGTGCTGAAATCCTGTCTTAAAAATAATAACAAGATCGACTCAAATTTTGTGATGAAAAATTTAAAATATCACTTTTTGATGATGACACCACAGTTATACTACATGGAAGTGAAACATCCTTAGAAGAAACTCTCAATGTTCTACGAGAATTTGCACTGCTTTCATGTCTAAAAGTGAACAATACCAAAACAAGAGCAATATGGATCGAGAGCAAGGAATACAATGGTGAAACTTTTAACCATAGATTCAAACTAGACTGGAATCAGGATCCTTTTACACTCCTGGGAATAAATTTATAAGTGAATTTTACATTTCATGATAAAAATAAATTTTTAAAAATTTGCAAGACATAGAAAGTAGCTTGAAACAATGGTACAAAATAATTCTTACTCCACTAGGAAGAATAATTGTATTAAAACTTTAATAATTTCCCAATTAAATGATATATTTTGTTCTTACAAATCCATCACCTGAAATGATAACAAATATGAATCAGTTGTTTTACAATTTTATTTGGAAATCCAAGAGTAACAGAATAAAAAGAGACACACTTATTCAAAATTACGAACAAGGCGGATTAAAAATGATTGACATAAAACGTTTTATTACGGCACTAAAGACTACCTGGTTGAGGCGGATATATATATTAGTTATTATAGGTGTGAGTACAATCTGATTTAATTGTCTGATAAAATGTTTGCGAAATTGTAGAATGGCAATACGAATAACTTGCAAAAAATAAGGTAATTTCCATCTACATCATCTCAACGCATAATCATAATGAGTTCGTCATCAAAAGGCATGCTCTTTATAAAAACACCCACTATATAACTTCAATGATTGATGTATAAATGATGAAATGATATTTAAATTTATCTTTAAGGTAGTTCCCTACTTTGCAAATATCCTGAAAAAAATATTGCATTTTGATATGTCGAATATTGCCAGTGAGTAAATAATATGTCAAAATTTCAGGATCGATTTTCACCTTAATTAAGAAGCTATGGCGCGCTAATTGGTGCCCATTTTCACGTTATAAATGGTCAGTTTATATACATTGGTGCCGACTTTGTTTCAATTTTTTTTACGCTTATAAATTACAAGTGTTTTGCAACCGAGAAAAGACTGGTAAGACGTGTATATTATTTTGAACGATGTAATTAAAATTCCGGTCATGTAGTAATTGTCTACAGCGTCACCTATCAAGAAAAAAGATTACATTTTCTGAAGACTGAAAGAAAAGGGGCACTTTATCGTTAATTTTTATATTATAAAAAACTAAATCGAAAACTATCCCCGATTTTTAGATATCTTGAACAGGAATATATACAACCTTTATTTTTATGAAACAAAAAAGTGATCGTCAAGATACTTTTTAAGAAAATTCCAATAAAATACTGAAAATAAGTGAAATAGGTCCATTGACTCAGGGATATTGCAAGCCTAGGCTTATCAAGGCCCTCAAAAAGTTTTATGGCCGTCATCACAGTATTGTTGATAAGTTTGATGTCTCTGTGTCCAGGATTGCCTTGGATATATTTGACGTCTCATAGTTCCATGTTCCTTTCACACAATTTTGATTACACACGTGGCGGGTGTAGCTAGCTAAACAGGAGGTGCTTACCCTTCCGGAGCACCCGGCCTCACTTCCCTGGTGGAAGTTCACGTGTCTAACCTAACTTGTCAGTTCCAAAGATTTACTTTGCTTCTGGATTGTGATTCGGAAATGGATAAGTATGTTTGTTTTTGATCCATTCCTAGGATAAAACGTTAACATTAATTTAATAGAATTCTATTGTAAAAATTTTCGTTTGGTTTAAATAAACTTTTGTTACTGGTTGATAGGTATTGGCATTATAAAAACTAATTTTAAATATCATATGGCCTGTATCCATTACAAAGCACATTTGGATTAAAGAGAAAGGGAGGTTCAAATATGTAGGTAACACGTCCTTGATTCTTGGTCGTCGACATCAAACAACGCATACACGGATACAGAAAGTTTATTAAAGAATTGTCAATTTCTCTACGTCAATACTATTTTTTTTAATGAACGAAAATCCCATCCACGAGAACCATTTAAAAACAGAAATTCGAAATTTAAACGTGTAGTTAATATTAATTATTCAATTATTTAGAATTGTGCATGCAGCAGTGTGTATCTGTCTGATTTTTATTAAAATTGTCATTAAAATTGTATCGAAAAATTGATATTGTGAATTTCAATCTTTTTAATGCAGAAGATTATTCAAAATGATAGGCGTAACGGCGTTCCTCCATAATTCTGTCGGTGTTGAATACATTCGTAGTGTCATAGATATATTAAAGGAAGTCATATTGGACATTGAAAACGTACGCTAAAACGACGGTGTCATTATGGTATGGAGCTACCTTAATGTCATCTTGATTAAGCCAACTGTTCCGTAAACAGATAAATATTTTATACAACCTGGAATTTAAAAATGAAATAAATCAATGATTATTAATTTTTAAGGATAAGGGATTATTTTAATGAAATACTACAGGCACTGTAATGTTCCGTTTAATATCCATCTCCACTGAATAAAAGCATATCATTTATATATTTACCACTTCACCATCGATGAAACATTTATCAAAAGAATTCATTTATAAAAATAAGAATGCCGTAATTCTGGTTTCATGTTTCCAGTAAAAGAATTGGTAGAATTAAGAATCCAATCGCTCCTCTATAGAATGTCTGTGTTAATGTTATTTAATAAACTACTATTTTCTAAACATTTATATTTATGTTCTTGGTAGCAATATTTGCATACATGTACCTGCCAACTATTCCGATTTTGGCGGAATCATTTCAAATTTATTAACGAGTTTCCGCCTTCCAATTTTATGCAAATAAATTTCGATTTTACACTCGCGCCTAATCGACAAGCTTTTGAAAAATCTAATACTTGTTATTTGTATTTATACGCGCGTTGAATACAACCGTTCCTAGTCGGATACTCGCCGCATTCACTGCTCTTGTTGCAAATGCGTAATAGTGCGCAGTATTTAATTTAAATCGGGAAACCAGTTGGTTCTCCACAATAAGCAGAAACTTTCCGACAACAGCACGGACGCCATTTGTAAACAAACGATTGAACATGTCGGGTCAAAATACAACGAAAAAAACAAAGTGAAACATAAATTTTCTGAAAGTTAATCGGCAAAATATCCAGTAATGAAGTCTAGGCTCGGAGAACATCGTGCATTTTGTCAAATATGCGGGTCCGATATTGCAATATGCCACGGCGGACTGAATGATATCGTTAAACACGTCCGCTCTAAAAGACACCTGTCAAAGTTCGAGGACTCTTAAAAGTTACAGCTTTTTTTCATGCGGTAAATGGGATAACAAAGTTATTAATTCAGAAGTTCTATTAACTAAATTATCATAGAGCATAGTTTACCTAAAGCAGTTGCTGACCATGCCGGTAGTCTTTTTCGAAAAATGTTCCGGATTTAACGATAGCAAAACAATATAAATGTGCCCGCGCAAAAACGAGCAACATTATAAAAACTCTTGGGAATGAAAATAACTTCAATATAGCAGAACATTTAAAAAAGAATCCCTTAGTCTTGCGACAGACGGGAGTAATGACTATGAGGATAATTATATCCTGTATGTGTAAGATACTTTAATACTGAAATAGGTCAAGTGAATTCTGTATTACTAACACTTAAAGAATTAACAAACAATCCACAGGTGAAAACATTTTAAAATTGATGGAAGAAGTTACAGAACAATATTGTCAAAAAAGTTAAAATCTTTTAAGATTTCAGTAGGTAAATTTGATCTCTAGAATGCATATGGAAGCTTCAAATTTTTAAAATAGGACCCCCTAGAATGGCGTGCCTTGGCACGCATTTTTAGATTCCTATTTTTCATCACAAAAGGTTGGCAGTATGTATTTGGGGAATTATTTCTTCTCCAACACAATCGCGTATGAAAACATAAAATGCCATCCTTTTATCAGAGATATGATAAGAGATAGTTTTGATCTATATTCGAGTCACACGTTCTATTTACCTCGTTTTGGTCTTCAATTTATGTAATATATCGAAGGTTAAGGAAGTCAGATAGATACTTTATATTTTTAAATCTAGTGTTAGGACTGAATATAACAACAGTTGGTTAAAAATTAACTTTAAAGTTAAATCGGGTTATAAATTTCAAATTACTTTAAAGACCAAATTTCCAGGTATGCTGTAGTAATATTATTTTCACATAATTAAATTAAGTTTTACAATTTGTTTTTATTTTTTACAGTATCTTGTACTGGTATGATTATAATGTACGCAAACTAAAGAAGAAACATTTTCATGGAGTGCGACTGATGTTATATTAACCAATATGATACAATACCAGTCTGTTTTATAAGTATCGATCTAGAAGTAGATGCTAAAAACGGGTTTATGTATATCGCTGGCGAACAAAATTCAGAATATAAAATTATATCTTTGCGGGAGGATGGAGAGGTCATTGAACTATATCGAAATACTAGAGGCATATATAGGCTTACTGTTAAAGGTATGGGATTATATATTGGATTTGTTTCTATTAAATTGGTTTTTTTACACTTGTCATTTTAATCATAGTATAAACAATAGAAATATGCGTAACAATGAAAACTGAATGATTTCCGCCTTGTTATTTGAGCATGTCCACGTAGATGGTCCTCTGGAAAACTCGTACTTCAACTTCAGAACCAATTATACAGATTTAAATTATTACTAAGCCATACATAAAGATACCAGTCAGATTTATGAATTTAAATTCTATAGTGTATTATGAAATATTGTAATCTTGTAAAGACTTACCCCGCGTTATTTCTCATTCCGCATCGGTCGTCTCAATAAGGTGTCAATACAGTAGGTGTCAGAAACATAAAAGAGTGAGTGAGTTATTATTTAAAGCCACATCAGCATTATTGCAGCTATTCGCGGCTAGAAAAAGTTAAAGATACAATAGTATGAATAACACAAAGTATTAAAATTAAAAATAACAACAAATAAATTTTTAATAAAACTATTGCTAAACTGATAAAAACCAGTTGTATTACAGACAATTTTTAAATAAAACACTGGGTTATATATGATGAAACATGTAAAACCCTAGAAACATAAAGGAATATAGGATTTTACCCGCCATTATTTTATAGACAAAATCAGGGTCTATACTTGCAAAAGATTCATTGCAGTGAATATCAAAATTAAAGATAAACACTATTCACCTGTTTGTAACTTTTAAATTTTATTATAATTACAATCCCGAAACCAAAGTAATACTTTGAAAACTGACAAATTGAGTTAAACAGGCTTACTGGTACGGAAAGCTAATCACCTCCAGTGTAGCTATCTACAATATCTACAACCGCTACGGGTGTAATCAAAGGTGAGAAAAATGAAACATAACCATTAAATATATCCAGGGTAATATTAGTTACATGGCTTGTAAGTATCTGGTATGGAATGATACAGCGTCACAAATACTAGAGAACATCAGAAAAACTACGAACGAACCTAACTTGACAAAAGGGAGCGATCATATGCATCGGTTTAAGATCCGTTCAACAGGTTAGACCTGGACGTATCACATTAATTTTATTCGTAAGATCGTGTTACTATACGGACCTGTTGTTGTAGCATACAATCTGTATGTACCGGTAATAAGCAAGCAGTGTCTTTTAATTCAAATCCCTATTTTAAGTAACATATATTAATCAGAGAATAGATGTATGTTATGTCAGGACCCAAGGTCATTTTGAAAGGTCAAAATAGTTTATACCGTGATGATAGAGGTGGCTTTTTTGATTAAATTTCCCAGAATAACCAAATTTTAAAATTTTTTGTCTCAAATTATTAATAAGATAAACGGTGGACTTTAAATGATAAAGTGAATAGTTGTCGTGTGCTTGTTTTGAATGTCTCGTTTTATATAGAAATTAAAACTAGCAAATGGGACGTCTTTAAAATACAAGCAGCTTGATTTTTAAAAAAAAAATATCAAAAATAGAAACAAACTTCATAAGCATCATCCAAATCGTAAAAACGGCACCTTAAATTTAATAAATAACTTGAAATCAACAGAATTATTTCAATTAAAATTCTATTTAATTTAAAAAGGAAAAATCTTTGTAATAAATAGTTCTAAAAACGGAGGCCAAGATATTATCAGTGTGCTACTATGGTTGCAAATGAAAGTTTCTATTTTTCGCATTAATCGGTTGACACTACTGTCTTTCCATAATGGATGGCACATGGTTTTTATTCTTTATTTCTTTTAACTGAAATGTTTCCATTAAACTATCAATAAAATGCATTTAAAATGCACTGACCTAACCAAATTATATTTTTAATTAAAAACAGTATTGTTCAGTACGGAAGCCGGTACATGCCACATCGACAAAAAAATTATGTCGTAATTACGACTTAGTATCTCGTAATTACAATGTACGACTTAGTTATGTCGTATTACGACTTAGTATCTTGTAATTACGACTTAGTTATGTCGTAATTACGACTTAGTATCTCGTAATTACGACTTAGTTATGTCGTAATTACGACTTAGTATCTCGTAATTACGACTTAGTATCTCGTAATTACGACTTAGTTATGTCGTAATTACGACTTACTATCTCGTAATTACGACTTAGTATGTCGTAGTTACGACTTACTATCTCGTAATTACGACTTAGTATCTCGTAATTACGACTTAGTTATGTCGTAACTACGACTTAGTATCTCGTAATTACGACTTAGTTATGTCGTAATTACGACTTAGTTATGTCGTAATTACGACTTAGTATCTCATTTACGACTTAGTTATGTCGTAATTACGACTTAATATCTCGTAATTACGCTTAGTATCTCGTAATTACGACTTAGTTATGTCGTAATTACGACTTAGTATCTCATAATTACGACTTAGTTATGTCGTAATTACGACTAAATATCTCGTAATTACGACTTAGTATCTCGTAATTACGACTCAGTTATGTCGTATTAGGACTTAGTATCTCGTAATTACGACTTAGTATATCGTAATTACGACTTAGGTATGTCGTAATTACGACTTAGTATCTCGTAATTACGACTAAGTATCTCGTTTTACGACTTACTATCTCGTAATTACGACTTAGTATCTCGTAATTACGACTTACTGTCTCGTAATTACGACTTAGTATCTCGTAATTACGACTTACTGTCTTGTAATTACGACTTAGTATCTCGTAATTACGACTTAGATATGTCGTAATTACGACTTAATATCTCGTAATTACGACTTAGTATCTCGTAATTACGACTTAGTTATGTCGTAATTACGACTTAGTATCTCGTAATTACGACTTAGTATCTCGTAATTACGACTTAGTATCTCGTAATTACGACTTAGTTGTCGTAATTACGACTTAGTATCTCGTAATTACGACTTAGTTATGTCGTAATTACGACTTAGTATCTCATAATTACGACTTAGTTATGTCGTAATTACGACTTAATATCTCGTAATTACGCCTTAGTATCTCGTAATTACGACTTAGTTATGTCGTAATTACGACTTAGTATCTCATAATTACGACTTAGTTATGTCGTAATTACGACTAAATATCTCGTAATTACGACTTAGTATCTCGTAATTACGACTCAGTTATGTCGTATTTAGGACTTAGTATCTCGTAATTACGACTTAGTTATATCGTAATTACGACTTAGTATCTCGTAATTACGACTAAGTATCTCGTTATTACGACTTACTATCTCGTAATTACGACTTAGTATCTCGTAATTACGACTTACTGTCTCGTAATTACGACTTAGTATCTCGTAATTACGACTTACTGTCTTGTAATTACGACTTAGTATCTCGTAATTACGACTTAGATATGTCGTAATTACGACTTAATATCTCGTAATTACGACTTAGTATCTCGTAATTACGACTTAGTTATGTCGTAATTACGACTTAGTATCTCGTAATTACGACTTAGTATCTCGTAATTACGACTTAGTATCTCGTAATTACGACTTAGTTATGTCGTAATTACGACTTAGTATCTCGTAATTACGACTTAGTTATGTCGTAATTACGACTTAGTATCTCATAATTACGACTTAGTTATGTCGTAATTCCGACTTAATATCTCGTAATTACGACTTAGTATCTCGTAATTACAACTTAGTTATGTCGTATTTAGGACTTAGTATCTCGTAATTACGACTTAGTTATATCGTAATTACGACTTAGGTATGTCGTAATTACGACTTAGTATCTCGTAATTACGACTTAGTATCTCGTATTACGACTTTTGATATATCTTAAATTTTAATGACAATGCTATACGTTAGGCACGTTTATCAGAAGATAGTGCAGTAAGCAGACATTACGACAGGACGACGCTTTCTAGGTAAGATTCAAATGTATTTTTCTTCATAAGCAACACATCTGCTTTAGTCGATCAGACATTTGATGTACAAGCCATATACACAAGTAATGACTTATATCCATTTATAACACACACCAAAGCATTTCCGAATACGCCATATATAAACCAAAACACTTAACTGGATATAATTATAAAATGTTTTTCTGATCCTGTCTCGTGGTGGAAGTTTTCTTCTAAATTTCTTATCTTTCTTGGAGGGGGAGTGATACTATTTTTACTCTCTGTGCGTTGTTTTAGTATCTCATTTATTCGATAGTTTTGGTATGTGTGTCTTGTGCTCATTTGAACTGTGATTAACATATATTTTCTCATAAAATGCAAAAGTAGCACATGGCATGTCAACTGTAGAGATTATTCGGTTACCTATTAAAATCCCATAGAAAGTATTACTTTATTCAGACATGCATTTACGTTTTCAATTTGTTTGACAATACATTCAGTTGCAACTAATTATTTAACAAGTACTTGTGACAGTTGTGCAGTGACTGTCCATTGTGTAATATAATTTTACAGTAATTGTACAATATAAATGTGGTCTTTATGTAGGTAGACCAAACATATCTTATCAATTTTGCACTCGGCTTATTTTTGTGTCGTTAATCAAGAGAAGTCACGACTCGAAAATCAAGTTAAAATGAATAAATATATCCTTTAAAAAATAATTGACCTGGAACATGTTACTTACTGACGTAAAATTAACAATACCTAAAAAATTGTGAAATAGTGTCTTCAAACAATTTTTCAATTCAGTGAATTCGTATATGCTAATTAAGAAATTATCACTACATTATGTAACAGGAGGGAGGAAACACCAGAAAAAAACTTCCTCGCCGAGTGCCCCGGCTGAGGATCGAACCCGGCCCTCCCGGATAAAAAGCGAGCGTTCTACCACAAGGCTAAAAGAACCGAACCAGAAAGTCTGGCGGTAAATCACTCTATTATATGCACTACATTTATATACAATACAACAATACCACGACTAGCTCCGTCCCGCTACATCCCTCCCCTGTTATCTTGAGGTTACCCGCCTTGGAAATCTCACACACATCCCCACCGTGGGTTTTTTGTTGGGCGCCAATGTAACAGGAGGAAGGAAGCACCAGAAAAAAACACTGCCTCGCCGAGTGCCCCGGCTGAGGATCGAACCCGGCCCTCCCGGATGAAAAGCGAGCGTTCTACCACAAGGCTAAAAGATCCGGACCAGAAAGTCTGGCAGTAAATTACTCTATTATATCCACTACATTTATATACAACACAACAATACCACGACTAGCTCAGTCCCGCTACAATTATGTGGCCAAAATGTAGATAATATAAGACCGATTTTATGTCAATGTGTTTTCACAAACAGAATTAACACTTGTTTCTTTTGAATGCTTTATCTTAATTTTAGAAGTATTTGGTAGTACTTTATCTGGTAAAACAAACAATTAAATCTTAACAGTTCATACGATGTTTTTTTGGTTTGGAAACACCAAGTGTTTCGTCTTTAGTTTTAATACGTAAAATACATGTCCAACATTTGTTTTATTTCAGAAAAATGGAGATATCGGAGATATGCAAATTTTATTTCTACCTCGGATTGGAATACAAACACATTTTAGGGTTTTTAGCTGAAATACATAGAATATGCATAAGTATGACAACACTCAAGATAATTTTTAAAAAAATAGGACTATTTCGAAGAAAATTCAATAGTGATGTTCTGGAAGCCGCAATGTTCATTCAAGAACAAATTACATCGATAGGAAACCAGCAATGCTATCGCTGGATGCATCTTCAATGCATACAACATGGAATTGCTATCAGTAGAGAAAATGTCCAGATAATAATGAAACTCCTTGATCCGATTGGGTTAGAAATACGAAAAAGAAAACGTCTGAGAAGAAGACAATATATTTCGAAGGGCCCCGATTTCATCTGGCATCGTGACTCGTACGACAAACTCAAAAGGTATGGGTTGTGTATTAACGGGTGCATCGATGGGTTTTCCCGTTATTTAATTTGGCTGAATGTTTATACTACCAGTAGCAACCCCAGTGTAATTGCAGGTTACTACATGGAAGCTGTGAATTCGAAGAAGAGTTGTCCATCTCTTATGAGAGGAGACAAAGGTACTGAAAATGGACACGTGGCCCACATGCAATATTTTTTGACTGATAAAAAGTCTTTCATTTATGGACGAAGCACAGGAAACCAAAGAATAGAAATGTTTTGGGGATTTTTGAGGAGACAATGTTGTCAATACTGGATTGATGCTCTGGGGTTGCTGGAGGACGTAGGATTATTCGACAGCAGTTTCCTTCATAAAAATTTGATACAATTTTGCTGCTTGAATTTGCTTCAGGTATTGTATTAATTTTTTAAAATAACTTTTTTCAGCTTACTTGGCGTTATGAAAGTCTGTATACTCTTGTAAATCGTTATAAAAACGGACGAAATGCTTACTATACCATATAACATTATGATGTATATATTATTTTAACTAAACAGATGACATATTTCAGTTTTTAATCTTTACGTCTTCTCTATAACCCGGAAACTGTTGCCATGGTTATCGGGTCTCGTTTAACCTTTTGGCTTTTCCCAGATAATCCAATTTTAATCTATTAATTTTTTTTGTAAAGTCATTGTGTGTTTCAACACTAAATGGGCACAATAAATGATATATTATTTTGAAGAACATTAAATGCAGTACAAATTGTCATGTGTTATTTTTGAATGTATTTTTCCATAAAAATTAAAAAATAGCACATGCCAATATTAATATATTGAGTAATATCGTCACGCAAAGTAAACGACAAGTAACGTGAATTAAGTAAGTGTTGCAGATAGATTTCATATTGGAACTCCTGAATTCAAACAGGCACCGATTAAGTTTCAATTATGTAGTGAGAGAACTTTTCAAAATTATTAACCTATGATGTGTTTGGTTACTTTACTTCAGATGGATCTAAACGAAATGGTTAGAGTCTGGAATACTCATCATATACGAGCTTTAAAAAATCAGAATAGTCCACATGGACGTCCAGTGGTGATGTATATGTTGCCAAGCTCTTACAATACCCGTACCTATTTACAAGATGTTGACCAAAACAAGATTGGGGTATGTCAAGAAGAGTGTATTTTTCGACAACAACATGTGTGTGATGGAGATATCCATGAGCTGTGTACCATATTCATGGAAGAGAATAACCTTGTAGAACCAACAACGGTCGATGAAGCAGTATCACTTTATTCGAAGTTGAGAAATGAATTTTATAAGGAATTGTAATGTTTTCTTTTGTCTTTATGCAAATAAAAGTAACTAAATTTGCTAATATTAGTTAAAAACAGTCACGGTATTTCTTTGGTTTAGCGTGGTATACGGAAACTGTGCTTACGTTGTAATCATAATAATAACTTTAATTAAACTAAAGCTAGCATAATGTTTGTGTCTTTCTCTCTTATTTTAGTTTTCATACATTTTCAAAATTGTTTCATGAATATAGAGAAACCTGAATTTTTTTTATGCCTCGTTGACATGACAAAAACAGTTAAAAGGTTAGCTTACTTGTCACAGAACCTCTTGCCACTTGCAAGAATTCTTCCACTGCGGTAGCTCAGTTTGTAGAGTCCTCGCTCCGTAAGTGGAAGGTCGTGGGTTCGAACCCCGGCCGGGTCTGACCCAAGACTTGAAAGTGGATAATGACTGTTCTTTCGCCAAGCACTCGACATTACGGAATGAAAGCCACAGTTCTGTCGAAAGAAACTTTAAATAAACGAGGTCCTGTGTCACGGTGGGTTGGCACGCTAATGAACCCTGCTGTATAATGCCATAATCGCAACGCACAGGCAAAATTTCTGCACTTTCGCCGTCTCGATATAAGTGAAATATTCTATACTGGGACGTTAAACACCATTACTCAACTAAACTCTTGTGACAGTTCGGTTTTAAAAATGTGTCAGTGTTTTTTCCCCATTTTCATAACTAATTCCCCAGATACAAGTCAATAAGTACTGATAGATAAAATGCAGAGGTGGTGTGGATAAGTACTGATATAAATGTACAAAAGTGGCGTGGTTTAATTACAGGTAAAAAAATATGTCACAAGGACAATGTCATATTATAACATTTGCCAGATGATTGTCGGAAAAAGACATGTTAAGTGATATATATATATATATATATATACTACTACTACTACTAGGGGCCTCGGTGGCCGAGTGGTCTAAAGCACGCGCTAACTGATCACAGTGCTTCTCACCGACTAAATTTAGATCCCACTCGTGACAGATTCTAGTCTGGTTTGCTTGCCGGAGGTTGGTGGTTTTCTCTGGGCACTCCGTTTTCGTCCACCATCCCTGAACTGAACACCTCGACATAAGTGAAAGACTCATGACTGGAACGTAAAACAATATTACTCCAATCCACTCCACTCCAGTGCGTATTGATCACAACACACAGTATTACAGAATAATATTCATCTTTATTCAATTCAATCTTTTTTGCTTAACAAATTTTCATTTTCAAACCCTCAAAATTGTTGATGATGGCGTAGTTCAAAACGCAATAATGGAAAACAAAAATGGGAAAGAAGAAGAAATTGCAAGCTATAATTAAAAGTAAACAGACATTTTTAAGAGAACAAATTGTTAGTTAAAACTTATGTGTTGTTGATCGAGCCAAGTAGTCATCCTTTATTGCATTATCAAAACGATCTATCGGACCGGAATAAAACAAAATAATTTATAATATACCAAACACAACAAAAGTAAACTGTTAATACTTCAAATGTAAATTAGAACTGTTTAATCCGAAATGTTCCTGACATTGGTTTTATCTATGTGATATCCATAACCCACACATTAGAAGTAAGCACATTATCAAATTCGGAACGTAGTTCCATGAAACTTTCATACGTTTTTGATAGTTGCAGCATACAGCCACATGTATGGGCTACTGGTCGTCGTTGAAGACCAGTTTGTAGCGTAAAGTCGGCACTTATCTTTTTGGTTGTCAATAGGTCTGATCCGGTGCAGAAGCGTAGAAAAAGATTCAACTTTTCCAAGTCAAGGTTTCGAATATAATTTTTCAAAAATTTTGATACCCCTGTGATTGGAGATCCATTGAATCCGGAAAAGACAGCATATCTACTACTTTCTTGTTAGTAGGCTGCAAAATCTCGTATATTTCATTAAATTTAGTCGCATTCAAATACATATTATTAGCAAAAACATCTCTAAAACAATCACACACGAACATAGGCGTTTGCAAAATTTCCTTATGTGCGATCTCTAATACAATCGATTTGATGTTTTCGGCTGTTGAATTTGTTCTGCAGTCATGGTTGTCAAGGGTATCCATTAAAGCGTCACTGTCCACAGTTTTAAAATCATCTTCTGCTGTCTTTAATACCTCCTTTTCTGGTATGGATACATAGTTGTAGAAATCCTGAATTAAATCTGCATTTCGGATTTCGGAGTTGGGATACACACATTGATACATGAATGTTTTGACCAGCATTATGGGCCAATACCCCGTAAATCTATAGCCATAATATAGAATTGTTGCAACTGATTTTCACTCGATTGCTCCAAAATCGTGTCTTAAACTCGAAACCTTAGAAAGCCTTCCAACTGTACATTGGGCATAAAAGTCCGACCAAAATTCACTAATCAAATCACGTAAGATACCACCAGTATCCTCGCCTTCCTCTTTTTCTCCGTTTGGCATTATTCTGTTAATTAATATATGTTTGTTAATTATAGTTGGGTCCTTAAAATAACTTATCATTTCATTAAATGCAGTTGCCCCTCTATGGATTGTCAACTCAACAGGAGATTCGTAATGTGGCAAAGTTGTGTCGTTGTTATCATTATTACTTAGTATATGGTCTGTATTAAAAAAAACTTATCCGATAAATCAGTGTTGGATAAACGCTTTCTGTAATACCTATCTGAATACTATTATTATTACCACTACTGAAATCAGTAAACTCTGTTTGAAATGATCCAGTATTACTCAGGGGACTTTTCGAAATATCAAATAAACTCGGAAGATCTTTTTTCGGAGTTGACGTTTTAGTGACTTGCAATTGCAATGCATCGTCGATTTGCAATGGTATAGCGCCGGACAATGCGTCTTTGTTAGGGTCATCAGTGCTGTTTATCTGTGACGATTTCTTTTCTGATTTGCCGGTCGTTGCCAAAATAAATCTAAGCATATTTATTCCAGTTTTCTCATAGAGTTCCCCTACAGTTTCGGATTGTGTCATAATTTCTTCTGAATAATCTCTTATATCGATATGAAAACTTTCTAGAGGACCTAATTTTGATTTGCCGTCTTTAAAGAAAAGATCCGTTGCAATAGCTTGTATTGTATAACCGTTTGCGTCCTTGTATATGTCAATTTTTCTTGTACCGCCACCATTCTTTGTTCGAACTTGTTTAAACGTGTTAGAAATCGAGTCAAAATTGATCCAACCTATTTCAATTTTTCGACTCGTTTTTTTTTTTTTTTGGCATTTTTATTACCACTTAAATGTGTTTTTTTAGCTGGAATTTCACCTTCGCTGTTTTCTTTCGCTTGCAACTTTCGCCGTAAAGAATTGAACAGAGACATTTTTCTATCTTCTAATTTTGATTCCTTTGTGAAGGTTTTACAAAAATTTTTAACAGCAATCCTATCGCTTTCCAAAGGTAAGTAATATTCTAGTTGCTCAGTAGTCATAGCTGATATTACATATTTGTCGATCTGTAAAAAAAGGAAATTTAATTTAATGTTGCAATTTTTGTAACTTCGTGTAAAAATATGATACTTTCGGGAACTTGTTACTATAAAGGCAGCGCATACATTTACTGTTAGAATATGCATTATGATTATTTTTTTAATATCTCGTGTTTTAATTGGACAATAAGGTTCACCAGCGTACCACGTGATTTATACCCCATGACGTTTGTGCGGAACCGTGGAAATGTTTACATGATAAACTCCCGATATAACGTCGTTTGTATGGGAAAAATACCACTTTGTGACTCCATACCCAATAAAAACAAGCATTCTGAAAGTATTGCAAAACAATACATATTCCTCTACCGGTCGCATATTTCAGTGAATTTTCAAAGTTCAAAGGGCCATAACTCCCGTAAAAATTAGCAGATGGAAACGAAACATAAACTTGATTTGTAACTCATCATGGTATAGTCATATACCAAACATTAGTTCCATTTCTGCAAGCATGTAGAAAAAAGCGGGAAAACTAAAGTTTCTGTGAATTTTCAAAGATCAAAGGGCCATAACTCATGCAAAAATTTGCGGACCAGAATGAAACGCTAACTTGACATGCAACTCATCATGGTAGACTTACATATCAAAAATCAAATCATTATCTTTAAGATTTTAGAAAATAAGTGTGGAAAACTGAGGCTTGATAGACGGAAGGACGGACGGACGGACAGAGCGCAAACCTACTAGAAGTCCCCTTCGGCTTTCGCCGGTAGGGGACTAATAATGGTACCAGACAAACTTTATTGGACATCACGTGGTATGCTGGCGATCCCAATTCTGTTTGATTCTCAATGGAATTAATGACGTCATAATAAAGGCAGTCTGCCGGAACTATAGTATCCATATGCACAGTTCGATGTAAACTTATTACACAATAAACAATTTTTTTTTAAATAATTTCAGTTTTTGCTATTTAGTTAGAACTAAATGAAATGCAAGTTTTTGACGACACAGATAGGTAATCAGCATGACGCTATAACCTAAAATTTTCCCCGATTTAAATTGTTAAAAGTTTATATGGAGTTTCTCAACGAAAGAAATATCTTTACGATTATTTTGAAAAAAAACATGTCAATAGTCAATATATATGCCACAATTTTGCACGACAAACCTGATAAATCTGGATGTAAAAATATAAGAGTAGAAAAAGAACCGATACAAGGAAAAATACTAGACACAACCATAATTAACTACAAAATTAACTACAATAGAAGAACCCAAAACGAAAAAGCATCGACCATTTCCATTTTGAAAGGTGCGTGTATTTCTACGAAAGCCTATTAAGCTCATGAATAAAAAAAATTAAAAGGCGTAATAACGCGAAATAAAGGCGTTATAATGCAAAAAAAGCCGTTATAACACCTTTAGAGAGGCGTAATAACGCGAAATAAAGGCGTTATAATGCCTTTATAAAGGCGTTATAACGCAAATTGAAAGGCATTATAACGCGAATTAAAAGGCGTTATAATGCAAAAAAAGCCGTTATAACACCTTTAGAAAGGCGTAATAACGCGAAATAAAGGCGTAATAACGCGAATTGAAAGGCGTTATGACGCGAAATAAAGGCGTTATAATGCCTTTATAAAGGCGTTATAACGCGAATTGAAAGGCATTATAACGCGAATTAAAAGGCGTAATAACGCGAAGTGAAAGGCGTTATAATGCATTTTTGTCTATATAGAGCAGTCACTTCCCGGAGAATGTTAACAACCCTCACCACAAACAGATTGGTTTTAGTTTGAATAGCTTAAGGCAACTGCAGATCTATTCATACTAAAATGTCACAAATGTCATTTTATCATTGTTAAAAGTTAGCGATTGACAATTGGACAGAAAATTTTTAATAAATAGCCATGTGTACATTGCTAATGTTAATAAATGTTTATATTTCAGATTACTAAAAGATTCCAATCCCCATATATAAAATGATACTCTTTATGAAAAAACAACACTTTAACATTGAAAAGAAACCTTTCTTTCTGTTTTACTGAAATAGTATGTTCATTTCAGCGCAGGATCGGATGATGTGCATTTTTTTATTTTTTAATTTTCATAGAATAAATACATATAAAACAGCTTATTACATTACATATAGTTGTGCAGGAAACACACACACACACACACACACACACACACACACACTTTCAATATATATGTAAAGTGTGGGGGAGGGGGGTTAGAGATTAAACCCCAGGACCTCCACATCATTATGAAAGGCATCTTAACTTCGCGTTAATAAGCCTTTATTTCGCGTTATAACGCCTTTTTATTCGCGTTATAACGCCTTTTTTCGGTACATGTACCTGTATTTTTCAAATCATCTGGATTTCTACCAGAAAAGTGAGACCGGTTTTGAGGAAGATTAACAAATGGATTGATGTAAAATCAGGTTTTAAAAAATTGCCTATTTAATTCATACATCATTTGCAAATGTCTTTACCTTGTTTTCCTCCATTTTTAAAATGGATTCTTCTTTAATTTTCCTCTTTTTTAAAAATCCTCTTAATTTTTCATCCATCTTAATCTAAAAATAGTTAGTATACATCTTTAGCTTGAAATAAAAGAGCGAGTTTCTTTGTAAAAACGCAATACTTTCGCAAAATAACGTGATATTATCGGGAAATAACGCAAAACTTCTAATAAGACTGTCAGAATGATCTTTGAAACATTTCATTTTCAATTAAAGTTATGGAAAGTATATCACTTGTTTATAAATTAAGGTAACTTGGTTTGAAACTTTTTCTGACTCGGACGACATATATATCTCTCAGGGGAGCTCTAGTACTATTCAACTGCAACAGGAACCGTTTTGAAAGTGATGTATCGCTTTGGCGTATACTGGGCCGACGGCTGTTATGATACTGGGCCGACGGCTGTTATGATACTGAGCCGACGGCTGTTATGATACTGGGCCGACGGCTGTTATGATACTGGGCCGACGGCTGTTATAATACTGGACCAACGGCTGTAATGATACTGGGCCGGCGGCTGTTATGATACTGGGCCGACGGCTGTTATGATACTGGGCCGACGGCTGTTATGATACTGGGCCAACTCGGCTGTTATGATACTGGGCCAACTCGGCTGTTATGATACTGGGCCATCTCGGCTGTTATGATATTGGGCCAACGGCTGTTATGATACTGGGCTACGGGTGTTATGATAATAGGCCAACAGCTGTTATGATACTGGGCCAACAGCTGTTATGATACTGGGCCTACGGCTGTTATGATACTGGGCCGACGGCTGTTATGATACTGGGCCAACGGCTGTTATGATACTGGGCCGACGGCTGTTATGATACTGGGCTACGGGTGTTATGATAATAGGCCAAAAGCTGTTATGATACTGGGCCAACAGCTGTTATGATACTGGGCCAACGGCTGTTATGATACTGGACCGACGGCTTCTATGATACTGGGCCAACGGCTGTTATGATACTGGGCCGACGGCTGTTATGATACTGGACCAACGGCTGTAATGATACTGGGCCGACGGCTGTTATGATACTGGGCTGACGGCTGTTATGATACTGGGCCGACGGCTGTTATGATACTGGGCCAACTCGGCTGTTATGGTACTGGGCCAACTCGGCTGTTATGATATTGGGCCAACGGCTGTTATGATACTGGGCTACGGGTGTTATGATAATAGGCCAACAGCTGTTATGATACTGGGCCATCGGCTGTTATGATACTGGGCCGACGGCTGTTATGATACTGGGCCGACGGCTGTTATGATACTGGGCCAACTCGGCTGTTATGATACTGGGCCAACTCGGCTGTTATGATACTGGGCCAACGGCTGTTATGATACTGGGCTACGGGTGTTATGATAATAGGCCAACAGCTGTTATGATACTGGGCCAACAGCTGTTATGATACTGGGCTATCGGCTGTTATGATACTGGGTCATCGGCTGTTATGATACTGGGCCGATGGCTGTTATGATACTGGGCCGACGGCTGTTATGATACTGGGCCAACGGCTGTTATGATACTGGGCCGACGGCTGTTATGATACTGGGCCAACGGCTGTTATGATACTGGGCCAACGGCTGTTATGATACTGAGCCAACGGCTGTTATGATACTGGGCCAACGGCTGTTATGATACTGGGTCATCGGCTGTTATGATACTGGGCCAACGGCTGTTTGATACTGGGCCAACGGCTGTTATGATACTGGGCCAACGGCTGTTATGATACTGGGCCGACGGCTGTTATGATACTGGGCCGACGGCTGTTATGATACTGGGCCAACGGCTGTTATGATACTGGGCCAACGGCTGTTATGGTACTGGGCCGACGGTTGTTATGATACTGGGCCAACGGCTGTTATGATACTGGGCCGACGGCTGTTATGATACTTGGGCTATCGACTGGGCCGACGGCTGTTATGATACTGGGCCAATGGCTGTTATAATACTGAGCTAACGGCTGTTATGATACTGGGCCAACGGCTGTTATGATACTGGGCCATCGGCTGTTATGATACTGGGCCAACGGCAGGTATGATACTGGGCCAACGGCTGTTATGATACTTGGCCAACGGCTGTTATGATACTGGGCCAGCGGCTTGCGTTAAGTGTTTTTTCCAGTACGGTTGCATATTTCTGCCATCACTTGTTAGATTTTTATGTCGACTTCTCAAATGTTTAGCGCCTTGTCGGATTTTATGTTATTTTCTCAAATAATAACAATGTCGGCTCGACAATGATTTTGTTGACTTTTGAAATGACTGAGGCCACTCGTTAGAAATTGATATCAACTTTTCAGATCTTTATCATGGTCGACTTGCCAGATACGTATGTAGACTTGCAAATAAAATATGTTGTCAACTTGATGACACAAACAATATCGACACGATCTCATTTTTAATTTTCAATACGTGAATAAATGACAACACAAACATCTGAAACTTTTGCAGAAACACAATGATAGGTGAAATGTGCTGTAGTGTTTAACGATATGACAATCTGACACACCATCGATTTTGCTACATGTATATACGTAATACATAACAGGACAGTAAAATTTACAACAATGACAATATTCAACTGCACGCAACCTATTGGGATCAGTATGGTAAAACAGAATAAAAAATCGCGAAATAACTCGTTACTTTCGCATAATAGCGAGTTAGTTTCGCGTACCTGTCGCGGTTCTTACGCGTTATAACGCGAATTTTGTTTAAAATTCAATGCGCGTGTCTTTGTATTTAACAAGTTATTAAGGCTAATACAGAAAATTGGTATCCTTTTAATAGACTATTTTAGACAGACTAAATAGACAAAATTGATTTGCATACTTGGCGACACTCAACACAACCAGACTTTGAGGTAGTAACTGTACAAAAATAAATTTTCACAAATGTGTGAATATTCGAACGTATTTGTCAGATATGTGTGAAGAATTCCTACGAATTTTTTACACGTGTGACGTATTCGTATGTGTGAAAATTACTGTTCAACACAGCAAACTTTCATACTCCTTGTAAAGCAGGAAGAGAAGCGAAAAACCCAAGTTTGGACAGGTTGACAGACATATATCATTACCCTCCTCCCCCCCCCCCAAAAAAAAAAAAAAAAAATCACTTTTATTTATACTCTGTTCAACCTGTTGAATTTAGAAACGGTCTCCTGATCAAAATTTCACAATCCGGTTCAATTTTCGACCGGATAGGGTCTTAATTCAACACAGTTGGTCTCAATTTTCAACGTTGCAAAATGAACTCAAAATTCTTCATTACTCCGGCCGTAACTACCCATAATGCCTTACCATTCCGGCGGGCCATGCCTCAATTTCCTTGTGGAACTTCATGTGTTTTACTTTATTGTTAATTTTTGGATGTATAAATTGTGTCATTTAAGGAATCTGATGTAGATCATATATTGTATTTTTCATCTTCATAAAACAAATTTAAAAATTATCAAACGCTAGTTTACTAAACGGGCTGTAAACTTTTTACAATTACACGTAATAAGTTCGTGACGAATTTAAAATTGGAAAGCGTTAAAACTGAATAATTTTAAACGTCTAATACAATGCAAGTATAAAGGACGATAGTTCCAAATGTTACTTTTTGCGACGTACATTAAAGTAATTTCGAAAGTTTTTCTAGACATTTACGAACTTTAATCATCCGTGATTTTTGTTTTTAACGTATCTATTCAAAACTGCGTAACTGAAATTAAGTGCGCTTTAACACATAACACTGCCGTGTGTGTGTGTGTGTGTGTGAGAGAGAGAAAGAAAGAGAGTGAGAGAGAGAGAAAGAAAGAAAGAGAGAGAGAGAGAGAGAGAGAGGAGATGTTCAATATGAAAACAAACTTACACTAAACAGCTTCTTCCTCCTTGTAGTTCCAACATACAAAGTAACACTATTTAAAACGATTCAGAATTTTATTCCTAATGTCAATACACAAAAAGGCTGGTGGAACCATAGAGGGACAATTCAATATACAGATTAAATCGCATGGTTACGTGACCTTATTGTATTGATAGTGGTCTATTAAATGGATAATCCATCATAAATGACATTTAAATAAATACTTACAGATAATGTACCCATCGCTTTTCTTCAGGTGTTATCCTCGTAGTGATGCTCGTAATTATGCTCGAATGAATAATACATTAAAAGCTAAGTCGAAATAACAACATAACTAAGTCGTAATTACGAGATACTAAGTCGTAATTACGACATAACTAAGTCGTAATTACGAGATACTAAGTCGTAATTACGACATAACTAAGTTACGACATAACTAAGTCGTAATTACGAGATACTAAGTCGTAATTACGACATAACTTAGTCGTAATTACGAGATAGTAAGTCGTAATTACGAGATACTAAGTCGTAATTACAAGATACTAAGTCGTAATTACGACATAACTAAGTCGTAATTACGAGATACTAAGTCGTAATTACGACATAACTAAGTCGTAATTACCAGATACTAAGTCGTAATTACCAGATACTAAGTCGTAATTACGACATAACTTTTTTTTAGGTGTCACGTACCGGCTTCCGTAGTTCAGTTCTTCTATACAAAGAGAAATTTTGCGACAATTGTGGAAATTTGATCAAGTTTGTACACCAATTGGGCCTTATTCAAAGTTACATCAGGGCATTTAGGGTCAAGTAGGTCATTGTTGCTCGGGGTTTTTTCAGGTGTGATCATCATGGATATTCAAATTATGACATAACGGTTATAGTTGTTCCAAATAAGAAGATACAGAAGGGATAATTTTGACATAGTCATATCTGTTGTTTTGTTAAAAAGATAAAAATTGCTCTATGTACAGAATTAAGTTCATTTTTTCATGAATGAAAAATATTTTTCCCTATTAGGTCAGTATATTTTGTATTAAGTTTTGACAGTGTTTTTTTTGTGAATTTGTTGGAAAATACGACTTTATTTTTTGCATTTTTCATGTGCCATCAATTTATGGAAATACAGTAGTACAATTTGAGAAGATTATAGTCTTGATATTATTAAGTCGATTTCTTAAACTAAAAAGAATCCAAAAGTTACATGTTTGTTTTTGGGTGTACGCTTCACAGAATGACGTTTTATACTCTAAATAATGTGTTGAGGCATCAAATATAAGTGTAAATTAGCAGTGCACATTTTTATTTCGGAATTTCTGTAAACTGAGTCATTAGTCGGCATACGTACACAACATCTTACGGCATCATTCTGATTTTTATGAATCTGAAGATTTGTATTTAGTATGCATAAATGAGTTCAGTAATGGTATTTACCGTCCTAGTTAAGAATATTTCCCGTGCGCACGTGGAAAACTTTACTTGCGCACGGGAAAATTTCTACGTCATCATGACATCATTCTGAATTTCATGAAACTCAAGATTTGTAATAGACATATAGTCCTAGTTAAGAATATTTAAACTGTTTCTTCCCTTTGAAGTAGTACATTCAAGGCTACATTGAACTTTAAAAAAACAAATTCAATAAAACATTTTTTCCATGGCCCGAAAATTAAAGGAACATGAGACATCGCCTATAGCATCTGTGTAAAACAGATACCATGAATACAAAGTTAATAAAGGTTAGCAGTAACCTTATACAATAAAATAAAAGAATTGATCTGTACCACCAATACATGTGATCTTGTAAAACTTCAGTAAGATCTTATATATACATGTATCTTGAAAGTGTATTCTATATGGTAATTCTTTATGGTCTGAGAGTCTAGCAGGCGCTCATTGTTAGCGGACAGTGCATAATGTATCTGGTATGATCTCAGAAACTAATTAAAGGTGACTTTTGTAGGAGAATGACCTAAAGAGCGCGTTTATGAAACACAGATCCTCTCGCCGCCCAGATCCTTGTGTGAAAAAGTGTTTTTTTCAGTTCGCTTGCTAAAGGTCGAAGGTTCCTCCGACTCCCTCAAACATCCATTAACAGACCGCTCCGATATACATTTTGACGAGGGGGTTCAACTCAAATCTAAATATAGTTTTTTTATCCTTTGATATTTGACAGTCAAACGAATGTCCAGTTTGATTTTAAAATCTGTACCTAGCAAGTGTCTTTTCCCGTCTTAGAGTTATAGCTAGTTATGATATACTTTATAACGAGATTAGAAGAGGGTTAATACTTGTTTCAGAATGCGTTATAACGTATTTGAATATATAAAAAAGTAAAAGTATTTAAACAAACTTTTCATGAACGGTCATTTGTGTAGGGGCATACTGGTTACAAGTTCGAACGTTTTTAAAGGTCAAATGTGCTCTTCTTTTCCACTTTAATTTTTGGTTGATAGAATAATGTTTTACGTTGCATCAGTAAATTTTAAGTTTTTCACAATTTCAAGGATTTGCGCATGAATTCGCAGCGGCGTGAAGTTTTACATCTCGTTTATTTCCAATTCAAAAAAAAAACACCTTAAAGTCATTTCGTGATGCCGAATGCTTGTCGAAAGAACTGTACTCACTTTCAAGTCTTGAGCCAGATTCGGTCGGTGTTCAATTAACCACTCGGCCACTGCATCCTAATCAATTTCAGTGTAAATACTAAATCACATTACTGACTAGATCGGATTTTGTGTTCCAGTCATGGTTATCTCAATTATATCGATACATAACCAGCTATTGAATTAGTAACAGAAATATATACCTTTCCAATGCACTTAGGCTATATTAAGGCCGAGATTATTATTCCTACCTGACCAGAAATTTTAAGTGATAGTCGCAGTATTAAATAAGTTTGGACTGCCATTAAATAATAAGTGCCGTCCACCAGATAGTTTATATCACCATCCTAAGGTTGCAAACTTCCCGGCACCAACCGGCTTCCGTAGACAAGAGTGAAAATGAAAACAACGATGTTTAAAACTGTTCGGTGTATTTGTTTTGAAGCACTCTCTCTCTCTCTTAGTTTTTGTTCCATTGACCTGAAAATCTTACCAAAGTGAGACTGTATAATAATAATAATATAATAAAAAATTTCCACTTGCGAACGTAGAAGTTCCACGTGTGCACGTAATAGTTCTACATACACACGTGGAAAATATTTTTTCTCTGCGTGGCCTCATTTAGCCACCGTGTCGCCAGCTATAGGTGCAAAAATTTTCCTTGTGTGTTGCGCTGATGGAATTATACAACATGGTTCTTTATTGTGCTGTGTCTACCGTGACTTGAGACCTCGTTATTTCCCATTCCAAAGAACCAGCTTGACTTTCATTTCGTGATGCCGAGTGCTTGTCGAAAGAACTGTACTCAATCTCAAGTCTTGACCAGACCCGGTCGGTGTTCAAACCCACGACGTTCGTTCGACGTACAATCCAAACGAACAGTATCAAGTTCTCAAAATCCTAATCAAGTTTCCCTCTTTTAAATATTATCGTAGGAATCAGCAAGCAGCATAGAATTATCGACACAACACTGAATATTAATTAGTATTGGTTGTGGATTTTCAAAAATTCTGTTTTTTCACCTGTTATTTAGAATCATATGATACAGATGTTGGAATCCTTTATTCGACATAATAGAAACACAGCATATACTTTGCAAACAAACAATTTCAACCATAAAAATTGTCATTCAAGTTAGTTAAAGAAACATTACATGCAACACAAGAAGAAAATAAGCAATTTTAAAAAACATATTAAGAAATATTCCCCCTTTTGTACACCACTCCTGTCAACAAACTTCTGAAGGAGACAGTTGCCAGGACAACTTCTGAATTTAGGAGATGCAAATTACACTAGTGACTATTGGGTGTGCAAGAATGGTTTATACCAATGCAGGCCTTCAAAGCTCACCTGGTCAATTAATAAATATTTATCAATAATTTTAACTACATTCAGATTATCATTTAAATACTCTTATATATTTTTTACTCAAATTAATTGTGAATCAAATAAATGAATTTAATTGATGACTTGATTAAATTTTCATTATGTTAATTTTTGTCAAGATATTCATTTATTTAAAAAAATGTCCTCAATTATGACATAAAAAATATCAGAAGCGTATTACGTCACCCGAGCCAAAGGCTCAGATGAACAATTGTCATCCATCTTTATGCGTCTTGTATAAACTTTTAAGCTCAGATGAGCAATTGCCATTTTTCTTCGTGCGTCGTGTGTAAACTTTTCACATTTTAATCAACTCCTCCCAAACTACTAAGCCAAATTGGATGATATTTGAAAGTAGTGATACCTGGGTGATGGGCTTTCAGATTTGCACAAATAAAAGGATTATGTCTATTTGAGGCCCAATAAAGGGGAAAATTGTGAAAATCTTTAAACATCAACTTCTACAAGAGATATAGCTTAGATATTTCATGTAAATCACTAAGGGCACCTTGTTTCAGAATTGCACAAATTGTAGCTGTAGGGGCCAAAATGGGGAAATTGCAAGGTACTCAATGGGGAAATTGCTAAATTAATGTATTTGTCAATATATCTTGAAAACTATAAATTTTTTGTATAGGCATGTATTTTGGAATACTGTAGGCATTTGCACAACGGTCATTTTGATATATAAATAGAGGTCATAGGTTCAAAGGTCAAGGTCATTGATGGAAACGAATACTGAAATGGAATGTATATTAGAATATTGTAGGTATTTCCTCACAATCATTTTGATATATGAATAAAGGCCATAGGCTCAAAGGTCAAGGTCATAGATGCAAACAAATACTGAAATGGTTAATTTTCTCAAAAACTATAAATTTGTTGTAAAGGCATATATGTTAGAATATTGTAGGTATTGGCCTAACGATCATTTTGATATATGAATGAAGGTTATGAGTTTAAAAGTCAATGTCACTGGTGCAAACAAATACTGACATGGTTAATTATCTCAAAAACTATAAACTTTTTGTATAAGCTTGTAAATTGTAGGTATTGACCTAGTAATCATTTCGATATTTAGATTAAGGTCATGGGTTCAAACATTTTTACCTTTTTAACTGTTTATAAAATATATATTGTAGCTAGATTTCAGATATGTTATATGTAGCATTCCTAGGACCAGTTACAATAAATTTGTAAAAATCCTTACATATAATTGGCCCTTACTGCTGAAAATTAATTTGGACATTCTAATGACCATTGAACCTCTGTATGAGATATGTACTCAGCCACATGTGAGCATTAAGGCTCATGGACCTCTTGTTTAGATTAGGGTCTGCATGATGATGGAAATAACTTTGACCATTCTTGATGGTTCCATACATGCATTTATTCGGATTGAACTATTTCCTACATGAATCCCTAATTGGTCCAATGTGTGGAAATTTAAACATAACTTCAGCCCATGCTCATAGCCTGCACATTGTACACTACATGAACCCGCTGTGTTGTCTTTGGTGTACTGCAAGGTGAACATAACAACCTCCCTCTTTCAGTTACCTGACAACTTCATATACCTGACACTACATTGATGGAGACACTGAACGCCCTGTCTCTCTAATCTTTCGCGAATTTTTAGTACTTTCAGTACTTTGATTTATTGTTAAAATAATTGTGATTTTTCAACATAAAAATGACATTTCATTACAAGAAAAATTGTAATTCGTCTTAAACAAGAGTTGGTTACGGATTAACTCAAGGTTACAATTCAATACATATACATTTGCAGAATTTGGAGTTTTAACTGAAAGTCTGGTTTACTCTATAATCCCAGAAAATACTTGATATAAATTTTATTTATTTTGGCTAAGGCGTAAATCTTCTGTTAATAAGGCCTCAGTGATTGAGTGTCATTAAGCGCTAAAATATTACAGTGCCTATGCCCTCTTTCTACTCGATCAGATCCTGATGCGAGAATGTTGTCAGTGCTCTTGCCGCAGATTGCCGTTTTTCTGATAATTGCCATTACCACTGAAATGACCACCGCAATATAATAACTACAGTTGAATCTCGTTATCTCGAACTCGGATATCTCGAACTACCGGATATCTCGAACTTTTTTAAAAAGTCCGAACAGAGTTGTTCTTTATTAAACCAAAATAACTCCGGTTATCTCGAACTCGGATATCTCGAATTTTCGGATATGTCGAACAATATTTTCGTCCCCTTGAATGAAAATCCTAGGAAAATTACACTCGTTAACTCGAACAAAAAATTTAGGAAAATTAAATTTGTTAACTCGAACAAAAAATTTTGAGAAATCAAATTTGTCAGCGCCTACATATTTTTGGTAGAAAAAACACATTCCGACACAAATAAAATATTTGACTGTCGGCCTCGAGTTGATTTTAAAATTACAACATTGCAATGACCTCCCAATTTCCTTAAGCCCTTAATTATTATCCCTTGCATAAGCAATTAAACCATCCAGGTGATTATCAGGTGTTATAATTACTGGCAATCTGAACATGGCTTCCGAAAGCGTGTGATGTGAACATTACTCAATACAACCGGAAGCTTGAGGTGATTAAAGTACACAAAGCGAAACTGGTATGGAGACCAAAGCCGACTCCACTATTTGTCGGCTAATAACAAGTAACAGATAACCTCCCGATTTTTTTATATACTACATTCTCAATTATAAATACAAATAATAAATAATGCAGTTTTTATATCATGTTTTAATACATACGATATAGGAGAAAACGGCAATATACAGTTTGACAAGATAAAACCGGAAGCGACTTCCGGTAGGCGTGTACGAGTTTCTTCCCTTTTGTTGTCGTTTTTAACGTCGGTTATCTCGAACTCCGGATAAGTCGAACTTTTTGCATTTCCCCGTCGAGTTCGAGATAACGAGAGTCAACTGTATTTTTGACTAGCTATATACATCGTTAGTACCATTACTCAATTTCACTCCTCCATGATACAAAAAATTAAACATACAGATATTTTTCCTATCAATCAAACGGTTAAATCTGCTTCCATTAAGAATATTGATTAATCTGGGTCAGCTTTAAATGTTCCGATTGTGTTTGAGTAAATGATGTTTGATAAACAAGAGTTTACAGTTGTTTTATACTTTTGAAAGATGTCTTCCAAAGTGCACGTGTAAAATCGAACGTTTTATCATCGTGCTATACGTTTTATATTATTTTTATAGTTATTGTTTAATTATAGTCATTATTTGCAAATTGCCATTTCACACATTACATATTCTATTTATGCTACTTCAGATGGTAAGTTTTTTTGGCGATCCGGTAACACCATACACAGAATGGAAATACCCAGAGACGTAAATACAACACATGACATAACTACTGTAACGATCGATGATGATGTTTATGATATGTGTATTGGCTATTTACCAGAAGCAGTAGAAGAGACTAGTGACATAATCAAAACAAATGGTTTAATATACTATTTACTAGATCAATTATCTGATAAATTAAAGTAAAAACTTTTTGATTTTATTGACTTTATTTCTATAAAATCTGCAATGTACAAATACATGTACAAACATAAAGATATATAATATAGCAAACAGTTTTGTTGACTAGTTAGAAAAGGAGAATAATAGGTAATATATTTCTGATCGTAAACGTATTATTCTTCAACGGTCAAGATAAACCACTTCAACAAAGAGTGATAATTTAAAACAAAACGAAATACGTGAGATTATTTGACATACAGAATGTAATTGTAGATTTTACTTATTAAAAACAAAAACATATTTGAACAAAACTGAAGGAATGATTATGCAGATTAAACAGTTTTCAGTGCGTTAAATAAGGGATGGAAGTATACATCCACATTCATGAAATACGCATGCGGTACCAGTGCTAGATGTCTCTTTTGATTGACCAGTTTACTCATGTGTTAAAAATTGCATTTTTTGTCGTTTCTGCTAATACATACATAGTCTGTAATTTTTGGAAGAGTAAATAACGAATGTTTAGTTAATGTTCAGATTAATGTGTTGAAATGTTATGAAAACGTTTAGATCAGAATCTTTGCTAAATAATTGATAAACCAATAAGTTTACTCTCTAAGATATCATTTTTTGTTTGTTTTTCATAGAGTCAGTTATTATCTTCATTAAGCAGAAGTACATGTATGCCAGAAATGACTGCATAAAACCCAAACTTTATTATTTGTATGTAAAATTAGAAAAATTTTATGTATGGAAATAAAATACTAAGCTAAAAAATAAATTCTGATTTTATATCTACATGTTCTGCCTTGTACCGGATTAAAAAATAAACATAAGATAAAAAGTGACGAAAACTAAGCACTACAAAAGTGCACACACGCAAATAATATACGACCCTCCAGTTGGAAAGAAGGTCCCTTAGGCAAACAATTTGATAGTGTCATATCTTGTCATATTGTTGCAATACCAACACTAAATAATTTAAAAGTGGCAATAACAGTGAAATCCCCAATAGTTGTAGAGAAATTGTAAAAACACACAAAGTTATGATTTGTAGCAAACTATATTAATTGCATTCAAAAACATGTTACTTTTGTATTGTTCCTAGGTTTATTTTTGTGTACAGAACGTCAAATATATATTATTGACTATGTATAATTTACCTTTCAGAGACGTATAACAAGGACATACAAAATTGCCTGGGATATAATGGCATCTCTAAAATTAAATTAGAGAAAGAGATGATTTGCAATGGAGTTCCAGAGTGTTACGATGCACTGGACGAATTCTACTGTTGTTACAACAGTACTAACGAATGTGGAATTCGTAACATTGAAATTAACTGTCGACCACCTGAAGAATCAAACAAATTTGCTGCCGTTTTAAAATCCAGCTTTTTCAATTGGAACAACCATCTATTTTCTGCCATTTATACAGATCGTTCAATCGTAGAGTCGCATTGTTCTCTGTCAGGCATGTATATTGATACCTTTAACGTTCAAAGGCGAATCGACATATATGATCACCGCGAAATTCATATATTTAGACAAATTTTTGGCCCTGGTGTTTTCAGAAAGGTAAACCAAACGACAAAATTATCTATCACTGGAGTCATATCAGAATTAAACAAGAATGCGTTCCAATCTTTTCAGTCACTCATTCGTCTACGCATTACTGAAACGACGCTAAAGTACATCAAGGCAGGTGCATTTGCGAAACTCCTTGCCTTGCAATCACTCGAACTGACAAGAAATCATTTTCTTATCTCAATACATGCGGACGCGTTCAAGGGTTTAAGCAGTTTAACCTTGTTAAACATCAGTTCGAACGATCTGACTGAGCCACACGATGGTATATTTAAACCATTAGAGTCCTTAAACGAGATTGATCTACGGGGGAATGATTTACGCATCAAAAGTGATTTGTTCAAGAATAATAAGAAATTAACTATAATATATGGTGATTCCGAAATTGTTTGTTGTATAAAGCCGGAATCGGTTACCCCCCAAAACTGTATAACTCCAAAAGATGCTGTAACAGGCTGTAAAGATCTTATTGAAAACAAGCCACTGCGAGTTTTTCTGTGGATAATCGCTGCACTGGCTGTATTTGGCAACCTTGTGGTAATAATTTACCACTTCGTGGGTGACAAGGCTTCTAAAGCTGAGACATTCAACATATTTGTTGTAAATCTAAGCATTTCTGACACAATGATGGGAATTTATATGATTATAATTGGAGTTCATGACGCCATGTTTCTTGGAGAGTATGTCTGGAATGAATATAATTGGAGACACAATGTTCTCTGTAAACTTACTGGCATTATGGCTTTCATTTCGAGTGAATCATCGGTGATCTTTATATTATTCATTACTTTAGATCGTTTCCTGGCCGCACGATATCCCTTCAGCGACTGGAAGATCACACCAAAACGTGCTTATGTAATGGTATTAGCTACATGGGCGGTTTCTATTTTTACTGCCGTTCTTCCAGGAATGCTTTATGAGGGATTCTACTCTAGATCAGGAGTTTGCATTGCTCTTCCTTTGACTGGCGGAGTTGGAGGCGGATTTTATTACAGTGTGACAGTATTTTTAGGATTTAATTTTGTTGCTTTTTGCTTTATTGCTTTAGGGCAATTTTTGATCTTTAGAGTAATCAAGCTATCATCAGCACGTGTAGGACGTCCTCTATCAAGTAAAGAAAAAACAATGGCAAAAATACTCTTGTTGATTGCTGTTACAGACTGTTTGGGTTGGATACCAATAGGAATACTTGGTAAGTTATTAGTAAAGAGTAATACAAAGCTCCAACATTTTAATATTTCTATATTAGGAGATATAAATTTAAATGATTTCCTAAAAGAGCAATACCTAAATTGATAAAAATAGCATTTATCACATATGATACGTGTAAAGAGGGGACTCAAAACAAATGCCATCCGTTTATCGAAGTATAAGTACATTCGATGTTCAAATGACTCTTTGGCTAGTAAAACAATTTAAAACATAAGAGCGTTTTGATTGATGTCGATCTGTTTGAGACGCGTTGGAGTAAATATGCTAAAACGTTAAGTAAAATAAGATGAAAAAAATTGTATGAACATTTTATGAAAATATTACTTGTTATTTACTTGGAGCAGGTTGATAACCTCTTTCATACAAGCCAGAATATGATAAACCATAGAAGCAAGTAATTTGTAAACTGAAAATGATTTGCTTTGCTGCCAAATACAAATAAAAAAAGACGAAAATAGGGCAATCACATATTGGGATATATTATCTTAAAACCTTGAACAAATAGTCTGTACATATATATTCTATTTAAATTTGAGTTTTATATGTGCTTTAATGTTTATTAAGTCATAATTTGTTATTAACACGTCTTATTTTTCATATTTTAGTTACCATGGCTATATTTGGATTAAGTATCCCGGATGTTATGTACTCTTGGGTTGTTGTAATAATAATGCCGATCAATTCTGCAATCAACCCTTTCCTGTATACATTTGTACCAGCAATTTTGGTAAGTGTATGAATTAGATTTTAAATCCATTGTTAATTTTATTATTTTCCTTAAATACTATTAATTAACACATTGAAATAAAGATGGGTACAACTGTTAGGAAAAAATTGATATAACGTGAGGATAACCAAATCAAATGTGTAATCTGTAGTTTTAATTAAGACTATCCCTAATGTATTTAAACAAAAAATGATAAAACATGTGTCCATGCAATCATAAAATATTCTAAATGCGTAACGATCAGGTTTTTGTACCTTAAAAGGAAATGTTAGCACTATGAAGATCGCACTGTAAAAATTAGTAATATATTGAGATTTAATTGAGAAGGATACATGTACAACTGATAAATATTAATTTATTTTGTTTTTGTTATCTTATGTAGAAGATACGAAGAGAAGAAGCAGAATAGCTAGAATAAACGCTAACGAAATCGAAATGAGGGAAATGCGTTAGCATGTGCAGGTATACATTGGTTTTTATGTCAGATAACCAAGAACTTAGCATTAAGTTTGTATGTTTGGTTGAAAATTTTTGATTTTGTGCCCCGATACAGTAATATTTCCCGATATTTAACATTCTGTAAAATGTTATCATAACATGATCAAGATTTATATTATCTTGAGGCAGTATAATAAACTGCAGACACGAAATAAAACGCTTCGGGGAGTCGAAAAAGTCCTTGTGAAGTGTACAACCTGATACTAAGAACTTGTGGAAATTGACGTGTTGCTATATCATAAATTCATGGATATTTGTTTTTTACCCAAGTATCCTAGTACAACTCACTGTTATCGACAAAAACCGCTATCCTGGCAGAATAACTTTTAAAAATTACTATTGGAACCATAGAATTCTGATGATAGAACAATACAATAAATTGATATTTAGAATAACCTTCCTCAACTGTTTTAGGTTATTTTATTACTTGCTCACTTAAGATTCCAGTGGTATAAAATATTATAGAAGTCATGTTATCAGATGACATTTTATCATTATGAAGTTTAATGATACTGAGATGATTATCTACATATTTTGTTCTCTGGATAGTGTCTCATTTTTCGTTCAATTTACATATGAAGTGTCAAAAATAAATAATGCGAAGAAAAATGCAGTAACAAACATAAGTTTTTTGCAAATTTTTGTCGATCAATGATTTCATTATTTTATATTTCATTTCAGGTGGTTTGATTTGCCAATAAGGATTTTGTCTTCGAAAGATATAAATAAAGGTGGCAAATTTGTATTGATGGACGTAATAATGATACAAGGAGTAAAAAACTTTTTGGACTTAAGTTATGCACATGAAGTCTACGATTTTGTTTATTTTTAATAGGTTTTATATGATGTAAAATGTTAATTAATGTATGTTTATGAACAATTATGGCTGGTTTATTGATATTTCGTCATGATACCATAAAGTTTATTTTTGACAAGTTTACAATAATAATTTTAAATTATTCATGACAGTTAAGCTCGTCAAATTATGATTTTTTATCTTTTGATTATCATCAGTATTATTGCCCGAAAATTGTTTATCTTTAAAGAAAAGATTTAACTTATAAATTTAGTTTAAACCTTCAAAAAGCTTTAATTCAGTGTTAGTGAGCTATATCCTGAAGTTCAAGGTGGCTTGAAAGTAAACGTTTAACGCAAAAAAGTAAAGATCAAAATTTGAGCTTAATATAGTGTTAATTTAAACTTAAAAATTAAATTTAAACCATTCAAACAATCTGCCTCCTATATCACATCTGCTGCTAAAACATACTTTATTTTAAAACGTAGGGCGCAGTTTAACCGTTTGGCCTTTCACCTCAATGCTATGATAATTGATAATTGTATTCCTTTTAGTTGATGTCAATATTTAACCTCAATGTTATTATTTATGTTTTTATAATATCTTTTAATTGATTTTACTATTTAACCTCAATCTATTACTAGAAAATGTATATTGGTTGTTGTGATTTAACATTTGATGTTTATATTACTGGTTTGGCCATAGAATAAGGTGTTTATCTTTGACAGTTATAAGATTTTTCAATCTGAATAAAATTTGAATCAATTATACACATTTTAAAATTTCTAAAGAATTCTTATTTTATATGTCATATATTATTCATTATGAAACCATACCATAAAACAGATTTTTAATGTCATATTTGAAGGTTGTATATTTCACAAGTGGCAGTAATTTACCGTTTTTATTATCTCTTTTTTACGCGAGTCATTAATCCTGAATATTGTTATTGAATTGACTGTGACATTTATGGAATGATTATTGTAATATATAGTAATTGTCCTTGATATTTAAAAGCGTGTAAATACCATTCATGTTGTCGTTTGAAGTTTGTGGTTTGTAGTTTTACTATTTTGGCCTTTTTATCATTGTTTAATTATTATAAATGAAATGAATTTTGCCATAATTGCATAATATATATTATTTTGATCATTGCTATAATATTTAATCACCTGAACAAATGTCACGTGAGGTTATGACAAATTCCAGCATCTCTATGCATGTATGTTAATATGTGGAATTACAATGCTAACAAACAGTTTCGACCTATCTGGAACTACGTTCAAAGTTGACTGATTTAACGACAATTAATCAGAGGTATATTTTAGGCTTTGTACTTTAACTATTCACGTATGTTGTCATGAATACATCTTTTTTTTTAACTTTCGTAAAATTTCTTTCGGTAATGGTCAAATGTCAAAGTTACATTTTGTTTGTTGAAGTTGTATTTTAGCTATTTTTGAGCATATTTTATTGCAGATATATTTAAGGTTTTCAATATAAAGACAAGGACGTGACCTATTGCTTATTGTTGACCATGTTCGAAGATTTTTTTCATGGGGGTTTTATAAGGTTTCATGTTTACATTTCATGTCCCTTAAAATGTATAAATTTAGATTATGACTTAGTTACAATTTTACTCTTGGTACTTTTTCTGCTTGTTTAAAACAATGTCAACGCAGACATTAATTTTTATGTGTTGATACATTTATTCTACATCAATCCTAGCTCAAAGAACAGAGTCATAACAGCAAGAAAAAAACCTTTAAATTACTACTAAAATTACATGGAAGATTTAAGATTTTGATATATTTGATTGCGGAGGTAAGGTCAAAGTTTATGTTCATGAATAATTGTTTGTAGGTTTTTTTTACTATTTCAACTATTTTTCAAAAAATGTAGATTTTTCTATTGACATTTTATTCCTATACGATACAAGGATAAAGGTCAAAGTCATTTTGATACTATTTTTGATCAATTTCATTTTATAATTTATTGATTGGTAAAGGTAAATGATTATCAACCGATTGTTAGCGTTAAAGCTATTGTGACGATCGTTCATTTTTCGGCATAATGTATATTATACACATTTGGATTTTTAATTTTGTATCAAATTTTAATAAAATTTTTCAATGTTGATGATTAAAGTTTCCATTAATTGATGTTTAGAAGAGGGTCAAGGTGTAAAGTTAATGTCATTGTCTAGATTTTGGCGATTAAATTTTTGAATATATTTAAAATATATTTCAATGCAGACATAACTTTTAATTGCTTGAAGGATATTTAAAATAAAGCTTAACTAGTGTATTTTGATATCTGTAATTTTTTCATAGTTGTTTTTAGCATTTGAGTACATGGAAAGACCCTCAATACTGAATCAAAGTCAAATTATGACGACTTTAGTTTTGATTATTTTACCTTTGCTTCTTTTCGTGACATTTCTTAAGAAACAAAATAGTGCAATGTAAATTTAACTGTTTGAAAGATTGTTCTCCTACAACAACCCAGAATAAAGGTCAAGATGATGACATCATTTGCAATTTTAGCCTTCATATTAACTATGGGATCTTGACATGGAGTTTCAGTGCCCTTCATATTAAAGTTTGTGGCAAAGGCCAAGGATATAAATGTAATATTTTGGCATTTTATGAATATGTTTTTAAAATGTTTAGCAGTTTCATGACTTAGATGCTGACATTTTGATATTGTATAATTACTCTTTTTTAAAAAAAATGTTATCAAATCTCGCGCGAAATAAGATTTTTAATCAAAAATATATTTCCGCACAAATGCATTTCTAATAATTTAATTTTATTGAATCTACAAGATAACATAAACTTATTTATTTTGAAACTAAAACATTTAAGCTATCCTTTGTTAATTAGGTCAGCTTATCAGGTCGGTTTGGATTTGTGTTGCATTAAATGTACCATTTTATTGTTTGTAAATAGTAAACAAGTTCTTTCTATGTATATTTGGTCGTTGTTAAATATATGTTCAGTGTAATGAATAAAAACGTATCTTTGATTTGATCTTATTATTTTCATTCATAAGGGGTTTAATAAATTTGAATTTCTTAAATTAATTTCAAAACCATACAACAGTATTGTGTATTATCCAATAATAATTTCCCGTGTTAGAAAGCACTTTAGAAAACAAAATATCATTTGAGTGGAATGGTTCCGATACTACAACATCACTATAACGACGTTATGGAGTTTTACTCAAGTATCGGTCCAAGTACAGTAGTATTGTAATAAGTGATCCTAAAACGTTTTACTTATTTTTACTTCTGTCTAGCTAGATATACACCCGCAAAGTGAACAATTCAAATTGAGAATAAAGGAACATGGAACACAGTGACATTGGGACATCAAGTATCAAGGATAGTTTTTGGTAAAAAGATATAATTATCTACAGTATTGTGATGACGACTATTAAACATTTATCCAGGATTGCCCTGGATACATTTGACGTCTCATAGTTCCGTGTTCCTTTCGTACAATTTTAATTTAATACGTGGCGGGTGTAGCTAGCTAAACAGGAGGTTCTTACCCTTCCGGAGCACCCGGCCTCACTTCCCTGGTTGAAGTTCACGTGTCTAACATAACTTGTCAGTTCCAAAGTTTTTACTTTGCTTCTGGATTGTGATTCGGACATGGATTAGTAATGATTGTTTTTGATTTATAGCCTTCATAAACCCAGATCAGTAATATCTCCTTAATTAATATTTATATAACCTACTTCGCCGAATAAAGATCCCGTTATTGACACAAGTTGGTATAACGTATTTATTTGGACACAAATTTAGCGTATTTATTTAGGTTTGGACTCACTAATAGTGCTTACAAACATTAATTTAAATCAAAAGAATTATTGGGTCATTTGCAATTTAAGTGATTTTACTATTTATAATAACGGCGGCCATCTTCGATTTCTTATAAATATCGCCTTGTACAAACTTCGAGTTTTAATTATATTATACCAGTTTTAATTTTACAGCACTAGACGGCCGTTTGGGTATAAAAGTCCTCATCAGTAGTGCTTGGACCAAAATTATGAAACCAAAATTATTTTGCTACCCAAAGAACCAAAATATATTTTACCAAATTAAGCTAAGGAAATACTTTGCATGAGGGAGTATACCTTAGTTTTTGAAAAAATTCAAATTTTAAGTTTTAGGGAATTTAGACAATTATAGTATATTTCTGACAATAATACGAGATTATTGCCTACTGAGTTTGTGATATCCTCGAGCCACCAGCAGAGATATCGGCTCAGGGGTTTAAATTACATATTATACCAGTTATAATTTTACAGCACTAGACGGACGTTTCGGAATACAATCCCTCATCAGTAGTGCTTTGACCAAAATTATGAAACCAAAATTTTTTTGAAGATACTGAAAAGCTACCCAAAGGATCAAGCTATATTTTACCAAATTAAGCTAAGGAAATACTTTGCATGGGAGAATATACCTTAGTTTTTGAGAAATTTCAAATTTTAACTTGCAGGAAATCTAGACAATAAAGCACTTTCAAGGGTAAACATGGACTTTTATCAGTTAAATCTATCCTGCATTGAAAATACTAGCCTTTTTAGAAATTTGTTAAAATTAGATTTTTGGTGAGTGTATTTAACGAGTAATTTATTGTTTAACGTCTATATTGTACTACAAAGAGATGTTTTGTAGTATCAATTGACAAAGAAAAATATTTATTAATGTTTTGAAAATATGCGTTGTTTTTAGGGTCTGAAATTTTTTTTGACAAAATACAGCAATGTTGTGTTCGAAATGCATAAATGGAGATTACCATATCTTTGCGGTTTTATTGCATTAAATTAACATCGGTTAGATCTAGTGGTATGTCACATGTAAGCAACTGTTTAACAAATCATTGGTAAGACATATCAAAATTTGTTACAGCAAACAAACTCGTGCCTAGCTATGAACCACCTTTATGAAATGCTTCAAACTTTCTTTTTGAACGGACCTGTATACATATAATTCTCAGGTTTGTTTTACTAAAAACTACGTACATTTTACTTCGAAGACATAAAGTTTTCGTACCTGCATTTTAAAATCTGTGGAAATGAAAATAATTATATCAGGAATGATCATGTTTAGACATATAAATGTTTGCAAAGCAACGGCATGCGGTAACATTTTGTAAATAGGTTGTCAAGATTAGCTTATGTTCCCTATCTACAGATCAACGAAAACCAAAGCAAAAATATTTTTGTTTTGTTTTGGATAACCCATTTCACTCTTTCCAATGTTATGACCGCAAAATGTTCATTGGCCCATTAAAGATAACACAATAGCATGTCATTTCGGGTTTAACTTGTCAATAGTTCTTCTTACAGTATAAAAAGGGGGTTAATTAATCGTACCCTGAATTGCAGATCATCATTTCACGCTCATTTGCCAGAGATTATTCTGTCACCAGAGTAACTGAAAATGACTTTGATAAAAAACAAACATTATATTCATCCATGTCCAAATCACAATCCAGAAGCAAAGTAAAAAACTTTGGAACTGACAAGTTAGGTTAAACACACGAACTTCCACCAGGGAAGTGAGGCCGGGTTCTCCGGAAGGGTAAGCACCTTCTGTTTAGCTAGCTACACCCGCCACGTGTGCAATCAAAATTGTGTGAAAGGAACATGGAATTATGAGACGTCAAATATATCCAGGGCAATCCTGGACACAGAGACATCAAACTTATCAACAATACTGTGATGACGGCCGCAAAACTTATTGAAGGCCTTGATAAGCATGGGTTTGCAATATCCCCGAGTCAACAATTTGCAAGCAGCCTTCTTCGTTGAACAAAGCCTCCGTAGTGGGAACAAGCTTTACCATAGCGTATTAATTGGGAAACAAATACTGTAGATTACTTATTTTTCGCGAGTAGAAAATTTCGCGGCAAGACCATCTTGACCTTATTCGCGAATATTTGAATTCGCGTTTGGAATCTGACAGATACAAAAATTCGCGATTGTTTGCAGCATGAATGTAAATAACAAAATAAAGACGGACATGACATGTGTTTAAAAAGAGTTCTTCTTTCTCTGTTAAAATGTTCTGCCGTTTGATCGGAGCACCAATTAGTAGGTTAATCTCTTTAACCAATCAATAAAGAATTAAAACAAATGCATATAGTTGTTTGGTTTTCTTTCTTTACTAAGGTGAGTAGTATTCACTACTGGAGTGAGTAGTGAGTAGTATTTACTGGTCTTATTAATGTACTGGATTTAAAATGAACACTCAACGCTTAGTGGCTCCGTCAATTGTTGGAAGAGCTGAAGGGAAAAAGTCAACTTATCAAGCACGCTTGGGACATAGCCGGTATTAACTGTTAAATTCATGACTCACAGTTGTTAGTTTTGCCAAGATCTACTAATATTTATACAGTTTGTGACAGTTCTTTGTCTATGTTCAAATTTTATTTGGATTAATTTGTATTTTTGTATTAAATTACATAAATTAAACAACGAATTCTTTAACGAACTTTTTCAAAAGTTACGCATAAAGCATATAAGTATTGCTCTTGAAACAAGAGGATATACGTTCAGTATACTACAGGTAAAATTCGACATATTGGAGAGAGAGAGAGAGAGAGAGAGAAAGTTTACATACAAGTACAGTAATATACTACCATAAGACACGGTTCACTAACTCCATACACACCTGAATAATTACCGGATTAAGATGGCTTCTATGGCGGTCTTGTTTATATTCAAAACTTTATTGATCGATTTCATAAAAAGTATTTAATTAAACATGATAAAATTCATAAATAATGTTAATATATGTACAATAATAATTTTTATAAAATTTCAAGGTCGTACGTACGTTAAACACAGAATTGTGTGGCGTAAGTTGTATCCCATCAATTTCCCTGTATCGTGTCATTTAGTACCGGTATGACCATATCGGAAATGTCAACATAGAAATATCTGCGTGCTGGAAATATTTGCGTGATATTTGAATTCGCGAATGAGGTGATTCGCGAATTTACGCGAAAATAAATCTCTCGCGAAATAAAAGTAATCTACAGTACATCATAAGCAGAACCAGGTATATTGCTGCATAATAAATGAACGTTGACAATAGAAAAATTGAAGTCATCACGTTTGTCATAATGTTATAAATGTAGCCTTTTCGTGTGCGTCATTATTCAGGTATAAGTCTAAATATATAGCAGAACTTGAGGAATCAGTCGTGTCTTTTATTTCAAGCTCACTAGGATAGATGACATATACATAGTCTCCAAATTTAGGACTGTTAAGAAGAGACGGAACGTCATCTATATAGCTGTATGTTGTGTTGAATGGTTTGGCGACAGTCTTCTCTCCCGATTTAACAAGGTTCTGCATAAATTCTCTTCATGAGAATAAAGAAACAAATCAGCAAGCAATGGTGCACAGTTTGTACCCATTGTTATACCGATTGTTTGCTGAAAGACTATATTACCAAACTTAGATTGAGAAGTCACGCCATTCTTCCTAATCTTCAATTACACAATGATGTAAAATTTACAATATTCTCCCCATGTTAAACGTATTCATTTTGAAATGACGATTTTACCTTTTCCTATGTCCCTTAAGTCAGTATATATTTTACAAAGTACGAATTTTAGTTTTCAATACAGTTATTCTCTAAACTAAAATGTATACAATAAAAGTCAAAGTTTGAATAGGATTTTCCCAACCTAAATGTTATTGAACTACATAAATATCATGCACGAATGCCATTCCTAAAATGAGTTTTGAATCTGTATTCGTCATGTATCATGTGGACTTTACGATTACATCAAATTCTCAGTCAGACGGCCCTTTAAACAATTTATGTTTGTACACACCCTATGTGTATACATATTTTCCAGAATTATCTTAACAGGTATCAGAATTGAACTATCACGTAATTGTTTTGACATTTTTTGTTACTCTGATAAATGCAGACAACAAATATTATTGATTAGTATAATATATCATAAAATACAGAGATAACTTGTCAAATTGCCACGCCTAATGCAAATGTATGTCGATCATCCTTAATAATCGATCACAAACATATCCTTGTTCAAATCAGAATTTCAAAAGGAAAGTAAATTCTTTGAAAACTGGCAAATTAAATAATACATTGAATTTTCACCAAGAAATAGACCAGTTACTTGGAAGGGAAAGCGCCTATCTAGCTAGTTAATCCGTCAATGTTATACATTGTAAAGGTTTTTACATTAAATAGCTGTAGACTATTCATTTATACATTTGTAATTATGTCATGGATGACGCTCGAATGTGTATAGCATGTCTTTAATTCCTCAATTAAAAGCATACAACTCCAATTATCAAATAATTGAAAGAGAAACCATTCTTACACGTTGATGTTAACTTGACATTTAATAAAAATCTGACTTCGAGTAATTTGACGATTTATTTCGTAAAAATTCAAATGAACTAAATGTAACAACATTTTAACAGAATTTAAGAGACGTAAATATTTAAGGCCAAGTGGTACTGAAGGGCAGTAACCTATATTTCTCTGATATTTTCAAACTTGTAAATCTTTTTAGGCGCATCTGAAAATAGAGGTCCCTGTTTCTGTTTTATCTACTAGTATAAGGCAATACAAAAATTAAAATCTTGGAATTTTAACAAAGGTTAAATAGGACATCGCAATTTTTAAACTCTGAACAATTAGGAAAAGTGAAAGAAAATTATAAATTATACCAATTTTTATTTTATAGCACTAGACGGCCGTTTCGGAATACAATTCTTCATCATTAGTGCTTGGACCAAAATTGTAAAACCAAAATTTTATTAAAGGGTTAAAAAATATACACAGGCTCAAAATACATAACGGTTTGTCGTACAAATTAAAAAAAATAATTTTCTGACGATGTAAATAAAACATACTCCTTTGTCGATTTTTCATAATAAAACCTCAACGATGTTTTCTGATGCAAAAATATGGTCAAAATTAGCAATAACGTCATGATTTTTGGCAATATTGTAAAGGATCGGCAAAGTTACAAATTTTAATGTCATCGTGTAGTAAACTAGAACTGTTGTGTTAGAGCAGTTCTTGCTGTTACAGTAAATGTATTATTTTTAATTTTTATATAAATACTGTAGTTAGATAATTTTGTATTCCGAGTCGCTTATTATGAATAATTAGAAATAACGAACATAAAAATATAACTTTGTATAACCTTTGTATAACAAAAGAACAAAGCTCTATCATCCGAAATTCAAAAGAAATGAATAACATGAAGTTAAATCCGAAAATTCAATGTTAGAAATGTTAAATCTTTTCTCTAATTATTTGCCACATATCTCAATCTTTTTTACAAAAAACCTGAATTATTGGTTATCAAAAAACAAAATTGAAAACAAAGATAACAAATGAAAACAAAATCCAAACATAAATAAACATTAACTACAAATATAGTAAATTACATAAAAAAGAAAATGATAATTTTGTATCAGCAATATTTGAGTCAAATATACACACTAATATCACTATAACTGATAAGGCAGAACAATCAAAGAGTTCAGTCCAGGGTTCCTGTCATCCTACCAGACAAACAACTAGATATAATAGAAAAAATCATAACAATGGCTTCAAGGCCCCGTCGTTGTCATGAAACTATTGTCACCAAATATCCATTATCACCATATAAGTTAAGTTACAATTAAACATAATGAACGAAAGTAATAAACTATTACAATGTCCATGTAGACATGGATTAGTATGTTTTTTATATATTGAAGTAACAATAACATACCAGTATTGGAAGTTCTTGGAAAACTTCTGAGGAAGAACATCTATCTGGTATAGCCAGTTGCCTTATCAAAATAAGTGATATAATATTACAAGAACTAACAAAGGTAACATTCATAAGAAGAAAATTAATTCCAAAAATAAGTCAAATAAGAAAACTTTAGTGATAGAATCTGCAAAAAAGACCTCCGTCATCTGACGTCAAACGATTATACCAATCGACAATTATGTGCTAGTAGGGAATGGAAAAGTTGTCAAATATCAAAAGAGATAACAAAACGGATTTAATAACACATATGTCGGACAGTCATGATACTAAACAAGCATAAACTTAGTACTCTTTACAAAACAGAAAGTTAAAATAAAACGCCAATACAAAAATCCATAACTTGTATGTTAAAATTGCATCGTAATGAATAATTTATGAGTTGTCAGAACAGCTTAATGCCAAGGCCCTGGAATTAGGCTTACTTTAATGTTTCTCTAAACATACAAGTGAATCAATATTTTGTTAAAACACGAGATTTCATAAATATGAAAGCACACCAATTACTTTTTACTAAACGCATTGTTTTTTTAAATAAAAATTGGAAGTCTAGAGTTCATTTGAAACTAAAACGGTATATGTCTTAAGACTGTAGACTGGTCCTGGTAGTTAAATCCAAGATCTCGGTATTACGGAGTTAATTTTTGTTGCTTATGAAATAAAATTTTGAAGATTTTTTGGTAAAATTTGGATGCGGTTAGAGTGGTTATAATTATTTTTTTAAATTTCAAAACGTGATTTATGAATTTGCTTCGTGTTCATTTCCTTTTTGTATTTTTGGTTTATTTGTTTCTCATTTTGTTTTCACGTTCATTTAATAGTGTTCTTTTAAAAAAATTATAACCGGTTTAAAATATATTAAAAATAGATAAGAAAGTCAACAGATCGTTAACAAAAGCCAAGTTCAAAGAACTGTTTGAGAGCATGCTAAAGCAAATAATGACCACCATCAAAGCAAGAAGAGAAACGACTGAATACTAAATCTTATTTTTTCTAAAAAGGAGAAAGTTGTCGCCTTTATCATTTAACATCCACATCCAGAGGATGTTCCGAATGAATTCGTCACTAATCCTCTAGATTGTTCCATTCTTTATTTTTTTGAATAAATAAAAAATGTTTTCATTTAATAACAAATGTTAACTCTTTAGTTCTGCTATTAAAACAGTAACGACGGCGTGACGTTTTTTGAAAATTAATTGTTTATCTGTTATAAATATTGTTTCTCTCAGAAAATGTTTACAATGTACAAATACAATATTGTTTATATCCTGCGTAAATGTCAATGATATTTACAACATTGAAAACATCAGGATTGGTGTTATTACAACTTTTAAAGATCGAGCTTTTGTTGACAGCAGATAACAATAAATATATTCTGATAATTTCTACAATGAATATATACAGATTATAACAACAACGAATATAAAGTTTTTATAGATTAAATTTTTCCACTGGGATTTCCTAATGTACCATGTGGTCATTCTAAATGTTATTGCTGGGCGGTACATGTGTACGGGTCAGTTCAAAAAGTAATGTCATCCCCTAATTTCCGAAAAGAAACACCCAGTTGTTTCTGTGTAGAAGAACTAAAGAGTTAACATGATTTACTTAATGAAAAACAGTTTTTATTCTTTTAAAAATATATAACCAAGAGTAAGTATTTAGTTGATGTCCCTCTTGCTTTGATGACGGGTCATTATTCGCCTTGGTATACTCTTAAATAGTTCTTTCACTTGGCTTTTGTTGTTTCAATCCAGTGACTTTGTGGGATTTAAAAAAGGCAAGGTGATGTTACTTTTTGAATGGACCTTAAGTTTGTATTTCTTTTGGATATTGAATTCATGATTCATTTTACAATAATCTTTAAACATTCAATGATAAGATATTCCAACTTGCCAACAGTTAGTGAGTATGACACATGATGCATTGGAAAACCAATTTACCCTGAGGATTCTAATCTCATAAGGAAAGAGAACATCAAACCCATATACTTGAATTGTCTACTGTCCATCCATACACTCTCTATAACCTTGAAGTTCAAGATTTTTTATATAAGCCACCTTTGATTTATCATGACACTTAAATTACACTGAACAAAAAAACATTTTATTTATATTTAAGGAAAATTTTCAAAAGTTGAGTTACTACGCTTTCCCTTTTCTTTATTTTGACATTATAGTACAATTGTACATAGTAACGCTAATCCATCATCTGCTGATTGCCAGTAGACATGAAAACACGGTAATGCGTTTATTGACTGGTCGATATCCCTGGGTCAATACTTTATTTGTTAGCAGGATGCTTTGTTGTATAAAGTCCCCGTAGTGGAAACGAACTGTACTCTTTTAATTGTGAAAGAATAGCACCATTAATTTTGAAAAGCAGTTTTGAAGAATTAATTTTTTTTTAAGATTTTCAGTCTGCAATAATATGACCATTTTTAAATATGTTCATTAGTTTAATTTAATGGATGACATTGTATGTGACAGATAAAGCAACACCCACACTTATAGGCCATTTAATTGATTTGCAGATTTTCCATACTCAAATAATATACATTTTTAAAATGATATTCAAATTATACACACAATTGTAACAACATGAACAGAATTGCATATAAAAGTCGCTTTACATAAAAATATTTAACATTTTACAGACTTTGTTATATCAAGTCATATTCTGAGAATAAATTATATAATAAAAATAATACAGTCCAACCTGCCTTAAGGGGCACCTGCATATAAAGACCAGTTGAATTGTATCCCAATTGTTCTTTATTCATATAATTTAACCTGTATATGAAGACTACCTGTCCATAAAGGCACATTTACTGGTTGCCTTGCATGGCTTTTATTGACGTGTTTGACTGTAATTCTTAATAGCATTTACAATATTTATTAAACTAGTTTTATTGTAAAATTAAATGTAGATTTCTCGTGAGTACGTCTTACAATATTAAACAATACTAAAATTAATATAAAATAAACATCATATACATGTTTAATGTGCCTTCATTCACAAAGAAAACATTTGCACCATCCTAAGATAATTTTCACAAAAATTAAATAAGTAAATTGTTTTACTTAACATGTCACATATTTCAATATTTTTATTTCTTAGCATCATAGGTCTCAATCAAATGTTTTCATTTTAATTCTCTTTGCCTCCCTGTCAATGCAACATCTTACATACACGATTTACCTAAAACGATGTTTGCTTAACACAACAAGATCTAACAGACGAATTTTTAAATTTTATAAAAAAAAAAATTTTTCCATTGTTAACGGCCATTTTAATGTCAGTGCAAACATTTTATACAAGTTTTAGGAACGGTCGTTATTGGTCTTATTTGGAATAACAATAAGTAAAAGTCATTTCATAAATTTATAATGAACGATGATATTTCTATGGATTATTTATAAAAAATGAATATAACACAAACAATTAAAGAGCATGCGTTTGTTATATTTAATGTTGAAGCAAAGTGAGTGAAGGAAAAAAATTAAAGGTCATTTTATTAATGCATCATACAATTAATATTTCTACATTTCCGCAACATAATCATCAAATATAAATATAACTATGTTTTTAAGAAATGAAATGTTGATGTTTGAGGAAAGAAAAGGCATAAGAAGAACAAGCTTGAGCAGTCTCTAAAGAGACAGAAACCCCTAGTTCCCAACGTCGGCTTGGCTAGACAGACATACAGACAAGCATTAAATCTGGCATGTGATACATTGCCTCATGTTGATTTTACATTTAAGTCAGGTTTAATCAAACAGACACCACCAATAAAAATATAGAAGATACGAAGCGGACATAATACCTGAACAGACGGACTGGTGGAGGGTGATTATTTTTAACCCCATTTACTTCATTTGCACAGCATGTAAAATGAAAAAGAAAACATTTCATTCATATGTAATAGATAATGTTTCTATAAAATATTGATCAAAAACTGAAATATAAATAAATTTAACATTTAATGTTGACATTAAGCAATATATACAGACAAACATCACTGTATTTCAAAAACATCAGCAGTTTTACTTAAGGAAACACACTTTATTTAATAACAAACGGATATTGCTGTAACAATCAATAAAATGTTAGTCAACAGTTAAATAGAAAAGCAGAGAAAACAAACAACAAAACATATAGACGTATACAGCAATAACAAATTTACACTGAGAAATAATTATAAATTAACCTTTTATATTCAATGATAAGTTTATAAGAAAGTATTTTAAAAGTGTACAATAAATATTGGGACAGACACAAACAAACCCATTGGTGACTGAATCTATATTGAGAATTTTGTACCAACAAAACATTTTTCAATTTTTTAAATGAAATTTTAAAGAATTAAACCAATTTTGTTTTTTTGATTTGTTACATCATTTCCTTAAAATATAATCATTCATACACAAAAGAATTACATCAATTTTGGCGTCATGCGTGATATGCATAATATTTGATAAAACAATATCATCTTCTGAGAAATAATCACTAATACTTCATCTGTTAATGAGTACAGTTAATTAAATGTTTTGTTTTCTTTTGCAGCAAGAAAGATTAATGTTAACAGATGCACGTAATCATAAATTTTTATTCTAGGGAAGAAACGGGTACAATTTGTTATGTCATGTGTCAAATTTCCACAAAAATAAACAAGGTTACTTTTTGCTTGGAGCAGTATTAATAACTAAAACTATAAACATAACAAAGACAAAAATGAAATATGAATGACTTTTTATGGGTAGCTTGGACGGTTTATATAGACATTTTAATCTATTTTTATTGCAAAATAAATAAAGCATTATCATTTTAGTATAATTTATAAATATCCAAAGAAAATATACATAAAGTATTAATGTAATACTAAAGTACCTGTATATCTAACCAAAGGGAGATCAATCTAATTGTTTTTGGAAAATCATGAATGATGAAAACACAAATAATAAAAAAGCATAAAACGCTTAACATGATCGAAATATTACAGTTTCAGTCTCATTGATAAAAGAGATAAGTTAACAGGTTTTAGAATGATTTACAAATAAGGAAAACCTGACTTATATCAGCACTATATAGTAAATACATAACATCAATAACAAAGGAGGCGTGATGCAGAGGGTGTTACAGACATTTCACTTGATGTTTCTGATGGGCCTGCTTTTTCAGACTGAGTATATTTGTTTGTTCAAAAACAACACATTACATGGATAACAAAAATTAAAAACAAGATGCACAAGAACCTCAAACTCCTCACCTGAGAGTGTTTGAGATGCAATTATATATGATGATGGGGCGTTGTTTTAAATCGGGTTCAAATGTTAATAAGCTAATGATGGGAACACTGACCAGTATGTTCCTTACGCGCTATAAATTGGACGTGATCAGATAATTAATTATATATGCTGGTTGTGTAATTGGATATATAATGTCTTTGTAATAAATGCATAATACCTTGGACCAATTGTTCAAAGCTTAATTATATTAATCAAAGATTAACACAAATTAAAAACGCCAATTAAAATCAACATAACATCATCAAATTGATGTTTGATTACAATGGGCTTTAGTTTGGCGAAAGTCTTTTCATTTTTCGAAATTTAGAGTTTATTTTACAACATAATTGGAATTATACAAAATTGAAATTTTTGCTTGTCAATTGATTAAACTAATCAAGCGTCGAACAACTGACTCCTTATATAATAACACATAATTATTATCTCCCTTGTGTGCGACTCTTCTTCTTACAGATTATTGAATAATGTTTATTGAATGATAACACAGCCGTGACACATTATGTGTCTTTATACATGTATACAAGAATTTAAGACATGCTTTGCATTGTAATTTATTAATTTATATTTTATTACAAATATTTTAAAAAAATGAAAATATTTATAATGGATTAGGAACAATGATTGGTTGGTTTGTTGAATGTTGCTTAACGTCGCATCAGCAATTTTTCAGCTATTTGCTGAACCATTTAAATAATATTTATGGATAAATCTATGAACAAGTATATGCATGTGAAGTGCGAGTATGTTATACGGTCTGCCTTGTACCAGCGCGCACTCCGATCGACTTTAAGGTGCTAGCTCACCGAGTCAGTACGTCAAAGACAAGGTACAATCCCCCCCGGTCACATTATACTGACACCGGGTGAACCAGTAAAGGCCAACGGGAAGGAAATTTTACTTTCGCAAATGTTGAGTGAGCGGGACTCGAACCCACAGCGGTTAGAGACCCCGGATTTGTAAACTGACGTCTTATCCATTAGGCCACCACGGCATCGATTAGGAACAATAAAATAAGTAGGATAATTAGAGATTGCAAATAGACGGACTTATGTTTGTGGTAAGTATGAGTATGTGGTGTATCCTCGTTATTTAAAATAAAAAAGTCGCACTTATAGGCCTTGTGTTTCATTACAATATGCTATTTTAGGTTATACTACTTTGACTTTGAAAGAAAGACAAAGTAAATCAGCCTTTTAAACTTGGTCGAGCTTTATTACCTAATCATATAATATAAAGTAAAAAGTTTAAGGACTTTCGGTTCACGACAAGAAAACTATTTCAATACTTTACTATTTCTTGTCACCATGACCTTGCAATTGTGTCAAAGTCAACCAGTTTTGCATATTTGGGTGCTCTGATATATATATATAATATATATATATATATATTATATATATAGTCACTTGCACATTGATTCGCGTTCACGAGATATTTTAATTATGGAGTGTACGTACATATATATCCCGGTCGACCATAAACATGGGAGATTAAATTAACAACGGAAACCGAAAACTAATACTTTCAGTTCACCTTCACACTCTATTGCCGAGGTTTCATTATTGGCGATGAAACGTGATGATCATGATAATATTATTCAACAAATTTATAGTGATAAATCTGAACTAAATCGTTGTATTCTCCATTCTGGCAAATTCACTAATAATTATAAGGTAAAATAAACGTTAGGCGCCATTGAAACTGGTAAGCCGTAATTAAATATACAACGACTGCTCCTTTATATTTATATACATATTTATTTGCCATTAGGGTAATAGACTCGATTTTTACAAAATATATACTAGGTCTTTATCTACAAATACATAAAATGATATGGTTTTGAGAATAAATTCTTTTTATTATAAATAATTCAAACCGATATAATAAATATGATTTAGAAAACTGAACTTGAATATTAAGATTTTACATACCAGAATAGATTGTACAAGTGTTGAAATATACCAAATCGAAACGATGTCGCTAGTTGGAATAAGAGAGCCAGAAAGATTTTTAGAAATTGTTAGCGCCAAAACGAAAGTTTATTGAGTAGTTTTACTTTATTTAAAACTAATCCATTCTGTTAAGTCACGTGATATATCCAGATCCTATAATGCATGCAATTTACATCATGAGAAACAATCACATTTACATAACATGACGTATACAGAACAACACAACAGACAGACATAATAGCACACCTTCCACAAGACATTTGGTTACACTTACAAAACATTTTCACTATTCCTGTTAACATCTTATGCATTATTCACTTGAACTATGCCCCTATACACCTGTCTCGCTTACCTGCAACATCCTGAAACATCTAGACAAACACAAAACTCACAGACTGTCAACATGGCTTCCGGCAAGAAGAAGCTACGAAACTCAGCTACTCACTTTAACTCATGAGCTGGCAAAATCCCTAGACAATGGTATTCAAGAAGATTTCATTATCCTGGACTTCTCGAAAGCCTTTGACAAGGTTCCACATAAGCGACATCTATCAAAGCTTGACTTTTTTGGAATCCGAGGTACAACACTAGGCTGGATTAAATGATTTCTATCGGACAGAACGCAACAAGTCATTGTCGATGGGGCAACATCTGATAAAGCATCAGTTGCCACGCGGTGTTCCACAAGGAACTGTGCTCAAACCATTCCTCTTTCTCATCTCCATAAATGATTTACCAGAATGCGTAACATCTAGGAACAGGCTCTTTGCTAACGATGTCATCGTATATAGACAAATAAGAAGTAACAGGGACTGTGAGGATCTACAAACTGACCTTATAGCCTTAGCCAAATGGGAGGAGCTTTGGGGAATGTCATTTCCCCCGATAATGCAACGTTCTTAGGGTAACACGATCCAAGAAACCAAGAATATTCGACTACCAACTAAAAGGTCATGCCTTAGAGTCTGTACCTTTGAGTTGACCTAAGCTACAATTTATCATGGAACCATCACATAGACAGAGCAGCAAAGAAAGGAAACAGCATGCTGGGCTTCCTAAAAAGAAACTTAAGGATCAATAGCCTGAAAACAAAATCAGCAGCATTCTTCACAACTGTCAGTCCAAACTTAGATAGAGTATTGTACGTCTACCTGGAATCCCTTCAGCCAGCAATCCATCCAGGAACCAGAAACTGGACATGGTACGACGAGCTGCCAGATATGCCACAAATAGATACAGGAACACCAGCAGTGTAACTGACATGCTAGAAACCTTAGAGTGAGAGACACGAACGAAGATCCAACTCACGATGTTCTTCAAGATAGTTCACGATCTTGTTGATATTCCATCATCAGACTACCTTATACCATTCTACAATAGGACAAGATCTAACCACTACAAGAAGTACCAACAATATCACACCAAGTCAGACGCTTAAAATACAGTTTCTTCCCCAGAGCGATCCGCAACTGGAACCAACTGCAAGCTTCTATGGCTGAGACCCCCGATTTGTTATTTTTTAAGCGGAGGGCTTTCATCCGTTACTTTCTAGTCTGTTTTGGTCCATATTGTAAGTAAGTCCTAACGAAGATTAGAGCTGTGATGGTTGGGTGTATGCCCAGGGGCCTGCTACGGTAGCATGAGTGGTCAAATCAGAAGGAACGAAAACGCAATATGGAATTTGTCCTTTAGCTCTTTCTTTTGTCTACAGTTACACTATACCTACTTGTCATTCTTTTTCAGTTCATAACTTCATTTAGTGTAAATGTCTTTATTTTAACCACCCACGCCTCTGTGCATAAGTTATTCCGAAGCGTAATGTTCTAACAAGACAGTAGATGAACGCTTCTACTATAACGGTATTTTACAAATAAAAATTACTTTGTCCAATGCAACATTGGCAAAAATTAAATAACACAATGAAACATAAAACAAATATATATGAAGTTAAATCATTATTAAATGGATGCACTAATATAGTTCACTTCAAAAGTAGCATTATTTTTAATTTCATGTTTTTTTTTTAAAAATTATTTGATATTTGGTTATTGGGATAAATGGGGGCAATTTTGACAGTGGGGCGAATTTGCAAAAAGAAGGGCGATTTTGGCATGGGGCGAATTGACTTGAATTCGTTGATTTGGCAGAGACTTTGAGCCTTCGCATGTCGATATAGAGTTTTCAGTTGCCAAGTTAAATAGCTAAGTTATGATGTACATATTGAACTTTGGTTTAACTGCAAATCTACCGGTAACATTGCATTGGATGGTGAGATTGTAATACCATCTATAACATTAATGATGTCCATGTTAACTTTGTGGAATTTCTGTTGGTATTGTAAATTGGCTGCCAGTTACTGATGCCATATTCCATTGCTTTCAGACGGCTGATAATCATTTCATGGTTGTGAATAATCTGATCCAGCTTTTTCGCGTGGTTCTAATATTACTGCTCTAGCGAATAATCTGCAAGTAGTTGCACTGTATTGGACAACCCCTCAATAGCATTATACACATACTTGTCTCTGTAAATAATGTTTAACTGCATTATCAATGTTTGATATGTTGGATATATTCATAGTAATAGGTTCTGTTTATGCAATACTGAATTTTCTTAATCAGATGGCTCTTCCTGCATACTGGTTGTTTCTAGAATTACTGAGCTGTTTGGAATGTTTATATGTGATTCATATTGTATTTCCGATTCTTGTTCTGGTTCCAATTCTTTGCTGCTAGGCACAACAGTAATTAAAGTACACATAGCTTCTGGGATTTATAAATTCTGTGATGCTAGCTGGTCTGCACTTAACAAACAATCTGCAAAATAAAATGATAGATAACTTGTAAGTTTGTTTTAATGATCAATGATTGTTGCATTTTAAATTTTTAACTTATTATAGCGTGATAAAATAACCATTCTTTTGTAACCAATAATCCACATATTCACCACTGCAATGGTATATAATTAGTTGGGAATATCCATATTTCATATTTAATAAAATATAGTTTTTCTTTTAGTATATAATGTAATTTTATTTATAATGTAATTTTACAACTAATGCTGTCAAATTCTAATTCATCACAATTCTCATTTTAGAAATAATTTTGAAAACTCTAAGATACAGTAAAAACTCGATTTAATACATTTTGTAATTACTCCACCTTACTGATGCCTAAAAAAATAATTGTGTGGTTCGGGTAACCCGACCCTCCCTAAAAATTCCACCCGACCCTAATTTTTTTTCGCTACCATGCCCTGTAATAACTTTCCGGGGAATCCGGAAAACTGCGCCTATATCGTTTTTCTAATTTTCCTGTCTTTATCAAAACCCAGGCTGATTTAAAACGTTTATGTGATTAAGATAAAAACCACATGGTGGACGAAACAGCGAAATGGGGGTGTACCACATTTTTCACGAAAAATGTAAACATGCGGGGGAGTTGAGAGTATTTAAACCGCTATCTGCCTCAACTCCATTTTTAAACTTGAAGCAGAATTTTTGTGCCACACCAATGGGCTGATGGAGGTTTCTCTGGCTGCTGATCCGAATGGACCTTGGACGAAACTTGAGGATAATGATAGGCTGTACGAGATATTTTTTTTTATTTTTTGTTGAACTTTTTAAACAAATCGCTATCTCGCTGGGATGAGTGGGTTCCATTTTAGGATAAAAATGGACCAATTCCAAATCCGTCCCTTTTTCTGTCTATCCCCTGCTTGTTATGGGTTTGGGGGGCAATAATGAAATGGCAACGCCCAAAAACGGGTCCTCGCCAATTTTTTTTTTAATTCTGACAGTATTTTTTTAAACACTTTCATAGCCCCCTCCCCATTCCAGTTTGGTTTTTTCAACCACGTTTTTCGGACCCAGCCTTCAGTTTAATAACCTCATCGGGGGAGTTGAGGTTATTAAGTGTTTGTAAATTATGAAAAAGTGATGCCATATAAAAATGTAGTGGTCTGCATACCTCAGTGGTATAGCACCCGTCTAGTATAGAGCAAGAGGTCCCGTGGCCTGCCTGACTGCTTCACTTTTCCCTTTCCTGTTACAAATATATATATCTAGCACAGAAAAAAATGTGCTTTCAGGTCTCGTACTTGCCCTTTAATGGTATCAACATTTCAGTTTAGCTTCTAGCATCTCTGAGGAGGATAAATTTCCGAAATATGTGCATATGCGACGGAAACTATATTGTGATATACGCAAATAAAATGCCTTGAACTTAGCGTTTTGTTTTTTTATTGCCTGAATATAAACACAGGGACTCTTTTCAATGCAAGATTATTATTTTTAAAAAAATAAAAATAATTATACCCGAGGAAACGACCTTAATTGATGATTTCAATTTCTCTATCGTCAGCTCCTCATTTTTAAGCAGTAATATACCTGTTTCTCCTGTGTATGCTGTATGTATTTTCAATATTTTTTGGACTTTAGCATTTTGATCACTCCTTGGTACTTTGCGTTTTCTTTCAAGTTTAATATCAAAATAATAAATAATAACAACAACAAACAATTTTATTGCTGACATGAAGTTACATCCGTTCCTTTGCCATGGACCATAATATCTGAAGTATTCGAAATGCAGTCATATAGATATTGTTTGAAAGGACAACAAAGCAAAGACATAAAGGAAGTATTTGATAGTTTCACATGTTAACAGATTAAAAAAAAATATCCCTACCTACCCTTCCTATCACTTTTTCAACCGTTAGTAGAACCACACAATTTTTTTAGGCCTAGTCATATTTTTAAAAGTCCCGAAGCCTTTATAAACATTGCTGTTTACACTGAAATTTGAAAATTTGTTTTCAATGAAATCTATCTCCAAGTACCTGTAGGTTACTCATATTCAGCATTAAAATTTAGTATTGCATTATATTTTTATAATTAAGTTACTTATCTTTGTGGTCATAACACTACTAGTAGTTATGTTGTGAATCAATCTAAAAATTACATTAAATCGATTTTTTAATTTCTCGCAATGTTATTTTTTTTAACTTGGTTAATAAATAAGGAAACAATATACCTTCATGAACAATTAATCTAAAACAGAGAATATGATATATATCAATATTCAAAATATACAACATTTTTAAAAACAAAGTTTTGAGTTCAAATCTGTTTTAACATTTAAGTAATATACAACAAATACATGTAAGTATTTACCTCAGTCAGAACCAGTAATTTTAGGTTCTCCATGGATTGTTGATTTAATGTTGTTAAAGATTATGATTTTGTTTTAATTTGCAAGTGTTAGGTTTAATTAAACATAATGCTTAATTTTTGCAATTTTTTATTTTAAGTCAATTAGCTATGTTGACAATATGAATGTCGTGTACGTTAGAACGAACACAACTAGTTAACATAACACCATGCAAGTATTTTTACAGCAGATAGTATTCCTGTAGCATTACTTACAAAAGAGGCAAAAATGTAAAACGGATGAATTTAAATTTTGGGTAAAAGGTAGAAGACTAAAAGGTAAGGAAATCAGAAACCAAAGCCCAGTTTTGTGACAGGGCGAAACGGTGTCAGGAGTCACTCTATGGCTTTATCATTTTGACCCAGATCCTGCAAAACACCAAAAGCACTTAATGTTCATGAATTGTTCAGAATTGTCATTGATTCCAGCTGTCGTTGACAACTCTTACTTCTATTAGTTTTTCTATCTACACTTTCATTGTACTTGCTAAAAGACAGATGGGAGAGGTCAGCTAATTGTTTACCAGTGACAGTTCCGTACATGAACTTGACTCAACAGGCAAAACATCTGGAAAATCTGTTGTGTAAATTCTTATAGAAAAAGGATAAAGAATTGCAATGGATATGTGCATAATTTGTAACACACTTCTGCTGACAGCAACACATTTGTAAATTGATGCTATACGCTTTAGGTCACAACGACAGCACGAAGTAGGAGTTGCCATACAGTCTTCTAAATTAATATTCAGGGAATGTTATAGCTGTATATTGTCCATGCATTGCTAAAGCAGCAACGTATTATTGCAACCATGCATTTGCATTGTTGTATGATCGACTATTTCATAAAATGAATTTTAATCAATTTTCACTACAGTTTACTTACAGATAAAAGGCAACAAAATGAAGAAAAACAAGAAATGATCGGGAATGTGCAGTGCTAATGATGGACAGCCATCTTGTTAAACACCAATGTTCAAATGTTCTTTTTTTGGATTCAAACAACATTATATGATCTCCACAGCTAATCAATGACTTATTGAAAAGTGCTGTATCAAGTGTTCAGCTTTTTTATTTCTTGGGACAATTGGATATCAATTTAGAAATTAATTCTGTTCTAAATCTAGAAGAATGCGTAACTGCTAAAACCAGGATGGGATCCTTAGTCTCAGTTGCCAATGTGTTACCAACTCTATTACAGAAACAAATTTGTATGTTCATGATAGTGTATGAAAACATCCGTTGGAATTTCGATATACTTTTGAATATAATAATGATTATAGTAAAGTAATTAGGAATTACTTGAAATTACCTTAATTCAACCCCTTTTTAAATTGTTAATATAATCTATCATGAGTATTCGTGTAGGTTCGGGAAATCTCTCCCGAGGGGTTGAATATTACAATCAGAGACGAGACTTGCAGAGTGTCTGACAAAAATTTTCAACCCCTTTCTTACATGGGTAAACTCATGACTGAATTTTATTCTTCATCAAGAATGGACTGCAACCGGTACTATTCTTTCCACGAACTGTCATCCAGTAAAACAAGCCGTCATATCACTTAGCCAACGCAGAGACGTTGGAGACATTTAAGAACCGGATCTTTAACATATCTCTTGACCGGCTTCATTTTATTACTTCTCTATATCTCGTGTAAAAAGTAAAAAAAAAACATTTTATTTTTCTACACTGTACATCACTATCCCTCATTCTAAAGAAATTATTTACTTGTCATTCTCTTACAAAAACGGTAAGCCAAGATATAAATATCTGGTGAACAGGCATTCTGGTTATTTTGTCAAGCATCATACGGATTCCAAACAAAAAAAAAAAATACCGAAGACACCATGTACAAAATGTTGGAGTTTTTGATAGATAACATATTCGTTGTAATTGATAATATAGTTTTTTTCAGCAAACAATCAGTATACCAATGGGTACAAACTATGCCCCATTGCTTGCTGATTTGTTTCTTTATTCTTATGAAACAGAATGTTACAGATGTATAGTTGTATATAATATTTTATTTGACCAAAAACTGTAGTCTGTATTTTTATGTGTTTACTTTAGTTTTCCATTTAAAAAGTCTAGTCCATATCTTAATATCACCTCTGTCCACCTGTGTGTAGATTCCTGTATACAGGTGAATTGATTGCCAATTAGTCCAATTCTATAGATATATAGCATTAAGCACTTAAGTGAATAGTAGGTATAGACAATACAGTTTGTCTATAAGTGAGTTTATATGTAAATGATGTTTTGTGTAGTGCATGCATGTTGAGGAAAGAGTTGGAAATGATGGTGTGATGTGTTTTGCTTTGCTGAGAGGTATATATACAGGCGTCTGAGTTGTATGTTGTGACTAGAGAATATGATGTAGATGTGAGAGGCCGTGATTTTTGTCCAAAAGGCTTGAGCAAATTTTGTGAAGAGAACTACAATTGTGAGTAGACTGTTTTTCATATTTTTTGTTACTTTTTAAAGTATCAGAGTTAATAGTGTAATTGTCAAATGAGGATTTTGATAATATTGGTTTTTGCAAGTGTGCATCAAGACAGAAGTGTTGTTTTAAATAGGATTAATATTTGGCAACATTTGTTCATGATTCAGTGTGTATTTGTGTTCATGTGAAAAAAAGTTTTGCTATTTGACTAAAAAGAAGACATTTAGATAACAGCTGTATTCACTCAGCTAGTAATACTTTAAGCTGAAGGTCTTGAGTTCGAATCGCAGCCGAGCTAGTTTTGTTTTGTTATTTATTTATTTATTATGACTGATTATACCGATTTGGGTACTAAGGTAATTGTTTTGGGAAAATAGCTTTTTGAATATGCTTTAAGTGCATTTACATGTTAATTGTTAAGTGTTTAAATCATTTAAACTTTAGCTTGGAGCTAGAGTATATTTTCATAGTGGTTTACTCTAATTAAACCAGTTGTAATTAGAATGGGTGTTTACCTGCACCAACAGGAATAAAGTACCCAGATCGATATAATCACTTGCCCACATTTAACATCCTCTATATATATTTTTATAATTTTGTATGTTTTAGTTTGGTCAAAAGATGTTTGAATTTCATTGGATATGACACTTATGTATGCAAATGAGCCAAAAAAATAGTTATGTTCATGATTATTATGGTGAGTAAAGCGCAAGTAACTACTACTAAGGACTTTTTATTTGTATTGGATCGTAACACAGAATTTATGCAGAACCTTGTTATATCTAGAGGGAAGATTGTCGCCAAATCATTCAACTCAACATTCAGATATATAGATGACGTTCTGTCTCTTAACAATCCTAAATTTGGAGACTATGTCAATGTTTTCTATCTTAGTGAACTTAAAAGACACGACTGATTCCTCAGGTTCTGCTTCATATTCAGACTTATACCCGAATTATGACGCACACAAAAGGCTACATGTGAAACTTTCCTTTTCTATGCAGTAATATACCTGCTTCTGCTTATGATGTATTTGTTTCCCAATACTCCGTTCTCGATGAATATTCATGAGGCCCGCCTATCGATCCAAAACGAGGCTAAGGTCGGAAAAGCCGGAAGCGCGAAATCAATGTCGACACAATGGAGGCTACCGGTACCGGCAAAGGACATGATAAACACTGCTGTGTTGTCCATTGTGTTTCCAACGGTCGGCAAAATCCGGAATTGTCTTTCCATAGATTTCCACCACCGGGGCCCAAGAGGAACATGTGGATATGGGCAATACGGAGATACTTGGGACCTTTTTTTTAGTGTAAGTATAAAGCTATTTAAAATTATGCATGATTTGCACTGTCTTATCATGAGCCCACTTTCTAAATTAAATAAGGGATAGGATGACCCCCACATGAATTTTGTATTACTGACTAGATAAGTGCTGAGACCGTGGTATGTTCTAAACATTACAAAGTGGAAGACTACAAGTGGACGCCGGTGAGGAAAACATTGAAACCAGAGGCGGTGCCCTCTATATTCAAATGGTCAAAACCAACAGAACCAAGGAGAGAGATAACAAGACACAAAACACAACTACCACAAAAGAAACAGAAAGTGGAGGAGTTGACCACTAGTAGTATGCCTAATATCTCTGAGAATTTTGAAGATATTGAGCAGCTGTCTTTAGATGTTCGGTAATATCTTATGTCGTTATGACATTACAGTTTGTTTGTATCCAGTTAGCATGGATTTTATATTTGTGTTGTTTATTTACTATATTATTATTTTGTATATTTATGACTTGAACTTTTTTGTACAGCGTGAACATAGTAAACGCGTAAATTGCTATCACTTTCTTCCAAGATATCGAGCTTCTTTGCTATGAAATTATAAGATATGAGTATACCTGGAAATAGTGCGCCTGGTAAATGAGCGTGAAAGAAGTATATCTGTTTTATCGTGAGATATGTATTCTGAGACGGGTAATGCATTTGGTTACATATGCACATTTGGAATAAATTTTCGGAATACACTTCGGAATCTAGTAAAATATTGCGACGGGCATCTAATAATTTCTGCAATTTGGCGAACTAATCTCATGTTTACAATAAAAAGTAGTCCGAGAAGTTTGCGTCCTACGATGTAAAATCATAACTTTTTATGAAATGAACAGCAACGACAGGTTGTTTAATTAATTCTTCGTGAAATCTACGGAAATTTAAATTCATTTTGAAGGTTATGATAACGTATTTTGATGTTGAGGCAATTGTGTCATATTTTAAAAATGTTTATCGATTAGATTTTACTTTCGTGAAAGGGAGATAATTCGTACAGTGTTGTATGAAAATTTTAAATACAGTCGTTTTACCAGTTCCGATAAGGGTTTCATATAAGCGCTGCTGCAGACGTCATCCACAAGCAGAGGAAATAAAATGTATGTGGTGTAATAATACAAATGTTTACTGTTTCCAAAATATCGACTACCTCAAAAACACGTGGTAGTATGTTTTCTTGAAAAAAGCATTTCCGTGATCACGATTTGTTTACATCGTTAAACTAGGTCACCAACAATCTGTCGACCTGTCCTGCACATACATATAGGAAGCGGTTGAAGTTTATATTATTTAAACAATTAATACCCATACATTCAAGTAAAAGCAAATTTAGAAAGTTATTTTGCGATTCCTTTAATTGAACGGGATTGAAATTGTAGATTATTCGGTAGTAAAAATTCGGAACTGGTAAAACAACTGTACATACTTCACCATTAACATGAAACGGGAATATTGTGAGTGATAATCAGCAGTTAATTAAAACCCAGATTAACAGCAAATGATCCAGTTACATACAACCGCTAGAATGTACCCCCTCATAGCGACGGTAGGATCTGCAAAACTCTACTTTCGCTATATCCGAAATGACAAAACGATCGGGTACAACTTTTTTTAATTTTAATTACCGATTGTCTTTTTCATATATTTATGAAATTATTATTTTCTATCATTTAATTCAGCAATACATGGTTTGGTACATTGTTTCTTTTTCAAAAAAAAAAAAAAAAAAAAATCCGTCGGACTATGCATAGATCGAACCCCCCCCCCCCCCCGAATTTTCGGTTATATTCTGTCGTGCCACAACACAATTTTCCCAACTACGCTGTACAACAGCACGATAGTGCTATGTTTTATTTTGTTTTGCATTAAATATGATGATGCTGATCGAGTCTCACAAACACACTTGAAAACTTGCAAAATATTGACTAAATTTAGGTCATGATGATGTATATATGTTATATAATATTTTTCAATTGTGTATTGATTTTCATGTAGAGATCTGTATTATAATAATCTACACTGCATAAAAAGTCTCAATAAATGATCTGGCCTATTCTATGGAAAGTTGATACTTTCAAAGTGAAAAACATAACATGGAAACTGTCAAATATTTCTAAAGCTTTTAATTTCAATGTTTGAGTGTGATTGTTAAACTGTATTACCGGTATCATCACATCTGAGCTTGCTAAATGGAAATTTGATTACAAAAAAGGTCAAATTTAATTATCCATTGGTTGATGCAAGAATCAATTTCTTTTAAATGTTATGAAATTATAATGTATGTTACTTATTTCATTTTTCATGATTTTTATTTTTTCTCTTTGATAGTTTATTTATTCTTTATGACAGAGATACATGGAATCATTCTCAGAATATTTATGCAGTTGTAAATCTATAAATAAATAAATTAGTTTTCAATTGTATATGAATATTTTGAATGATTCAAATTACACATTGGTAATCTTAGTAAAAGCAGGATGATTGCTGTTGCATGGTGGAATTCTAGAGTATCATGTATGGTAACACATTAATCTTATTATCATGGTATGGCGTAATTTGTTTATTATCAATCAGGTGCTCTACCGTATTCAATAAGTCAATTGTTTTATATATACATATTTTAATCTGAAAACATTTAAACTTTTAATACTATATGAAACAAGCCTTACTACTTGTACAATTATAAGTATTGTCAATCCTTACCATTGATTTAGAACTTATGTAAGGGTTTTCACTACTTCAGTGTATATAGTACTATTAGTAAAGTTGGTAGATACCTCACTTTTTATGTAGGAGGTTGATGTCCCGTGTCACGGTAGGTGTGTTATTCTAAAGAACCCTTTTGTGTATTGCCCTGAGTGTACTGCGAAGGTAAAAATTTGTAACACTTCACTGTAGTTGGTGATATCTAGATATAAGTGAAATACATCATATTCTTCATATAACTTATGACTATTAGCATTATTTCTTATATTCATATATTTATAAATATATTACAGAAGTAAAGATCAAGCAAAAATTGAAGAATTAGAAGAAATGTTGAAGAAGAAAGATGAAGAATTACGACAACTAAAGGAAAGATTAGATGTTTCTAGGTTTTCTCATGATAATTCAAAAATTCAGTTTTATACAGGTTTTATTTCATTATCTATGTTTTATGCCTTTTTTAATATTATTCAACCAGCAGCCAGTTCCATGACAAGTTACTATTATAAATCTTCTGTTCATGTAAACCAAGCTACTATTCTTGGTAGACAGAGGACTATGCTTTTAATTGATGAGTTATTTATGTTTTTATGTAGACTTAAATGTGGTTTAATGGAACAGGATTTGGCAGACAGGTTTAATTGTCATATGTCAACTGCAAGTCGTAAAATAATTACATGGTCAATTTTTTTGTATTTTTTTTTAGGTAGTTTTAATATATAGTCTAGTAAACAACAAATACTTGCCAATATGCCCACTGAATTTAAAGATTTATATCCCTCTACCAGAGTAATCATAGACTGTACAGAGATTAAAACTGAAAAGCCCTCCTCAATTGCCCTTAACTCCAAACTCTACTCCTCATATAAGAGCTCTCATACCTGGAAAGGACTCATTGGTATAGCTCCACATGGAGCTGTTATATTTATTTCTAGTCTTTACACAGGTTCAATGTCTGATGTTGAAATCACAAAATTAAGTGGAATTCTTGATCTGTTAGAACAAGGTGATTCTATAATGGCTGATAAGGGATTGTACTAAATAAGATCTTGGAGGGAACTGGTATTAAAGTCAATACTCCACCTTTTCTTATGAGCCAGGGTCAATTCACTTAACAAGATATTGAAAAGACACAGATTATAGCAAGACTGCGTATTCATGTTGAGAGGCATATTGGTAGAGTGAAAGAATTTCATCTTTTTGATAAGGTAATCCCTTTGAGTATGGAAGGCTCTATTAACATGTTATGGGCAGTATAAACAGAAATAGATATCATTCAGTTATTTGTCTATAAAAAATTATTATTGAAAATATTTATTTTTTATATAATGTATGTATAATCAATCCACCTAATATGCTTTTTAGGTTTCCATAGTGTTTATTTTGCAGTAATCCAGCTTTACTGAGAAAAATTTGGCAATTTCTGCAATGATGGAAAATAATCTAAGGTCTGTTTACTACGCCTTTTTTGTAAGGCAAAATGATATGCCATGACCTTTTTTACCAGTATTCATTGAACCTGTTTATTACGCAAGGAAGGCTAATCAAACCATGTGCTGTGCCTTGTGTATAGGCAAAACAAAATTATGTTCTGTTTAATGTTCACCTACCACACTGCCTTCTGAAGGTATTTGCTATAGAATGTTCTGTTTAATGTTCACCTACCACACTGCCTTCTGAAGGTATTTGCTATAGAATTCAGATTGACTCACATGGGTGAGTGGCTTTAAGTATGTATCTGGAATTTACATACATTTTCATTAATTTCCAGTAATATGTACAGATGTGTTTTAAGTGTATTCTCAAACCTAACATTAGTACTATCATAGCTTAATTGAGCAATGGATTAACAAATTCATTTCCAGTGCAAGTAATTTTACAATTTACTTGACAGTTGTTGGATAATTTTTAATCTCTATAACCATATACACAGGTGTTTATTTTCCTTTGGCCTTATTGTGTTGTCATCAAACAGAAGTGCAGTCTTTAGTTAAAAGGGTTGGGTTTTTCATAAGAAGTGGTGTCAAAAACTTAGATTTTTTTTTCAGGTTGAACATTTTTGACTTTGATTATCCCTTTAAGAAGTTTGTAAGTCCTTCCATACTCCGCCATTCAATCAATGTGTCCTAAGAATAATGTTTAGATTTCAAATATGTTATTTTTTGTTTGATGCTTTGCATTGCTGATTAACAAAATTTGTGTGTACCTTTATTGAAGAATGCACACTGTCATATTTTGACTATTAAATCTCAAGTTTTTGTTCAGATGAACTATTGTAATCAGTTTCTTGCTATTTTTTAATAAATATATCATGTGCTAGTAAACAAAAGTACCAAATATGTGCACATTTCGACAAAAAAAACATTTGATACATGATCTGGTTTCCTCCACCATTCCTGAACTGACTGCTTCAATATAAGTGAAAAAAGTCCTGACTGGAATGTAAAACATCAATACTCCACACCACTCTTTTAACTGGAAAGAAATAAACTAGATAAATTCATATTGAAGAAAAAATATGAGAAGATTTATTCTTTGATACACTTATCAATAATGTCATGTAGGCATTCAAGTACATGTACTACACTACATTTGGTAATAATGCATATTTTTATTTTAAAAAATGACAAATCATAGAAAGACTATTCTTCATAAAGACAAATAGACATGGGGAATAAGATGAAAAACCAAAACACTGCTAATCAAGGCAATATATAGGTTTTGAATAATGAATCAAGATAAAATTTAAGTTTTTACAAAGGCAGTGGAATTTATTAAATTCTGTAGTTTAATCATGAGTTATACTACTGTTAGTTTTGATTTAAGATTTCACTTAAGTAGTAAATTTAATATAAAAAAAACCCACATAATGACAGACTTGTAGTAATACTGAAAAATTATATTCCACACAGTATTTGCAAGCAACAGTATAAACATCTTTGTACATATTGACACATGTATTGTGTATTTAAACCTGTATTTAGAATGAAAGAAGTTCTAGTCTTAATTTTAAATTCCAAAGATCTAGTGACTTTCATTTCTAAATGCTGAATGCCTGGTAAAAATCAATCTCTGTCTATTTTAATTTTTTGGTTGGACCTGACTGGGGTTCAACCACCAACCCCGGCCAAAGAGCACATATGGTTCATGCACTCTACCAATTTTGCAATATATCCAGTGAATTAATTATTTACAGACTTTACACTCATTGTACTTAATTAAGGTAAAAGTCAAAATAAAACATGTCAAGTTTGTTTTTCAGTGCCTGCCAAAAACATTCATCAAAATGTATCAATTCAGAAACCACTTCGTCTTCACGCCACACAAAAAAGTAACACCAGTCAAGACCAGTAATGGCCAATTGCATCATTATTTGATAATAATAGTTATGATTTTTTTTCAAGACCCAATTTTGTCCTTCTTTGATAAGATATTCACATTCTGCAAGTGGTTTTGTAGGGCATTTAATTTCCAGTAAACCATAAATATTTATACTGTCCTCTTGCAGCTGTTAAAAGAATATTCATAATATAAACATTCACAATATGTGTTATGGTTTATGTAAGTTATGATGTATGTCAATACATATTCAATGTACACTTGATTATAATTCTTTGTGTATTATAATTTTTTTTAAAACATGCATATAGTATCAATGGCTAAATGCAATACACATGTATCTATTTGATAATTAATGTGTATAAAAACTGCATTAGACTTGTATATCCACAAGTGTCATTTATTATAGAGTGGTAATCATAAATGCAGGAAATAGTTTAAATCATCTATAGTTTGTCTTGTGTCTTTAATTTAGGAGTGTGTTGAGTTGAACAATGTAATATCATACTCAAATTTAAATAACCTTGTTAACCTTATACAATATAGTTATATACAAAACTAATAAAGAAATTACCTTTGAAAATGCATCTGCAGCAACTCCTTCATGTGACAAACCATACCGCATACTTTCTGTTAACACCCTTCTGGTAGACTTTAGTCTTGCAACTAATGGTTCATTTTCTGAAATATAAAATTTTCAGATTTAAAATTTTTTAAATCAGTTTTGAATTTAATTTAGAAAGATATTTTTTACATTTATTATCTGTGGATTTTAGAATGACTAGGTGATCTAAAGATCACGATTATCCATCATAGTGACTAAAGTGGCTGGCTAAAGTGTGTTGGCCTCTGTACAGTACTGTATTACATATAATGGTTTATTTTAGACAAGTTTTGGTGTAGCTTTTAGGCAGTATTTATAGATTAAATTATTGATTTATTAATGATACACATGTAAGATTTTTTTAAATATACCATGTTAAAAATGGTATGGTTTACAATGTTATTTTAATCAATATTAACATGTATTTAGAATTAGAATGAGGATGGCATGGCAATCATCCTGTAATGTATTGTATTGTTTCTAACTGTACAATAAATGGATCGATTGTGATATTATGTAGTTTAAATCATGATTGGCTACCTCCTTGGGTTTTGGTATTTTAAAAAATTTTTGTTATGAGTGGTTTTTTTTTCATTTACTTGGATTTTATTCAAATTTTTACAGATATAAATTTAAGCTTACCAGCTCTTCTCTTTGCAATTTCACCAGCTACAGAGGCTGTTATCCTGTCTTTTCGCATTGCATGCCATTTAGGATCCGAACTTTGCAATCTGGTAATTTTTTCAACAGACAAGCAAATAGATTTAAAATTTGTATACTTTTTTTTCATCAAGTACCATTTGATATTCATTTTTTATCACATTTTTTACTGGCAATGATGGATATTCATCTGCGTTTAATATATTCTGAATAAAATGAGTGGAAAGTTTTTGTTGTACACTAAGGGGGATCCCTTTGGAAACTTTCCAAATTTTGTTCAACCATTGTACATGGATTGTCTGGTGAAATAACTGTCAATAGAAGGCACTTTATCTAATACTTTTTCCTTTATTGGATTAAATAAAGTAGACCTTAATCCACGAGGCTGTCTGTAAGGGTTTTTCAGATTATATCCGGATACAACAAGGTCGTCAACATTGCTTCCCACTATTTTCTCTCCCCGAGGCATATGCCAGGTTTGTGGCAGTGAAGTTTTAAGGACATCGGCTGGTATAGCATTCATTCCAGATGATTTCATATGTGCCAAACAATACAACAAGCCTGTAAGATGACCACATGTGCCTGATTTCCCTATAGTACATGAACAGGAACCACTTTCTATTACCGGCCCATCTTGTATGATAATCTGGAAGAAAAAAAATGAAATCATAAGCTTATGCAAAAGTCATTAATGGAAAGATTGACAGAAAAATGGGATTCTTCCAGGTCTGGTATTTTTTTTAAACTTTAATATGAATTTTCAAAGACTTAAAGTGTGTGAACCTACAGAATTTTGGGTAATGATTTTTTTCCTAAATTTTGCATCAGATTAGACACTGGCATTACATTAGTCATGTAATATATACTGCTTATGGTAGATAGTAAATAACATTATTGATTTTAAAAAAAAAAGTCAAAAACATTAAAGGGATGCCATTTTAGTTTTCATGAATTATGTAGAAGGAAAACTATAGCAATATACAGAAAACCCTGCAAGAAAATTTGAAAATATGATTTCTTTCACAACACATTTGAAAAGAATTTTGCAATCTTTCAAATTGTTAATCTTTACCTCTATACTGTGTGGAGGTTCATTTGATCTCTGACATCTGTGGCATTTTGCCTCCACGAAACAACTTTTCTCTAAACTGTGGACTGAATGTATTGAAATAAATGTTTATTAATGATATAAAAAACAAAACATAATAGATTACGTGATAAACAATGATAGTGACTTGTACTTGAAACAACCCCCAAGATACAATATGATACAATGATAGAATTAAATGTATTTAATTTCACTGTGCATTACAATATTTCAAGCACACATGCCTTTTTTCCGCAATACCTTTAAATCAATATAGTAGAAAAAAGTGGAGTGGAATAAAATTGTTCTATGCCCAGTCAAGATTTATTATATTGAGGTTCGGGGATGGTGGGAAAACCAGAGTGCAAAGAGAAAACCCCAACCTTCAGCAAGGGATCTGAAAAAAAAAGATCTTGCACTAGGATTTGTGGGATCTGAACCTAGGCTGTAAGATGCACAGTGAAAAAAAGCATGTGTTTTACTTTAGACCACTTGGTCAACAAGAACTACTTAGAGATACATGGTGTAATTGGTTGATTGATTTTATTGATGAAGATTCAAAATTAAGATTATTTCACTTATATCAAGATATTGCTAGCTACATATATTTGGTTCTTAATTTGAGGAGGTTATACAGTGTAATGACAATAGTCACAGATTTATGTTGTAAAATGTTGCTCTGAGAGAGGTGACTAAGCTAAGAAAATTCAACTGTAGAAATAACAAACTAAGCACTACCTCGTTACCTCTCTTAATTAATCTTTGTCGGGAATGAAAAAAATATCTGTTTATCAACCATCTGGGGGATAAAAATATTCTTTATAAGCAGGTACTCTCTTACACACACCTCAAAAAAATAACTTGGTTCTTTGCACACGGATGTAGCTTTTCAAGAAGTTTGCCTGATGATAACCACTATATTGCCCGTATCCAGATCAGGACTTGAACCTGAATCTCTTAAATGAGTGCTCTTCCTTGAGCTACCCGGATAGTCGGACAAACAAGTGATTTTGGTGGTTTTTTGTTGAATTGGTAACCTCGGTAGTAGTATCGTCTCTTTCGTGAACAGAATCTTTACCGGGAGTTTCTTAATGTTGTGTTAAATTTCGAGTGTTGGCGTTGATTTTGCTTTTCCCCTGGCACATGCAGTCCGTCAGAGTGCGAATATACTCAATTTTGAGCGAGACACTCGCAAAAGAAGTAGACATATTTAGTATGGGAGCCACTACATTAAAAAGAGACTATCCTATTTTTACCTGTTATATCCGTTATGTATTTCTCACTGAAGTACTTGTATCCTTTTGGATTATTGTTGGTTGCCCAGACTTTTGTTATGGCCATTGATAAATGATTCTACAAATCCAAACGTAATGTTCGGTACAATGGTTAAATTTCTCGTACTACTAGCCGTATTTTTGAAGTACCCGCCTCGGCCATCTTGTTGACATTCGATACGACCTTAGCCTCGTTTTGGATTTGACATGAATATTCATGAGATCTCATTAATAATGGAGTATTAATACGCTATGGTAGAGCTTGTTCCTACTACGGAGGCTTTGTTTAACGAAGTAGGCCGCTTGCAAATATATTGTTGACTCATGGATATTGCAAGCCTAGGCTTATAAAGGTTAAAAAGTTTTATGGCCGTCATCACAGTACTGTTGACAAGTTTGACGTCTCTGTGTCCTGGATATATTTGACGTCCCATAGTTCCATGTTTCTTTCACACAAATTTGATTACACTCGTGGCTATCTAAACAGGAGGTGCTTACCCTTCCAGAGCACCAGGCCTCACTTCCCTGGTGGAATCATATGTCTTACATATAGCTAACTTGTCAGTTCCAAAGTGTTTACTTTGCTTCTGGATTGTGATTCGGACATGGATTAGTATGTTTGATTTTGTTTATTCTGATGATGCAGAATTTATGCAGAACCTTGTTACATCTGGAGAGAAGACTCGCCAAATCATTCAACTCAACATAGATATATAGATGACGTTCTGTCTCATAACAATCCTAAATTTGGAGACTACGTGAATGTTATCTATACTAGTGAGCTTGAAATGAAAGACACGGCTGATTCCAAAAGTTCTGCTTCATATTTAGACTGACACCTGAATTATGACGCTCACGAAAGGCTTCAATTTTCCTGGTGGAAGTTCACGTGTCTTACCTAACTTGCCAGTTCCAAAGTTTTTAGCTCACCTGAGCCAAAGGCTCAAGTGAGCTTTTCTGATCACAATTTGTCCGTTGTCTGTCGTCGTCGTCGTCGTTGTCGTCGTAAACTTTTCACATTTTCGACTTCTCCTCTGAAAGTACTTGGCAGATTTCAATGAGACTTGGTCAGAAGCATGTCTGGGTCGGTGCAATTCAGATTTTTTCGTGGCGTTGCCATGGCTACCATAACTAGGTCAAGGTGACCTAGGGGTGCAAAAATCTTAAAAAATCTTCTTCTCCGAAAGTATTGTTTGGAGAAAAAATCTGATGAGATATTTGGCTTCTCTAGGGTCTTAAGCCTATAGTTTGTTCATTTTGTGAAATTCGGTCGAAAAATGGGTTACGCGTTTTTGCGTTTAATTTTGAAAAAATCGTAAAATAGCTTCAAATTGTTATAACTTGACTACTTGACCAGATAATGACATGGGGTTTTCAGTTTTGACATCTTCTTGTTAGTATCTTCAAAATGAGGTCAAGGTCAATTGTGAAGGTCGCGACCTAATTTTTTTTACCTCTGATTATAATTATTATCTCGAAAACTATAAACTTTTTGTATAGTCATGTATATTAGAATGTTGTAGGTATTGATACAATGATCATTTTGATGTATAGAAAAAGGTCATGGGTTCAAAGGTCAAGGTCACAGATGCGAAACAATACCAAAATGGTTAATTATCTCGAAAACTATAAACTTTTTGTATAGGCATGTATATTAGAATGTTGTAGGTATTGATACAACGATCATTTTGATGTATAGAAAAAGGTCATGGGTTCAAAGGTCAAGGTCACAGATGCGAAACAACACCGAAATGGTTAATTATCTCGAAAACTATAAACTTTTTGTATAGGCATGTATGTTAGAATGTTGTAGGTATTGATACGACGATCATTTTGATGTATAGAAAAAGGTCATGGGTTCAAAGGTCAAGGTCACAGATGCGAATCAATACTGAAATGGTTAATTATCTCGAAAACTATAAACTTTTTGTATAGGCATTTATATTAGAATGTTGTAGGTATTGATACAACGATCATTCTGATGTATAGAAAAAGGTCATGGGTTCAAAGGTCAAGGTCACAGATACGAAACAATACCGAAATGGTTAATTATCTCGAAAACTATAAACTTTTTGTATAGGCATTTATATTAGAATGTTGTAGGTATTGATACAACAATCGTTTTGATGTATAGTAAACGGTCATGGGTTCAAAGGTCAAGGTCACAGATGCGAATCAATACTGAAATGGTTAATTATCTCGAAAACTATAAACTTTTTGTATAGGCATGTATATTATAATGTTGTAGGTATTGATACAACGATCATTTTGATGTATAGAAAAAGGTCATGGGTTCAAAGGTCAAGGTCACAGATGCGAAACAACACCGAAATGGTTAATTATCTCGAAAACTATAAACTTTTTGTATAGGCATGTATATTATAATGTTGTAGGTATTGATGCAACGATCATTTTGATGTATAGAAAAAGGTCATGGGTTCAAAGGTCAAGGTCACAGATGCAAAACAATATTGAAATGGTTAATTATCTTGAAAACTATAAACTTTTTGTATAGACATGTATATTAGAATGTTGTAGGTATTGATACAACGATCATTTTTATGTATAGAAAAGGTCATGGGTTCAAAGGTCAAGGTCACAGATGTGAAAACAATACCGAAATGGTTAATTATCTCGAAAACTATAAACTTTTTGTAAAGGCATGTATATTAGAATGTTGTAGGTATTGATACAATGATCATTTTGATGTAAAGAAAAAAGTCATTGGGGTTTAGTATTTATGTTTACTTTAAATCTATCAGCTAGCCATTAGTTATCAGGTGAGCGTATGAGGCCCATGGGCCTCTTGTTACTTTTCTTCTGGTCTGTGATTCGGACATGGATAAGTATGCTTGTTTTTGATTAACAATATCTTACTATTCTTTCTCTTCTTTTCTATCTTTTATTCTTATGAACTTTCCTGCACACACAATTGTGATAAGCTTCGTTAACGAAGGAAATCTGTATAGTTGGCAAATGGGTTGGAAATGCATGGGATGAAATGACATTTTAGGTGGAACGGAAACGCTCAAGGATTTGGGTGTTTTGACCATTATACGATGCAACGTACAGTACTAAAACCGTAAGTACGAAACGTTTATTCGGTAACAAAAGAATTAGCAATCAAAATAACAAAGATGCAACGGGACATTTCGGTTCATATCAAAAACAGCCCATGACAATATCGGCCCAAAAAATCGGCCATCATTCTTTAGACAACTGCATGAGGTCCATTGGAACTCCTAGTTTTCTTATCCACTTTAAACGAAAACTAGCAGGTTTCATCCCATGACAAAATGTTACTAACTAGACACTTCCCAGATTTAATTGAGCCTTTCATGTATCAAAAGTTACCAACCATGACTCAAATCAGGTCTTGAGACATGGTATTGAATTGTAAGGTATATATTTGTGTGATTTGCCTTCACCATGACTTATCAATAATTCCTGATGTAAATAAAGCTTAAAATCTTTGAAAAAATACTTAAGATACTGACACCTCCACTTGGCAGAGGTATGTCAAAAGTATCTAAACACTTTGTACAGGAAAACTAATATGGTTTTTTTCTCAATCAAATGTGTAACAAATGTGGTATTTCTCACGGAACTATTGTCAATATTTAATAATCCATCTTGGTACAGCAATGTAATACTATTGTGACAACCTGTTACAAGGGAAATAAATGCTATTTTACATAAGCTCTGTTTCAGTAAAATAAAATTATAATTGCTCTCTAGGTATGTGGGCATTAAGAATTATTGTGACCATTTAAAAAGGATATAACCCGAAGACATTGCTTGAAGGGTAGTAATTATGGATGTCCACATGCCTAGAGTTCAAGTATTGTACAATCAAACAGGATGTCTTAAAAACTGGGACATGCACCGGGAATGCAGGATTCATTATCACTTGATACTTCGTAGTATAAGTGAATACCTTTATACTAAGTGATTTGGTGAAATAACGAGTGGCTACAGAATTTGTTCACATTATTTTATTTAAATATATATGTATACCATTTTATTTAAATAAAACCTATGTATACCAAAGAAAATGCAAAACACACACATACACACATAATTGTACAGATTAGTATACTTGACTTTGTGTAAATCTATCCAAACAATTAAAGCACTTTTTAATAAGTGAAGCACTTTATCATATGCATTACATACTTAATATTGACTTGCGCTTTTAAATTGACGTTAAGAGTTCCATGTTTTACTTCCTTCACTTCTATTCCAGTTAATCTACAGTTTGACTTCAAACTAATTGCAATATGTAGTGTTACTGAATTGCTCTTTTGTACATTAAATGTTTATAGTTAAAAAAGGCAAAAATCAGATAAGGGGAAACAGTTTTTAAGGAGTTGGTTTCTATAGACAAGGAAAATAACTATTGTAAAACTAGAAGGGGTTTTAGTCCCATGATCATATATGATTTGCTATTCTAATAAAACGGTGGCCAAATCGACCTGGATTTGTCAGCAATTTTTTTTTCATTCCATACATTCCATATACATATTGCATTCAAATTTGTCTTAATGATTCATTTTTGAAGATATATATAAATTTTCATCTGATTTAGGTTGTTCTTCCTATAGTAGCAGAGAATACCTGAAGTTTTTGAAAAATTTTGTGTAGGCTCACAGTAATAGAAAATGATATTGACAACTTTGATTGGCAAAACAGATTGAAATTGGTAGGTTTTTATGGTGAATAATAAAACCTTTCTCAAAAACAATCTCATGAAAACATATTCGGTTGCAATGACTTTGAGGTTTGACCTTTTTTTCATAGATTCGCTGGAATATTCTTGGTTCTAGGATGTTAAAGAAATCAAGTTTGCCTAAAGAAATTATCCTCCTTCAGAAAGTATACCACTACGGTAGCTCCGTAAGTATGAGGTCATGTGTTCGAACCCCAACCCGAGAACCTGGTCTTACCCAAGACTTGAAAGCAGGTAGTGACTATTTTGAAAACTTTTCTATTTGACCATGATCTGTAATCGTGAACTGGGACATATAACTTCCCACATTCACGAAGAAGTTGGGAGGCAGTCTTCTCCTTCCATCACTTCATAAACTATTGAAGTCACTTTTAAGCCAAATCTTAGATTTCTTTTATGCATTTTTTGTGCTTATTGCTTTAGCGAAACTAAAAAATCTCCATGTTTTCTGCAAAGCAAAGTCTAGGCTTAATCCCAAAGAGAATGTAGTCTTGAATTCCTGATTGTTTCACTGAATGTCCTGATCCTTGAATGTATCGCGAATAACACAAAAAAAATAAAAACACAGAAAAAGTCCATAGAACGCACACTAAAAAAAAATTTAAAAAAAATCATGACTTGTCTGTCTGGGTTCCTGGCATCCTGGTGTGGGAGGCATTTGGGTCCTTAACTCAAACTGTGTCAAGCCGATATACCGTCCCATCCGGTAATATGGATTCTTCTCTTTTCTTTACCATCATGGAATTGATGGGTGCTAACACCATACTGTAGCCGCTGGAATGTTTCCTCGCATGGAGACGAATGCTCCTAAGGGCTTCCGCTTGTGGCCCGCCACGGATCAAACTGGGGGTTTCATGAAACGCGAAACCGAACTCTTTCTCCCAGTTACATCTTCAGGTATCAGCCTGGGGGCGGCCTGGAAGGGGTGCACTGACATGCAGACAGGGCTGATGTTGGTGACTAATCCGTCTGCATGGCAGTCTCCACCTTCGGCTTCCTCAGCTCATCCAACTGTGCCCGTAACGTTGCCACCTCAGACTCTGGGATGTCTAATCCTAGAGGATCTGTCAGATCAAACATCCACTCTGGCAGATTGGCCTCCTGGGGGTCCATTAAGGTAATCTCAACCCCAGGGCTCCTCACTGGGGTCATGCCCCAACCCTCTATACCAGGGGGAACGCCTGGTTTAGCGTCCCCAGTGGCTGGGAGCACCACATCCCTTGGATGAACAGTGACTGGTGACGTCACCATGGTCTTGTCAGTTGGGGGAACACCTGACTCCGCGTTCTCAGAGGATTTCAACGGAACACCAGTGCCAGGGGGTGAAAATTTTGGCGCAGCGTCCACAGAAGATTGTGTCTCCCGAACGGCAGAACACCCAAAATCAGTAAGCAGGCAAATATAGGGATAAAAAATTGTCAAAAAATAAAGTTAACTATACTGAGTCAATGATTTAACTTTAGAATAGGGAAGGGTTTCAAAGACCAAAATCCAAAATATTGACCACACGAAATCAATATTTCCGAAGTTACAGTATTTTTTGTAAAGGATACAGATGGTAACAAATTATCTTTGGGTACATACGTTATCTTTGATTACTCATTTACAGCTTATTTAAAAAACAAGCAATGGTTATCTTCATGCATGTAACAGGTAGAAAACATATAGGTATAACAAAAACGGACTATAATTTTATTGTCGATACCATTGTCTTGACTGTCGTGGCTATTTTTGAAACTAGTATTGATTTTTCATTGTTTTTTTTTCAATATGGCCATAGAAAAGAACTATACATACATTTATTTCGTGATCTATTTAGAAAATAATCATTAAAATCTTGCGTTTAATTATATTCTTTGGCAAAACGTGGCGCCAGATGTCAAATTATGATCGCCCATTTTTTCAGTGGAGTGTTCCAAATTAATAATACAAAAATAACGTATGTATCCGTATAGATATCAATCTTCATGTATGACATCACAAAAAATCAGATAGAGATTTCAAAGAATAAATTCAATTTATTAACGAGAACATTTCATTTGAACGTTTTTGAAACAAAATTTAAAAAAATAAAATCAGAAATATCAAACCAGTAAATGCTTTTTCAGCCTATTTCAATGGCTAATGTCAATTCTGTGTCAATAAATATAATAAATGTTCAAAAGGTGCATCATACAATTAATAAGTACTTATGTAATTACTTGATACACATGTAACATAGACTTATTCATGTGTTAATGCGATTTTAATTCGATTTAAAGCAAATGACGTATGTATCAAAATAACGTATGTATCATTTAGTTCGGGAAAAGACAAAGTGATATTGATTAATGGGGCAAAAAGGCCTATCTCATTACATTTTCCACTTTCCATAGTTGAAATAAGCTGTCTATGGCCATGCTTTCTTCCTCGGCGATTTTAAACATCCGACCAGATTTTCCAGATATAGTAGGGTTTTGAATTATGCAGAGTATGTCCGCTTTTTTTACCCACACACTGTCGGGTTGTGCTGGCCATTGGTAGAGGTTTTTTGCCTTCTTCATACAATTTATTTCACAATCTTGATCTTCCACATCGATATCGAAGGTTACTTCGCCGATGTATGTTCTTGCATCACCCCGTCCATGACAATAAACAACCGCAACAAAACATCCGACTTTTATAGAGTCAAATGTTGATTGGCAGAGTTCCGGACTTTTGTTTATGTTAATTTCTCGATCATTTATGGTTCTGTCTTCAGAAACTGAGACTTCCTGTTGTATTGCGGGAGATTTTCCGGAGCGCTCTGGTTGCACTTGCCAACTGCTACAAAAAGCTCCTGTTATACAAATGTTGCAATAACACGAGGTTTCTCTGGTTATTAGATTACCGTTTGAAACTCCAACAGCATGAAGTTTCATTGAGCTTTGTAATGGTTTGACTTTTTTTGACTTCATTTCCTCACGTTTGTTGCCCGTCACGGTTTCCGGTACAAAGAGAAACTTAACATTCTGCATGCTTGATTTTGTAGCCCAAGAATAAAAGTCTACCGCATCCTGAATTATTGCGTTACCTTGCTTAATGGCACTGTCGGCCATGCGTTTAGTTGTGCCCCCGAGACCGTCACATGGGCCTTTCCCATGGCCGGTCTCGAAATAATTCCAGCGTGCATTGATATCGTAAATCTGCTTGTGACTGGATACAAGGTCGAAGATAAAACGGTTCCTATACTGACTAGATGGTGAATCAGTCCAGTAGTGAAGTGTCTTTAGATTTGGCTTGATTAATTTAAGTTCAGGGATGATGTAATCAATGAAGGTGCAGACTGTTGAGGAGGAATGTGCCATCTCATCACTTACAACAACAAAGCTCTGATGACGAAGTTCACCGTTATCCTTAAAGTAAGCCACTGCTGGATGAATCGTTACCATGCTCTGGTTCCAGTAGGCTGTTTGCACCTCATCAAGTGACCTGCAAGAGAAGTTCTCAGCGAAATCCATCTGGATCATCATGTCATCATTAGGTAAATTCTCTTTCAATCGACGGACCTCTTGGTATTGTTCTCTTACTCTATCAACATGATTGGAAAATGCAATTGTTTGCTTTTTCAGATCTGCTTTAAAAACCTCTTCTTTTTCTGTAATCTCTACTATTTTCATTTTTTGCTTTCCATTATCCAACTGGACCTTTTTCCATACTTTATATGTTACTTGTTCTTTAATTGTACTAATTAGTTCATCCATACTGCCTTGATGTTTTAATAAGTGCTCCGGATTTTCACTTATTTTTATTCCATATTTGCGTAACGCTTGTACCTTCAGTGCCATGTTCTGGTGATGAATGCATTGACACGTGTTTCTAGAAATAAACGATGCCAAAAGTAAATCTTTTGGTCTTAGCCTCAAGAAGGTACTCAAAGAAATTGAAACTTCTGGATTTTCACTAAGGAATTTTTGATGAATATTTTTCATATAGTCGGTCAAAACGCGCGTCTGTACTACTTCCCCAGAAGCAAGTTTCTTTGCGTCAGCTTTTCCTGGTTGGGCCCTACTGTTATCATCCCTCCTTAAAAACGATTCAACTTTATTATGGATTTTGCTAGAGACAGTATTTCTACGTTTATTCGGAATGTTGTTACAATTTGTTGCTTTTTTCAAACTTCTCCAACTCATTCCGGTTCTTGAAGCAATCCAGTTTAGGCATCTGTTTTTTCTAGCAATCATTCCACTGACACTTCTGTGTAATTCTGTTCGCTTCATGTGAGATACCTCATTCTTTTTCCTTTTTACCTCCGCCATTAAAGTATTGCACGCAAGTAATTTCTTTTTCACTGAGCTTTTACGTTTGGGTGTTAGATTTAGTTGTTCTATTTCAATTGTTGTTTTCTTATTGGGTGTCATGATTTCTGGTGTATTTATTTTTTTTATTTTCTGCAACAAACGATCCATTTTCTTGTTCTTTGTTCTCACTTTTTTTCGAAGTTCTTTCATTTCTGTTTGTAACTTGGATATAGTATGATGTGCTTTTGCTAAAGCTCGCGCCCTAACCTTTTTGACCCCTTTACTCTTTGCCCTTGCTCGTAGTGGTAATTTAACTATAAGCCGTGTTTCTTGTGATTGGCCTGGACTTTCAAAATCATCTCTCTGTACTTGAGTTGCGCTCGTACCATATCCACTATCTGATTCACTCGCTTGACTGATTCTTTCTTGCTCGTTCTTTTCTTTTTTTTTTTAATCTTGATAACCTATTTCTTAGTTTGTTTTTATGGTTTCTTTCTGCCAATTTTTTAGGTGGCATTTTTTTGGCGGAACATAATAACTGCGTTGTCTTACTCTTTCCTTTTCTAAAAATTCTGGCCCCTTTAGTTTTTGTCTTTCCCTGTAGGCCTTTTGAATTTCGTTCTTGTCTTTACCCATTCTACAAAAAAATCGTTATAAAATTGTAACTCCAATTTGATATGATATTAGTTTTGTCATAGTTTGTCATTATTGTGTAGCTTCACTTTGTGTCATTTTAGTTACAACTTTCTGTCATTATTATGTGATTCCGACGTGGATCATGGATGTTGTGTTTGTTTATGATTAATAATTAATTAATAATGCTTTTTCCAGAAATGTTTATACTTAGTCCGACATTGTGAGTAGATTGATAATAGAACGACAACCTATCTAATGTTTATCATCAGCTGGTTGAGTTTGGTGTTTTTGGTACTCTGGTTTCCTTTAAAACTGGCAGACTTAATATAAGTGAAATAATCCTGACAGGGGTTTGTCACAAGTTTGACAGATCATGTAGACAAGAAATATATGACATCTCACTCTTATTGACAACTTTTCACCAATTATTCACTGTAGAGTTATTATTTTTCATCTCAATTCAAGCTATAACAAGAATTGTGAAAGTACTGGTGTGTCATATCGTTTTTTTAAAAAATAACGTATGTATCATGGAAATTGATACATACGTTATCGGCAGTAACCATACTCTGTCAACGTTAATATTTATCCGAAAAATGCTTAAATTGTAGTCATTTATGCAAATATAATCCCCCGATATCAAAATTATTAATACCAGTTTCTGCCATTGAAAATTCCAGGTAAACATTATACAAAACACGTTAAATGTGTAATATTAACATTTTCATCTAATTAATTGATTTTATGTTTATTTCATATAATAAATCATGTGTATATTTCATATTTTTTTTCAAATTGCAAAGGTTTAACTGCAAGCAAAGCTGTTAACGCACGCTGGATCTAAACTAATACATGTAACAATGTACACAATATGTTGATACATACGTTGCCATTGATTACGTATGTATCAACTTTTTGAATCAAAACTTATACATTTTACAAGGTCACACATGGCAGATGTTTATTTCAAATGATTTAATAAACATTTGAGATTTCATGTTATTAAAACAGTCATGAAATACTTGATGGTCATGATTTTATACTTACATCTGTTTGGGGTGCTAAATCATAAAAATATTTTTCATCCTATTCTTTTCCTCGCTGCTTTGAGGTCAGCTTCTGAATAGCAGTTTGAAAAATGGTGACAAGATAACTCTTTCTATGTGACATCAGTGCATCATGTGACGCATTTTACCCGCCAATTTCAAAATCCATAACGTATGTATCGATAACGTATGTATTGAAAACATAAAATTTCGATGAAAGACCGACAGATAAACCATTTTCTCGTGGTATTTTTTATACTTTGACTAAATAACCATCATAGTCTTCAGTATAACTTAATAAATGAGTACTCCAAGCTAAAAATATTTAAATTGTTGAAATCCACGTATGTATCGACGCAAAATATAGATAGTGCTTATTGCACAGTTAAGGTAGTTTATTTTCAAATTTGTGCTACAACGGTACTTCAACGCATTATTTATTTAACAATAAACTATTGTAAAACATTTCTAACTATAGACTTGTCAGTTTCCCCCAGACCGCTAAAAATATTAGTCGTTATATGAAGCTGCAGTGATTTTAACAATGGTCCCTGCGACACACGTTTGATCCGCTATATTTTTAAAATTATGAAAGCCATACAGACTTGAATAACATTTTTCCACAAAGTTCAAGACTATAAACAATGTTAACACTAAAATACTACAATTAATTCGTTTTTCTAAACTCTATCTGTGTAAATTACGAAAAAAATACAACTTGCGACACTAACGTATGTATCGATTTTAAGGGTTTGCAAGTTTGGCAGAAAAAGATAAAACACACAAACAACACAAATATGTCATTTTATTTTAACCTTAGGTACTACGTTTCTGTTAACATGAATATTTTAATCTGGAAATATCCATGTTTTTGTTTATATGTATGCGACACGCATTTCTGCCTGCTTACTGATTTTGAGTGAGTAACAGGAACACCAGTGCCAGGGGGTAAAACTACTGCCGCAAAAGATTGCGTGGAGGCCGCAACTGATCTCGAACGCCGAGAAGGTCTGCCGAATCCTCTTGGCCTATCATTGTACCGGCGCCTGGGAGCGGCTCTTGGTGAAGTGTCCTCTGTCTGATGCCATGGACACTCCCCTCATGGCGCCTGAGGTCTGACATCCTGTTAGTTGGGAACAACTTGGGACAAACGGCACACCTTACTGTAGGTCCATGGGCGTTCCTCCTGTGCCTCATGCGTTCTCTACTTTGAAGCGCTTCCCACAATCTTCGCACTGATGTTCCCTTGTGGGAAGGTCATGGTTGACTTCATCATTGTTCTAAAAGTATAAAAATGTAAAACACTCTAAATTTCTGGTGTTGATTTGTTCAAATTTGAATTATTATTATTATTATTATTATTATTATAGTTATTATCAATTAATGTTTAATGAAGGAATGGGAGCTTCCTTAACTGAATAAAAAGAAATGTTAATGGGTTTATCCCTGGATCGTCCATCCTAAATGGGATGATAAGCTTCGATATCACTCTCACTGACTGCTTATCCTCTTTACCCGCAGAAATCTTAGCTCGAATGCTAGAATGTTAATCATGGTCTAGAAAGAGCAGCACCCTATATACCATCTCTTACTGGTGGGGGAAGTTCGTCAACAACATTAAATTCTGCTATTCAATATGTTCACTATGCTCAACCTAAATCTAACATCTTTATGGTATATAACTGAAAATGACGAGTATATTGTCAATAATGAGTCGTGTCATATCCCCCCAAAATAAAACATCTGCCATCTGGTATCGATGGGCTTATGGCATTATTTCCATCTGGTATTGATGGTCCTACATCAGAATGTTCTGCAGTTAACATGATATGGTTTCCACATGTCATATTGGGTTGGCCATTCCCAGACATTCATACATCTAGCCCAGCTAATAACTAGTATTTTCCCATACCCCTCAAAAGTGGATCAGACTTCTGGTCTTGCTTCTACATGTCATCCCCAGACAGTATTACTCGCTCTCTATAACCATATAACTCAAAACCATTAATGTGGCATGTCCTGTGCTAACCATGCACATACATACCCCCCAAAATGACACTCATTTTTACAATACAATTCACCATTGACTGTTTTATACAGTGCATTCCACCGAGTTTCTGTAATGAAACTAAAGTTAAATAAACAGGCATATGTATTCACACAATAATGCTGACATCACACCACACAACATTTACAAGATACATTTACATCATTCAATTTCAATATTAAACCAACATATTTTGCATGAAGACTGGTAACGTCTTAACATTTGTATTTACATACAACATTTTTTTAATTCTATAATACATATTATAACCAAGAATCAAAATCTCCATTATAATGTTTCATCTGATCAAAATGTACAATTTTATATTTAGCCTTGGGTCCATTTTGCACTTTATATATCAAATCTGTGATAGCTTCAGTAACCACATAAGGTCCTGTCCAGTGTAACTGCAATTTGGGTGATCTCCCTTTCTTCCTGTCATGACTAATAATAAGGACAATATCACCAGCCTTATATTTTTCTTTTGTAGATTTATGGTCATAACGCCTCTTCTGATAATACTTGCTTCAGCCATCTTGGTCCGAGCTGCATCATGGACTCGATTCATTCTACAACGAAGCTCTTCGACATATTCTGTTTCATTGTGGGCTGTTCGCCTTTGGGTGCGCCATACACAATATCTAGAGGAAGTTCCACTTCACGTCCAAGCATCATCATGGCAGGAGTTGTTCCAGTAGACTCATGTACAGAAGATCTGTATGCTGACATCACTAAGGGAAGACAGTCATCCCAGTCCCTTTGGTCCTTTCTAACAAACTTGCTAAGCATACTTTCTATGGTCTTGTTTAGTCTCTCAGCCAATCCATCACTTTGTGGTCTGTATGATATAGTACGTGTTTGTCAATTCTCAAAATTTTGCAAGTTTCTTGAAATAGCTTAGACTCAAATTGTGTCCCTTGGTCTGTGTGTACTTGGCGTGGCACTCCAAATCTGCATACGAACTGATTTATAAATATATTTGCAATAGTTTCAGCTTCTTGGTTTCGCATGGGAAAACATCTGCCCAACGCGTAAAATAATCAGTAATAACCAATATGTACTTATTGCGTTTAAAGCTCTCTGGGAAAGGTCCTACTATATCCATGGCTATTCGCTCCATTGGGGCTCCTACAATATACTGTTTCATCTTCCCTCTGTGGGATCTACTGCCTGCGGCAAACGGCACATTTTCTAACCCATTTTGCTACATCATCTGTGTATCCCACCCAATAAAATCTTTGTCTAACTCTGAATATGGTTCTGTTTCTCCCAAGGTGACCTACCAAAGGATCATTATGCAAACTATGTAATACTTCATCTATAAAACATCTTGGTAAAATAAGCTGCCATGTTTCAATATTTGTGTCCACGTCTACCCATTTTCTGTACAGTAAACCATTTTTGATATAAATTCTGTTCCATTGGGTCCAATACGACTTCACATCTGTTCCCAAGTGTGATATTTCTTCCCATGCAGGCCTGTCTGCTGAATCCTGCTTCCACCTGTAAACTATACCAATGACTTTATCACTGAGCTGGGCTTCTTTTTTATCATTAACAGGTTTTGTCTCGAACCAACTAACTGTACTGTTATCTGTACTTTGACTATGCTGACTTTCTTCTTGTTCTTCAGGTTGTTGCTTGGTAGCAGCACGTGTTATAGCCATAACGTTTTCTTGCTTTAAAATATGAGTTTCTTCTTCTTCTCTTAGTTTATTCTCTTCTCTGCTGGATTGCCGCTCACAAAAATTACAAAGATCGCAGGGTATACGACTCAATCCATCACAGTTCGAATGTAATCTTCCTGCCCTGTGTTGTATCTTAAAGTTGTAGCTAGATAAAAACTCTAACCACCTGGCCATTTGACCTTCTGGGTTCTTGAACCTCAATAACCATGACAATGCTCCATGGTCTGTTCTCACTAAAAATGAAACACCATATAAATAATGATGAAAATGCTTAACACTATTAATAATAGCTAAAAGTTCTCGTCTAGTTATACAATACTGTCTCTCTGGTTTTGAGAGTGATTTACTAAAATACCCTATTACTCTTTCTTGGCTATCTTGTATTTGTGACAATACAGCTCCAACACCATAGCCAGATGCATCTGTATCTAAAATGAATGGGAGGTCCATTTGAGGGTAACCAAGAATAGGTGGGCTAACTAATGCATTTTTCAGTTGTTGGAATGATTCTTGACACTCTGTACTCCAGTTAAAAGTTGTCTGCTTCTCTGTTAATTTATGAAGTGGTCTAGCTTTATCTGCAAAATTTTTAACAAATCGCCGTAGTAGGAACATGTACCTAAAAAACTTCTAACTTCTTTCACATTTCTAGGTTGGGGCCAATTCATTATTGCTTCTGTTTTACTTGGGTCTGTCTCTATACCATTATTTGACACCACATGACCTAGAAAAACTACCCGGTCTCTCAGTAGTTGGCATTTATTTGGAGAAATCTTCATACCAGCTTTCTTTATTCGTAGAAGCACATCTGATAAGCGTGCAAGGTTTTCTTCATAAGTCTCCGCAAAGACGATGACATCATCAATATATATTAAACATGTCTGCCACTGTAACCCGGCCAAAATATACTCCATCAAACGTTCAAATGTGGCTCCCATTACACAAACCCATGGCCATAACATTAAATTCAAAAAGACCACAGCTAGTTGTAAAAGCTGTCTTTTCTGCATCAACTGGATCCATTTCCACTTGCCAATAACCTGACATCAAATCAAGAGTGGTAAACCATTTTGACCTCTTAGAGCATCTAGGGAATCGTCTATTCTAGGTAACGGGAATGCATCTTTTACAGTGACTGCATTTACTGCGCGAAAATCAATGCATATTCTTATTTTCTCACAATTACTAGGGGACTTGACCAAGGCGATTTTGATTTCTGGATCACTCCACTGGCCAGTAACCGTTGAAGTTCTTGCTCTACCTCATTTCTTGTGGTAAGTGGTAACCTGCGTGGAGCTTGTTTAATTGGTTGTGCATTCCCTGTATTATTTTATGTTTTAAGATACCGGTACGACCAAAATCTTGTTTTGATTTTGCAAATACATCTGCATGTTTTATTAGAAGGTCGTGTACACTTTCTAATTGTGTCTCATTAAGATACTCTTTGCAAGACTTAAATAAAGGCTCTAGGTGGTTGGGAGTGCACAGTTTTCTCCTGAAATCCTTCTCATTATGGGGGCACCTTCTAAAGTATGGTGGCTACTTTCTATTACCTCTAAAACTGGCTCAGCATATGCAATGCATGTGTTTTTGTACACCGTCTGGGGTAAATTTGTAAGATTAGCTACTCTAAGTGGCAAACTGTTAGAATGTGGACTTATTACTGATTTTGCCACTATTAACCCTTTTTGGAAAACACTTGTACTACAATTGTCAACTATTAACTCTGAAACATCTGGTTTATCTTCAAAATCAACTATTTTAACAGATAATATAACTTCACTTGCAGGGGGAACAACTGTGTTTTCTGATAATACAATTCTAAACATCGACGATGGCTCGGTTTCAGCTTGACACTTTATAACATGACCATATAATTTAATGGTACCTCTACCTAAATCTATCTGACAGTTATTCTGATGTAAGAAATCATAACCAAGTACTACATTTGCTTCGACTTCAGCTACTACCATATTAATATAGATTATCTGCCCTTCAATACATAAAGGAAAACAAGCTTGTCCTAATGGGGTAACTAAACTTCCATCTGCCATTTTCAACTTGCTGGAATAATGTAAAAGTTCTGGTCTGGAACTTTCAGGTAAATCATAATATATGTTTGGGTGCAACACTGTAACTGTAGAACCAGTATCTAATAAACAGTCAACTTCAACATCAACAATTTGACAAACTATATATAAACCATGTCCTAAATCATTAAACTAAATTTCTAATAATCGGTCTGGTCCCTCTATAAAACGTTGAGTAGCTGAAACTTGGACCTCAGGTTCAGCTGTATTCAGTTTCCCGACATACTTCTGGTATTTGGTCTTGTTCTTTGGCCATTCTGCGTCCTTGTATTTCTATCTGCATTTTCCTGTAATTTGGGACAATTCTTACGCATATGGTTTTCCTCACCACAGTTAAAACTTTTAAATGGGCCTCTGAACTGGTGAGCTACTGGTGAACTAGTGGTTCTGGTTGTAGAACCATGTTCAAGTCTCTCAAGTCTCACTTGTAGATCTTTCAGCTAGTTTCCAGGATCATTGGGCACATGAGTGAATTCATTATTTTGATATGTTCTAAAGTTGTTCTCCCTTTGCATCCGAACCTGGGATTTTGGGTTAGATCTCGCTCTTCTGCCTCTCTGAAATGCTTCACATTCAAGTGCTAGACTAAGAGCATCATTAAGAGTTTTGGGTTTCCCTTAAAATACAGCCCATTCGAGGTCTCCATCATTCAGTGAATTCATAAAGCAATCTCTGGCTGTCTCGTCTCGAAATACCGGTACCATTGGTGTGTTTGGATAAGCACGTCTCACAAGTCTCTTTATATCATGAGCTAATTCAGTAAGTTCTTCATCTTTCTTCCTATAACGCATCTTGATCTGTGTTTTAAATAGCTCACTCTGGTTCAAATCTATCAGTTAACGACTGAACAAGTTCATCAAAGTTTCTTCTCTGAGTAGGCTCCAAGTCATTGAGGACTCCCTGAGCAGATCTCCTTAAGCTTGTTGCTAATTCAAGTGCCTTTGTTCTATTATCCCATCTATTTAGCTCTGCTGTCATTTCAAAATGGACTAAATAATCGCTCCAGCTCTGTGACCCATCATATTCTGCTGGCTTCTTATAACCTTTAACTTGATTGGAATTCTGGAAATGTAAGTTATCTCCCCTATACCCTTCATAAGCTGTGGCAGTAACTTGTTCAGACCTGGGCCACCTTACATGCCTGTGGGAACCAGGATTACTTCTAAACTCATGGTCTCTATCAATTTCTGGTTCCTAAGTTCCTCTATAAACATTATTATCCATTCTGTTACCTGATATTGTTGGTGACACAGTATCAGTAAAACTGCTATGACGTGTATTAGGATATGCTGGTGTCGCATAATTAACCTGGCGACCAGTAAACATCACATCCCTTTCCTCTATATGCCTTTCTCTCTTTTGACCTCTCATAACTTCACTTAATTGTGCTTTTAAAATTTTAACCTGTTGCTTTAAATCATTAACTTCCTCATCCTAAGAACATATAACCCTGCTGGAATCACCAGCCTCAAATACATCTTGACACCTTAACTTCATGTAACCCAGGTTTCCTAATGTATATAGTTATTAATATAGTGTAGAATTCTCTGTCCGTCCGTAGTATGTAAATCTTTGTTTTATGTACGTTTTTGTGTATTGTTTGTGTATAGTGAACATGCGTAATGTGTTGTGACGTATCTCTGTCCATGTGCATTTGTTTACTAATATATATATATATGTTATTCACGGTTCTGTAATCACGCACGAAATCCGTTGCATTCTGGTCGCGCTCACGAATTTTCTTTTTGCATGAAACTCTTTTCTTATTTCATTAAACAGCGAATCATCAAGCTAACAACACCTTTTTCCTTACATTGAACGAACATCTGGTAAGAAAAACTTAATTTATTTTTCCCGTTTTTGAATTTTTATAACTATTTTCGGCATATTTTATTTTGTAATTTATTTCATTTACCAAATATTTATGAATGTTTCAATCTTCTGTATTTTCAGACTTTTTCTTTTATATATAAAGCCGTCGAATAAACATATATGTATGAGGACATCGTTGTTCAGTTAGTTTTTCTCATAAATACAGAGAACCCTGTGTTATATTGGCGCCCACGTAGGGACGGCTAAAATTTTAAAAGTCAGATGTTCAGAATTTTCCCATTCACCTGTGGAAAAGAGATGAAAAATAAAGAACATTTCATTCGTTCTTCTTTATAAGTTTCAAACGATGACCAGTCAGCTGTTTAATCCTATGAAAATTTATTTTACTGAACTGCGCATGTGTTAAATAGGTATATTGAAATTGACATTGACCTTGAAATGATAAGTACAAAACAACGTTTCTTCTGGAGCTCGTCCGGGATATCTTCGTTGGAATATTTGGCCGGTAACTAATGGTGGAATCTAAGTTTTGGTGGAAAGTACAACAAGTATGTTTCGTCGACATTATATCAACTGACACTAAATTTACCCGTATATAGATAATTATCACGCGTGTGTTGGAAAACTCCGTGCAACATCATATACCAGTACTGGGACTCGTGTGTGACATTTCCGTACTACGTTCTACATTTTGAACCAGCTATTGAAATACATGTATCTTTTGAACTTTAATTTTTGAAATATTTTTTTTTATTATTGAGAGACAAATTGAATTTCGAATATGTATTTTTGAATTTTTGAAGTTGATCTAAAAAAAAATCATTTTCTCATCATCGACCCATCATTGCACATTTCAATGCATACTAATACAGCACAAAGACAGGGGTAAGTGTATATATGTAAATATATGTGTGTTATATGTTTTATGTTTATAAGTATTATATCGGTATTTACATGGTATTTTTCAATCATGTCAGTAAAAGGACAGTATCAAACTGATACCCCAGAAAAAACGCCCAGGACCATGTTAGATAATTTAGTTAAAACCACTTTATCTGCTAGTAAGTCCAGTGGGACAAATATGAAATTTGGTGTTGGTACAGGGCTACCGGTTCCTCATTTCTCTGGTAGTGATAGTCATAATGAAAGTGTCCAATTAGAAACACAAGTATGTAAGATATCACCTAGTGTGCCTAAAATCCCGCCATTTTCTGGTGATGACCCTCCCCAGAAGGGTGATGTGTCTTATGTTGAATGGAGATTCGAAGTTAAATGTTTAGAACAAGACACAGATTTGAACCCGAGCGTTGTTATACAGGCAATCAGGAGATCACTACGAGGCACAGCAAGAAAAATGTTAATCCCCTTAGGTGAAAAAGCATTAGTGGTTGATATCATTGCTAAACTAGATGCACTATTTGGTGATATATCAACCAGTGGTATGGTGATGCAAGATTTTTACAATTCATTTCAGGGTGCTAATGAATCGGTGACCGCATTTGGCTGTAGGCTTGAGTCAATGTTGCAAATAGCAATTGAATCTGGTCACTTGGATCAGGCTAGCAAAAATGAGACCCTTAAAGAAAAATTCTGGACTTCCTTAAACTCTGATAGCTTGAAAGCACAGACACGTTACAAATTTGAGACTATACAATCTTATGATGTACTTTTACGTGAGGTGCGAAAAGTTGAAAAGGAATTGAGCATCTCAAATGTCAATTCGCTATCACATTCACAGTCAGTCTTGCCAAGGGTAACACCAATAAAACTGTACACCATAAACCAGTTATAAGTAATCCAACACCTGATCTCATTACACAGTTAGAAAAAAATTTGATGAAAAGCTAGATAAGTTGAAAAATGAACTAGAAACAAGGGTTGATAGAAAGTTTGATTTATTACTTAATAAACTGAATGATGTCACAGAATTAATGGTAAACAATTCAAGTGATAGTGTAAATAGTGTTAGAGGTAGAGGTAGAGGTTTTTCAGGTACTAGAAATTTTCATGGTAGAGGTAGAGGTAATGGTGAACGTTTAAACTGAATATGGCTTCTGGTGATGGCCAGCCGGAAGCCAGTATTGTGTAAATGGCCAGGGTAATTTATTTGATAGACTTGTAGGTGATTCAAATATTACAGAAATATTGATTCAGGATGAGCAATTGTCAGCATTGATTGATACTGGTTCAATGGTAACTACAATCTGTAAATCTGCTTATGATAGTTTAAAATCTAAACCAGTTCTTAATGATTTGAAGTTGTTAGGCTTGCAGGTAACTCTAGCTGATGGTTCAAATTTTGATTATATTGGTTATATAGAGTGTGCTATAAAAGTACCATTTCTTAGTCAGAGTGAGTTTTACATTCCAGTGTTAGTTGTACAGGATTCCAAGATTAGTGGAAACTGTAATGTTATTGTAGGTACAAATTTAATTCGCATGTGTAATCAGCAGCTCAACAATACTGCATCTGATCTTGATATACCATACGAATGGCAGTTAGCAATTAATTCTATAAAGTGTAGAGAATTTACTGTTAGAGCTAGTACAAAGAAAGTTATCAATATTGAACCTAATGAGTCTGTTGTTGTGACCGGACTAATTAGAGGTTTAAATAGTAGCTCATGTGACTTATTGACTGAAACTTTAGAGACTTCAAATTTTGTTGTGTGCCCAAGAGTTGTTAAAGTAAATAAAAACACTCGCACTGTCAAAATACCAGTCAAGATTTGTAATATTACAGCAAAACAAATCTCAATAAGACCAAGGTCAGATATTTGTTCAGTCAGCCAGGTCAAAGTTGTTGAGAATATGGCAGATAATAGTAGTACTTCTGTTGTTGATACAGAAAGTCCTGTAGACTTGGGTGTTAAAATAAACAACTCTGTTTTAACACAAGACGAACAAAGTTCAGTACAACAGTTTCTTGGAAAATGGAAACATGTATTTTCCAAAGGTTCACTTGATCTTGGTAAAACTGACTTGATAAAACACAAGATCATTCTTGATGATGACAAGCCATTTAAACAACCTTATCGCAGAATCCCTCCTGCAATGTATCAAGAGGTACGGCAGCATATTCAAGAAATGCTGGAAGCAGGTGTTATAAGAGAATCCAGCAGTCCTTACTCGTCCAACTTAGTTCTTGTCCGCAAACGTGATGGTACCCTGCGTATATGTCTCGATTTTAGGATTCTTAATTCTAAAACTCGTCGAGATGCGTACATGCTTCCCCGATTCGATGATATTATTGATACTCTGAGTGGTGCCAAATATTTTTCCAAACTAGACCTGAAATGTGGTTATTGGCAAGTCGAGATTGAGGAAGAAGACCGGTATAAAACTGCGTTTTCTGTCGGCAATCTTGGATTTTATGAGTGTAATCGCTTGGCCATGGGTTTGACCAATTCACCAGCTACATTTCAGCGTCTCATGGAAAAGTGCATGGGGGAAAAGCTGTTGCGGGAAGTACTTATATTTCTGGATGATCTGTTAATATTTTCAGATTCTGTGTCTACACATTTAGAGAGGCTAGATGCTGTGTTCTCTAGGCTTGCCGAACATGGTTTAAAGTTAAAAGCAAGCAAATGTGAACTATTTATGACTTCCATTACATATCTTGGTCATGTAATTTCAGGAGAGGGTATCTCAACTGACCCCGAGAAAACCTCAGCGGTTAAAAATTGGCCAGTGCCCAAAAATGTCAAAGAATTGCGCCAATTTTTAGGCTTTTGTGGTTATTATAGACGTTTCATAAAAAATTACTCCAAGATAGTTCAACCTTTAAACGATATGTTGAAAGGGTATTCAACTCAAAAAGGGAGTAAAAAGTCTAAAATCAAACCATCCCAGTGGTTGTGGAGTTCACACCAACAAGAGGCATTTGACAGCATTAAAAGCAAACTGACTGAGCCTCCTATACTTGCTTATGCTAATTATAATCTTCCCTTCACTCTCCATACTGATGCCAGTAGTTCTGGTTTAGGCGCTGTCCTCTACCAAACACAAAATGGTGTGGATAGAGTCATTGCGTATGCAAGTAGGGTCTTCGACCAAGTGAGCGTAACTATCCTGCTCATAAGCTTGAATTTTTGGCCTTAAAATGGGCAATAACAGATAAATTTCATGATTATCTGTATGGACAAAAATTTAAGGTAGTTACGGATAACAACCCACTCACATACATTTTGAGCAAAGCAAAGCTTGATGCTACAAGTCATCGTTGGGTTGCGGCTTTGGCCAGTTACGATTTTTCGCTTTGTTACAGAGCAGGTAAATTAAATGCTGATGGTGATGGGTTATCACGCAAACCCCAGCTATTTAATGATGCTGTAAAAGCAATATGCGAGTCTTCCTTGTCTTCTGTTCCTCTGGTAGCTTGTGTGTCCCAGACTCTTGTTTCTCATTCGGCCGGTGAGGAGTCATTGTCTGTGGACACTTTAATAATATCAACTGGAGATTAGAACAGGAACAAGACAGCGTCATTAAAAGAGTAGCTCACCTGCTACGTACTGGTACTCGTCCCCGAGGCAATGCACTTGGAGGGGAGAATAGGACAGTACAAAAATATTTGCGTGAATGGAATCGTTACAAATTTGTAAACGATGTCTTGTTTCGCACTCTTTATTAGACGGGGAAGAGGTCAACCAGTTAGTGTTACCCGAGTCATATAAAAAGCTGGCTCTTAAAGGTGTACACGATGACGTTGGTCATCAGGGTAAAGAGAAAACCTTGTGGTTGGCTAAACAGAGATTCTATTGGCCAGGTCTTGAAAGAGATGTTGAAAGTAAAGTAAACCACTGTGGTAGATGTATACGACGTAAAACACCATGTCGACCTACTGCAGAATTGGTTCCCATTGAGACATCTAGACCAATGCAACTTGTCTGTATAGATTTCTTATCCCTTGAGAGATCTAAAGGGGGATATGAACACATATTAGTAATAACAGACCATTTTACTCGGTACGCCCAAGCAATTCCTTGTCGGAATCAGCTTGCCAGTACAACGGCTAAGGCACTATATGAACAGTTTGTTGTTCATTATAGCTTTCCTGAAACCCTTCACAGTGATCAAGGTAGAAATTTCGAAAGCCGAGTAATAAAAGAACTTTGCAAATTAGCTAATGTGACTAAAAGTAGAACGACCCCTTACCATCCCATGGGTAATGGTTCTGCTGAACGTTTTAATCAAACCCTGTTAAAAATGCTTGGTACCCTCGAGGATGACCAAAAGAGTGACTGGAAAGCGTATGTAGCCCCTCTTGTACAAGCATATAACTCGACAAAAAATGAGGCCACGGGTTACTCACCACATTTTTTAATGTTCGGGTGGCACCCTCGGTTATCTGTCGATGCTTACCTAGGACTAAATGTGGATGAAATCAATACACACGATCATGACTCCTATGCAAATAAACTGAAAGATCGACTTCATTATGCTTACAAAAATGCATCAGACGAGGCTGCAAAATTAGCTTTGCGCAATAAAGCTCGTTATGATAGCAAAGTCAATGAGTCCAAGCTTGAGGTCGGTGACAGGGTCTTGGTCAGGAATGTTGGTCTTAGAGGTAAACAAAAACTTGCTGATAAGTGGGAGAAATTTCCTTATTTGGTAACCAAAATTCCAAATGAAGATTCCGGTGTACGAAATTAAGCTAGAATCGGGTAAAGGTCCGTCACGTACACTGCATCGGAATATGCTTCTACCATTCAATGCACTCCCGCCATACCCCTCAGCTAATGAAGCCAGTAAGACCAAACCAAATAAACCAGTGTACTCGATCACGAGCCAATAAAATCAGGCCGGTAACGTCTAGATATAGTACAAGCTTAAGTTCTGATTCAGACCTCTCAGAGTCAGAAAGCGATATTCATTTCATGCCCAGGTATATTATTCCTCAAAGAAGGGAAACTGTACACAATGTAACTCCTGAGGAAATCGCTTAATACCTGATTCTGATAGAGTTAGAATTAGATCAAAATCACGAAATTGACATGCCTAATAATGGTCGTAATATACAGGTTGTGGAATCTCAAAATTTACCATTACGAAGGTCACAGCGATCAAGAAAGTCGCCGGATCGATATGGCAGTGGGTAAATTCACAAATAGTAGAGACTGAAGTATATTTTGTATAAATTGTACCAGTTTAATTTTGTGTTTTGTGGTTTTTATATATAGTTGTATTTAATATTATGAATAGTTTTGCTATTAGTTGAGTTTGATAGCATATTTGTGGTAGTTAGTAATTATTCATACTGTAAGTCATTAACAGTTTGAAATTTGGAAGTAATTTAGTTGCAGAATCATTTAGTTGTTTTTGTATTAAAATATAGAGAAAATCATGATCATGTGAATAACAATATTCTGTAAAGAATTGTAATCTATACTTAAACTTAGTCTAGTATTTCTATAATATATCAAGCACATATATATTGTTAGTATAATGAAGGAAATGCCAGGAGACATTTCATGAAGGGGGGAAATATGTAACCCAGGTTTCCTAATGTATATAGTTATTAATATAGTGTAGAATTCTCTGTCCGTCCGTAGTATGTAAATCTTTGTTTTATGTACGTTTTTGTGTATTGTTTGTGTATAGTGAACATGCGTAATGTGTTGTGACGTATCTCTGTCCATGTGCATTTGTTTACTAATATATATATATGTTATTCACGGTTCTGTAATCACGCACGAAATCCGTTGCATTCTGGTCGCGCTCACGAATTTTCTTTTTGCATGAAACTCTTTTCTTATTTCATTAAACAGCGAATCATCAAGCTAACAACACCTTTTTCCTTACATTGAACGAACATCTGGTAAGAAAAACTTAATTTATTTTTCCCGTTTTTGAATTTTTATAACTATTTTCGGCATATTTTATTTTGTAATTTATTTCATTTACCAAATATTTATGAATGTTTCAATCTTCTGTATTTTCAGACTTTTTCTTTTATATATAAAGCCGTCGAATAAACATATATGTATGAGGACATCGTTGTTCAGTTAGTTTTTCTCATAACTACAGAGAACCCTGTGTTATAAATTCACTTCACCACTTGGTGTACCATTTACATAAGTAGGTAAACAAGGAGGACAAAATTGACCAGGACTACCAGTACTTTGATTGACAACTTGACCAGAATGGACTTGGTCAACAATAATATTGGAGTGGAGTAGATCTATCTGTACATCAGATCGGGACTATACACTTGATCCATGGTAACTGAATCATCAGCAGTTGCCATACTTCAGAATATGTATGTAAAACACAACAATAGCCAATTGTTACCACCAGATTTCCTATTATACCAATTAGGGTGCTAATTTATAATTACACTATCTCAAAGCACTATACAATATAAAATTCAGCAATAACCACTACAACCGATTACACTTTACCAACAAGATAAAACAACAAATACACATTTACAAAAAAAACATTCGACTAAAATATCTGGGAACGATATCAAATAACTGAAACACTATATATTCTCTCTGCTACAGTAGCTGCATGTCTAAAGCCTCTAAGGAAATCAGTAAACAGAGTATCCCACCGCTGCCACCACTGTGGCGGCTCTCTCCCCCGTGCTCCGTCTAGGGCGCAGTAAGCGACTCGAAACCTTTCCAAATGACTTCTAGAGTGTACGAGTCAGAAACTGGTGGAGGTTCTCAATTTCCTTGTAGACCGCTGCTAGCTTATTCTTGCTTCTAAGGAGAACTAAACTCTCACACCAGGGAAGAGAAAACGTGAACCGAAGCAAATCTTCAGAGTGGGTTAAGTGACAATGAACTTATAATCGAAGGGTATGCTGCCACCACCTCACATATGCGAGGAAAACCACTTAACCTGTGAGTTCGCAAGCCAATATAGCTTAAAGTATACTGATTCAATAACGAGACTAGGATCGAACCACTTCAGACAGGCTGACTGACCTAGTCAGACCCTGCAAAGGAACTGTTATGAAATATAACCGAGAAAACCCTGAGCTTAGCTCAAGTAAACACGTCAAGATAATCACCTCAACTAACAACAAGGGGTATGCAAGTAGAATTCAAACCTGGCCACTTAAGCTATATATGTATGCACGACTTGGTATATTCAAATGTATGGTAGCTACACATGAAACCTAAAAATCAAGCAATTTGTTATGGTGACTAACAAATTCATTTGTTATGGTGACTAACAAACAATCTCATATCACTGGATCAAATAACAAGACAAACTTTCAGCTTAGCTGGTATAGGCTCGAGATAATTAACTGAGTGGTCAGGTTATCCACTACAACTTTTCAACTATATAACAAACTATAACTTGAACAAGTAGAAAACTTTAAACAATAAATTTATTTAACAAATATTATATATTGTATTTGTATTATACAACATATAATTAACAAATGCCACAATTCACAATATTATTCCTCACGCCTCATACTCTATATACCGGTACAGTTGCACTCATCACCATGTTTACAAACACACACTAGACGAAACGTACCCTATCCAAAAATTACCCGAAACGGACGAAACCTATCAAAAATAACCCCGGAATGACCTTAATAATGGATTTCCCTATACAAATGTATTCCCTAACTGAATCTAAAAATAGCTAACGATAGAACGTTAGAACATGCCTAATGTAACGGACTAATAAAAGAGATTCAAGTTCAATGGAGCTTGAACTGTGGATGAATATTCTTGCCTGGTGACGGGCAAGAAAATAAATGCACAAAAATTGCTATTGGAAAAACGCTATCAGGTTAATCAAAACTACTGTAAGTACCTTAGCTGATATGTTATCACTGACACTGGTAACGTGAAAACGAAAGTACAGTAGGAATCTGGCAAATGGGTCTTTAACAGTCAATAATGACCTGGCCGATCTGGTGCACAGACGGAAAGCAACTCCCCGACCCCCGCGGTTCTGACCCCTTTTATACTGCGGCCAAAGCCCGCAAAATGACCGCGGCCCCTAACCAATCCCTACAGTCCTTTTAGACTGCATAACCTCTGACCGGGTTCAAAGGTCAGGAACGTCGGGTCAAATACAAAAATGGCGACCATTACAAGCAGAAAGACCGCACGGCGATTACAACATACAGCAATTACTTAATTAAAAATGTATGTAAATATTTCAATTCAATAATTATATTATTAAAAAGCACAGACATAGGTTATTTCCCGTGCATTATATCATCTTTAACTATTAAATTTAAGCACAGACGATCCTCAATATACAAAGACCGCATGACATTTGTTGAGAAAGTTTGCCGTTTTAATGACTTTACCAAATATTAATATCGGCAAAGTACACAAGTTATATTATGTGCACATGCATACAATATGTACATAAAACAGAATCATAAAAACATTTATCGAAATGCAATGACACTGACATATCATTACATCCACCCTAACACTGTTACGTTATAATGGCGTTCACCCTGATGCCGTTACAGTACCATGGCATTCACCCTGACGCCGTTACATTACCCCCCAAGTAATTTAAAGTTCGTCCCGAACTTCACCAAAACATGAAAATGTTACATGTCCAAAAGAAATTAATACTTCTTCCCAATTCCCAACATATACAGACTTAACCTGAATAATATCAAAATAAATTAACAATATTTGTATCATACACATACATACACAATAATTTCAATACATACACTACATAGATCACTCAAATACATGATAAGACAATAATATACATACATAATACAGTGAATACAAGTGTGAATGGAAAAATAAAGATATAGCGATGAACTAAACACAAATATTACCCGTTGCCTAAAATGTTTTTCAAAAACTAAATGTCCTGAGAGAAATGATAAAAGTTCCATAATGTCCTGAATTCCTGATTGTTTCACTGAATGTCCTGATCCTTGAATGTATCGCGAATAACACAAACAAATAAAAACACAGAAAAAGTCCATAGAACGCGCACAAAAAAAAATTTAAAAAAAAATCATGACTTGTCTGTCTGGGTTCCTGGCATCCTGGTGTGGGAGGCATTTGGGTCCTGAACTCAAACTGTGTCAAGCCGATATACCGTCCCATCCGGTAATATGGATTCTTCCCTTTTCTTTACCATCATGAATTTGATGGGTGCTAACACCATACTGTAGCCGCTAGAATGTTTCCTCGCATGGAGACGAATGCTCCTAAGGGCTTCCGCTTGTGGCCCGCCACGGATCAAACTGGGGGTTTCATGAAACGCGAAACCGAACTCTCTCCCAGTTACATCTTCAGGTATCAGCCTGGGGGCGGCCTGGCAGGGGTGCACTGACATGCAGACAGGGCTGATGTTGGTGACTAATCCGTCTGCATGGCAGTCTCCACCTTCGGCTTCCTCAGCTCATCCAACTGTGCCCGTAACGTTGCCACCTCAGCCTGGAGACGGCTGACCTCAGACTCTGGGATGTCTAATCCTAGAGGATCTGTCAGATCAAACATCCACTCTGGCAGATTGGCCTCCTGGGGGTCCATTAAGGTAATCTCAACCCCAGGGCTCCTCACTGGGGTCATGCCCCAACCCTCTATACCAGGGGGAACGCCTGGTTTAGCGTCCCCAGTGGCTGGGAGCACCACATCCCTTGGATGAACAGTGACTGGTGACGTCACCATGGTCTTGTCAGTTGGGGGAACACCTGACTCAGCGTTCTCAGAGGATTTCAACGGAACACCAGTGCCAGGGGGTGAAAATTCTGGCGCAGAGTCCACAGAAGATTGTGTCTCCCGAACGGCAGTAACAGGAACACCAGTGCCAGGGGGTAAAACTACTGGCGCAAAAGATTGCGTGGAGGCCGCAACTGATCTCGAACGCCGAGAAGGTCTACCGAATCCTCTTGGCCTATCATTGTACCGGCGCCTGGGAGCGGCTCTTGGTGGAGTGTAAAGTGTCCTCTGTCTGATGCCATGGACACTCCCCTCATGGCGCCTGAGGTCTGACATCCTGTTAGTTGGGAACAACTTGGGACAAACGGCACACCTTACTGTAGGTCCATGGGCGTTCCTCCTGTGCCTCATCATGCGTTCTCTACTCTCGAAGCGCTTCTCACAATCTTCGCACTGATGTTCCCTTGGTGGGAAGGTGATGGTAGACTTCATCATTGTTCTAAAAGTATAAAAATGTAAAACACTCTAAATTTCTGGTGTTGATTTGTTCAAATTTGAATTATTGTTATTATTATTATAGTTATTATCAATTAATGTTTAATGAAGGAATGGGAGCTTCCTTAACTGAATAAAAAGAAATGTTAACGGGTTTATCCCTGGATCGTCCATCCTAAATGGGATGATAAGCTTCGATATCACTCTCACTGACTGCTTATCCTCTTTACCCGCAGAAATGTTAGCTCGAATGCTAGAATGTTAATCATGGTCTAGAAAGAGCAGCACCCTATATACCATCTCTTAGACTGGTGGGGGAAGTTCGTCAACAACATTAAATTCTGCTATTCAATATGTTCACTATGCTCAACCTAAATCTAACATCTTTATGGTATATAACTGAAAATGACGAGTATATTGTCAATAATGAGTCGTGTCATATCCCCCCAAAATAAAACATCTGCCATCTGGTATCGATGGGCTTATGGCATTATTTCCATCTGGTATTGATGGTCCTACATCAGAATGTTCTGCAGTTAACATGATATGGTTTCCACATGCCATATTGGGTTGGCCATTCCCAGACATCCATACATCTAGCCCAGCTAATAACTAGTATTTTCCCATACCCCTCAAAAGTGGATCAGACTTCTGGTTTTGCTTCTACATGTCATCCCCAGACAGTATTACTTGCTCTCCCATAACCATATAACTCAAAAACATTAATGTGGCATGTCCTGTGCTAACCATGCACATACATACCCCCCAAAATGACACTCATTTTTACAATACAATTCACCATTGACTGCATTCCACCGAGTTTCTGGTAATGAAACTAAAGTTAAATAAACAGGCGTATGTATAACTGGTAACGTCTTAACATTTGTATTTACATATAACATTTTTTAATTCTATAATACATATTATAACCAAGAATCAAAATCTCCATTATAATGTTTCATCTGATCAAAATGTACAATTTTATATTTAGCCTTGGGTCCATTTTGCACTTTATATATCAAATCTGTGATAGCTTCAGTAACCACATAAGGTCCTGTCCAGTGTAACTGCAATTTGGGTGATCTCCCTTTCTTCCTGTCATGACTAATAATAAGGACAATATCACCAGCCTTATATTTTTCTTTTGTAGATTTATGGTCATAACGCCTCTTCTGATAAATACTTGCTTCAGCCATCTTGGTCCGAGCTGCATCATGGACTCAATTCATTCTACAACGAAGCTCTCCGACATATTCTGTTTCATTGTTGGGCTGTTCGCCTTTGGGTGCGCCATACACAATATCTAGAGGAAGTTCCACTTCACGTCCAAGCATCATCATGGCAGGAGTTGTTCCAGTAGACTCATGTACAGAAGATCTGTATGCTGACATCACTAAGGGAAGACAGTCATCCCAGTCCCTTTGGTCCTTTCTAACAAACTTGCTAAGCATACTTTCTGTGGTCTTGTTTAGTCTCTCAGCCAATCCATCACTTTGTGGTCTGTATGATATAGTACGTGTTTTGTCAATTCTCAAAATTTTGCAAGTTTCTTGAAATAGCTTAGACTCAAATTGTGTCCCTTGGTCTGTGTGTACTTGACGTGGCACTCCAAATCTGCATACGAACTGATTTATAAATATATTTGCAATAGTTTCAGCTTCTTGGTTTTGCATGGGAAAACATTCTGCCCAACGCGTAAAATAATCAGTTATAACCAATATGTACTTATTGCGTTTAAAGCTCTCTGGGAAAGGTCCAACTATACCCATGGCTATTCGCTCCATTGGGGCTCCTACAATATACTGTTTCATCTTCTCTCTGTGGGATATACATGCCCGGCAAATGGCACATTTTCTAACCCATTTTGCTACATCATCTGTGTATCCCACCCAATAAAATCTGTCTAACTCTGAATATAGTTCTGTTTCTCCCAAGGTGACCTACCAAAGGATCATTATGCAAACTATGTAATACTTCATCTATGAAACATCTTGGTAAAATAAGCTGCCATGTTTCAATATTTGTGTCCACGTCTACCCATTTTCTGTACAGTAAACCATTTTAAATTTGATATAAATTCTGTTCCATTGGGTCCAATACGACTTCACATCTGTTCCCAAGTGTGATATTTCTTCCCATGCAGGCCTGTCTGCTGAATCCTGCTTCCACCTGTAAACTATACCAATGACTTTATCACTGAGCTGGGCTTCTTTATTTATATCATTAACAGGTTTTGTCTCGAACCAACTAACTGTACTGTTATTTGTACTTTGACTATGCTGACTTTCTTCTTGTTCTTCAGGTTGTTGCTTGGTAGCAGCACGTGTTATAGCCATAACGTTTTCTTGCTTTAAAATATGAGTTTCTTCTTCTTCACTTAGTTTATTCTCTTCTCTGCTGGATTGCCGCTCACAAAAATTACAAAGATCGCAGGGTATACGACTCAATCCATCACAGTTCGAATGTAATCTTCCTGCCCTGTGTTGTATCTTAAAGTTGTAGCTAGATAAAAACTCTAACCACTTGGCCATTTGACCTTCTGGGTTCTTGAACCTCAATAACCATGACAATGCTCCATGGTCTGTTCTCACTAAAAATGAAACACCATATAAATAATGATGAAAATGCTTAACACTATTAATAATAGCTAAAAGTTCTCGTCTAGTTATACAATACTGTCTCTCTGGTTTTGAGAGTGATTTACTAAAATACCCAATTACTCTTTTTGGCTATCTTGTATTTGTGACAATACAGCTCCAACACCATAGCCAGAGGCATCTGTATCTAAAATGAATGGGAGGTCCATTTGAGGGTAACCAAGAATAGGTGGGCTAACTAATGCATTTTTCAGTTGTTGGAATGATTCATGACACTCAGTACTCCAGTTAAAAGTTATCTGCTTCTCTGTTAATTTATGAAGTGGTCTAGCTTTATCTGCAAAATTTTTAAGAAATCGCCGGTAGTAGGAACATGTACCTAAAAAACTTCTAACTTCTTTCACACTTCTAGGTTGGGGCCAATTCATTATTGCTTCTGTTTTAATTGGGTCTGTCTCTATACCATTATTTGACACCACATGACCAAGAAAAACTACCCGGTCTCTCAGTAGTTGGCATTTATTTGGAGAAATCTTCATACCAGCTTCTTTATTCGTAGAAGCACATCTGATAAGCGTGCAAGGTTTTCTCATAAGTCTCCGCAAAGACGATGACATCATCAATATATATTAAACATGTCTGCCACTGTAACCCGGCCAAAATATACTCCATCAAACGTTCAAATGTGGCTCCCGCATTACACAAACCCATGGCCATAACATTAATTAAAAAAGACCACAGCTAGTGTAAAAGCTGTCTTTTCTGCATCAACTGGATCCATTTCCACTTGCCAATAACCTGACATCAAATCAAGAGTGGTAAACCATTTTGACCCTCTTAGAGCATCTAGGGAATCATCTATTCTAGGTAACGGGAATGCATCTTTTACAGTGACTGCATTTACTGCGCGAAAATCAATGCATATTCTTATTGACTGGTCCTTCTTTCTCACAATTACTAGGGGACTTGACCAAGGCGATTTTGATTTCTGGATCACTCCACTGGCCAGTAATCGTTGAAGTTCTTGCTCTACCTCATTTCTTGTGGTAAGTGGTAACCTGCGTGGAGCTTGTTTAATTGGTTGTGCATTCCCTGTATTAATTTTATGTTTTAAGATACCGGTACGACCAAAATCTTGTTTTGATTTTGCAAATACATCTGCATGTTTTATTAGAAGGTCTTGTAGACTTTCTAACTGTGTCTCATTAAGATACTCTTTGCATGACTTAAATAAAGGCTCTAGGTGTGTGGGAGTGCACAGTTTTCTCCTGAAATCCTTCTCATTATGGGGGCACCTTCTAAAGTATGGTGGCTACTTTCTATTACCTCTAAAACTGGCTCAGCATATGCAATGCATGTGTTTTTGTACACCTTCTGGGGTAAATTTGTAAGATTAGCTACTCTAAGTGGAAAACTGTTAGAATGTGGACTTATTACTGATTTTGCCACTATTAACCCTTTTTGGAAAACACTTGTACTACAATTGTCAACTATTAACTCTGAAACATCTGGTTTATCTTCAAAATCAACTATTTTGACAGATAATATAACTTAACTTGCAGGGGGAACAACTGTGTTTTCTGATAATACAATTCTAAACATCGACGATGGCTCAGTTTCAGCTTGACACTTTATAACATGACCATATAATTTAATAGTACCTCTACCTAAATCTATCTGACAGTTATTCTGATGTAAGAAATCATAACCAAGTACTACATTTGCTTCGACTTCAGCTACTACCATATTAATATAGATTATCTGCCCTTCAATACATAAAGGAAAACAAGCTTGTCCTAATGGGGTAACTAAACTTCCATTGCCATTTTCAACTTGCTGGAATAATGTTAAAGTTCTGGTCTGGAACTTTCAGGTAAATCATAATATATGTTTGGGTGCAACACTGTAACTGTAGAACCAGTATCTAATAAACAGTCAAATTCAACATCAAAAATTTGACAAACTATATATAAACCATGTCCTAAATCATTAAACTTAATTTCTAATAATCGGTCTGGTCCCTCTATAAAACGTTGAGTAGCTGAAACTTGGACCTCAGGTTCAGCTGTATTCAGTTTCCCGACATACTTCTGGTATTTGGTCTTGTTCTTTGGCCATTCTGTTCCTTGTATTTCTATCTGCATTTTCCTGTAATTTGGGACAATTCTTACGCATATGGTTTTCCTCACCACAGTTAAAACATTTAAATGGCCTCTGAACTGGTGAGCTACTGGTGAACTAGTGGTTCTGGTTGTAGAACCATGTTCAAGTCTCACTTGTAGATCTTTCAGCTGGTTTCCAGGATCATTGGGCACATGAGTGAATTCATTATTTTGATTTTCTAAAGTTGTTCTCCCTTTGCATCCGAACCTGGGATTTTGGGTAAGATCTCGCTCTTCTCTCTGAAATGCTTCACATTCAAGTGCTAGCTAAGCGCATCATTAAGAGTTTGGGTTTCCCTTGAAATACAGCCCATTCGAGGTCTCCATCATTCAGTGAATTCATAAAGCAATCTCTGGCTGTCTCATCTCGAAATACCATTGGTGTGTTTGGATAAGCACGTCTCACAAGTCTCTTTATATCATGAGCTAATTCAGTAAGTTCTTCATCTTTCTTCCTATAACGCATCTTGATCTGTGTTTTAAATAGCTCACTCTGGTTTCTGGTTCAAATCTATCAGTTAACGACTGAACAAGTTCATCAAAGTTTCTTCTCTGAGTAGGCTCCAAGTCATTGAGGACTCCCTGAGCAGATCCTCTTAAGCTTGTTGCTAATTCAAGTGCCTTTGTTCTATTATCCCATCTATTTCGCTCTGCTGTCATTTCAAAATGGACTAAATAATCGCTCCAGCTCTGTGACCCATCATATTCTGCTGGCTTCTTATAACCTTTAACTTGATTGGAATTCTGGAAATGTAAGTTATCTCCCCTATACCCTTCATAAGCTGTGGCAGTAACTTGTTCAGACCTGGGCCACCTTACATGCCTGTGGGAACCAGGATTACTTCTAAACTCATGGTCTCTATCAATTTCTGGTTCCGAAGTTCCTCTATAAACATTATTATCCATTCTGTTACCTGATATTGTTGGTGACACAGTATCAGTAAAACTGCCATGACGTGTATTAGGATATGCTGGTGTGCATAATAACCTGGCGACCAGTAAACATCACATCCCTTTCCTCTATATGCCTATCTCTCTTTTGACCTCTCATAACTTCACTTAATTGTGCTTTTAAAATTTCAACCTGTTGCTTTAAATCATTAACTTCCTCATCCTTAGAACATATAACCCTGCTGGAATCACCAGCCTCAAATACATCTTGACACCTTAACTTCACTTCACCACTTGGTGTACCATTTACATAAGTAGGTAAACAAGGAGGACAAGATTGACCAGGACTACCAGTACTTTCAGTACTTTGATTGACAACTTGACCAGAATGGACTTGGTCAACAATAATATTGGAGTGGAGTAGATCTATCTGTACATCAGATCGGGGACTATACACTTGATCCATGGTAACTGAATCATCAGCAGTTGCCATACTTCAGAATATGTATGTAAAACACAACAATAGCCAATTGTTACCACCAGATTTCCTATTATACCAATTAGGGTGCTAGTTTATAATTACACTATCTCAAAGCACTTTGCCACTATACAATATAAAATTCAGCAATAACCACTACAACCGATTACACTTTACCAACAAGATAAAACAACAAATACACATTTACAAAACAAACATTCGACTAAAATATCTGGGAACAATATCAAATAACTGAAACACTATATATTCTCTCTGCTACAGTAGCTGCATGTCTAAAGCCTCTAAGGAAATCAGTAAACAGAGTATCCCCCGCTGCCACCACTGTGGCGGCTCTCTCCCCCGTGCTCCGTCTAGGGCGCAAGTAGTAAAGGGCGATTAAAACCTCGGTTTTTGTTTACAGTGTGGACCACCTGTGCACTAATTAATGAGCATCTGTATGCAAATTAATGCGCACCTGTATGCAAATTAAATGAGTTGAGATCAAGGTGTCCTGATAGCGTGCACCTGTATGCAAATTTGAGATCAGGGTGTCCTGATAGCGCGCACCTGTATGCAAATTAAATAGGTTTGAAACACAAAGAGAGTTATCACCTGGCGTGCATGCACCTGTATGTAGGTTCGAACCCCTGATTAGATGAAAGTAAACAATGCATGTGTAGGGGTTGGTAATTCTATATGAATTAACAAGGAAGCTATTGTCCTAAACACTTGTCAATCTTTACAGAGGACTACCTACTTTTATGAAACTGTCGAATTGTTGTGAGATCGATTTGATTCTAAAAACCATTGGTTGGTCTAGAACATATTTAAACCGAATGTTTTAACAAATTTTTTGTCTTCTGTAAGATATTACAAGTGTTTCGGACTAGCTGCTAAAGTTATTTTGTGAACATTCGTACTTTCGTCGGAGCAAATATTTCAAAAAAGAAAACATGGAAAATCTTGGTAAGTAAAAAAATATTTTTTATCTCAAATTATTAGATATCTAATTAGTTCAAATATTACAATTGTTTAATAACTAGAATTTTACAAGTTTTATGAAACAATATGTATTTTCAAAAAATAAAATAAATTAATTGATGATAATACACTATAATGATAAATAATTTTTAAAAAATTCTAAATTATGGTTATAAGATAATAAATATATCAGTTACATATTATGAATGTATGCAAATGTTTTTGCAGGTAAATATGACACATCACGATCATCTTCATGTAGTGACCAAATACAATTAAAGTCTTGCTTGCATTTGAGACAAAAATGAAAAGTTTCATAGATAAGTTCCCAATCTGTATAACCATCGTCTATCATTTGAACTATATGTGTTGTTACATGGAAAGGTGTCTTATAAAGACGCATATAAATGCATTCACTGATAAATTGAAATACTGATGTATAATTAAATAAATGCAAATCAAAATTTTTCTTATATATTATAATTTTTGCTACATGTATATAGAAATAAATTTGATACTTATATAACAACTGTTTTAAAGCTAATTTTGATACATTTTGTAAACTTTGTAACTCGCATGGATTTTCTAAATCTAGACCAGAATGATCCTCACTATTCTTCAAATTGATAACTATTGTACGAATAGAAGGAATTTCATATTTATAATCTTTTTCAGTTAAATTAAACACTCTAAGAGAAGTATCCGAACTCTCAAATGAAATGTTACTAGACTCCGAATCTTCAAATGAAATGTCAAAACAATCCTCATCTGAACTGTCACTATAATCTTCAAATATGTCCATATTATCCTGTAAAAAGAAAAAATCTAATCACTGTTACTGTCAAAAAACGATCTCCCTACATATCTACTTTTCATGATCTCCTCAGGTAATGTCACTCTATCCCTTGTCCACATCACACATCTCGTTATTTCAATATAACAGGGTATGTACCACTTTTTATAGAACTTGGAATAAATAATAATGGCATGTAGATCATCCCGATCATTGATTGGCAAATCTACCGTGTCACATTTTAGACACATTTCTGTGGAAATGTCTTTGCCACAACCACCACAGCTAGCAAATGCTTTGACACATGTTCTTCTCTCTGCGAATATTTTAAATAAGAGAAATATGAGAAAAATTATAAGATAATAGTTTAGAAATTGTATGAAAATATAAAAACCTAACAAAAATATATATACTCGCTCCATAAAATAAAACAAGAAGTTAAAATTTCTTACCTTTAACGGATGCAAATACATTGAATGCCATAATATTATAATAAAATAATGCGATTAAAATAAGTTGATAAAAAATGCTTGATTTAGACTGCAACTAAAAAGTGCGGGAAAGAATCTCAATGTTTTGCAACTATATATACACATGGAAATATTTAAATATCAATTACCGTAAAAATTGTTGGGAAAATAATAAGATGATGGACATTTTAAAATTAAATAAATTTACCACTCATCGGTTGCGTAAATTTATCACTTACTTATCGTTTAAGACCTATAATGTTAAAGGTCACACCCCATTTTTAAAAAATCTATCTAATTCGTCTTTTACCATCAGATATCATATTTGAAACACCCCTCTTTGTAACACACCTCCTTATAATCGTGTATGTATGTATGTATAGTTTGTTTTACTTCTTTATAACAAAATAGCTATCATGGAAAGACGACCAGCAATTACCGTAGTAACCTCTAAACCCCGAAACTTTATATTTCGAGCCATTAATTTAGCTAAATGTCAGCAATGCGGTAAAACATTGCCGGATACATACCAAAAATTTGCTACCCCACCAAAATTTTTTACATATATGTCCATTCAGGAAGCAGCAGCAAATCCAGTTTGCTGTTGCTACCTTACTATAGGGGACTATGTACGGTTTTTGCTAAAATAAAGTCTTCACTTAAATAGCCATAATTCAGGACCATTTTCATGGTCCACCTAAATTAAAATAGTAACCCACGCCGGTATATAGCTATGAGAGATAACGTGTGTGTGTGTGTGTGAAACTTACTTATTAACATGATGATTCATTATAATTACTGTTGATCATACTCATTTCGTTTACATCTTGGTATACGAGACTATTTCTTGAAAATTTCTTTATTATAATAACAAAAATTAAACACAGAATCCCTATAACCATTGTTGATACTACCCCAATCAATGTCAGAAACACTGTAATAAATTAAAATTACAATGAGTACGATTCATATACACTATCATATTCTTCATCGTTGGAAATTTCTATTTGTTCTGTATCATTTGATCTACTGTAATATCGTGTTTGTTCAATTTCGGAATGTAATAACTGCATAGGCATTAAGTAACCATCTCTACCCAGACACAAACAGGCGGGTTGTTTTTTAATTCTTATATATTTATACTTTAAACAAAAATGTAATATTAAAATATAGATTATTAAAATCATATTGAAGCATAATGAAATTATCAATATATTGCTTTTAAACTCACAAGTGTTTGAAGACTGAGTCACTGTGGTCGTCCCATTCACGAAATTATCATCCTTACTTAATGTTAGATTGCCTGATGTAGTAGTTGCATCCGTTGTTGTTTCGGACCAAATGTAACTAATTGTTTTCCCCTCCGTAGACAACATTGTATTACTTGTTGAATGTGTTTTTTCTTTTCTATTGACTTTTAGAGTATCACTAACTGTTTGAATGTTCGTAGTAGACAAAATTGTAGTAGTAGCATATTTAGTAGTTGTTGTTTTTGTTGTAGAATAATTGGTTGTTCTCCTCTATCAGTATTCATTTTTGTAGTGAACGTAGAAATGGATGAAGACGTGAAACATTGTTCCTTATTAACTACAATATTTGGGAATTGAACCCAATTCTGACATTTCAATCCTTTTCCAATAACATTTTTTAAGTTTAGAAACTCTGTTAGAGTTAGACGGACATATGTAAGAGGCATTTTTGTATAGAAAGTATCTACATTTTTATACATATTTCCATTCCCCTTTAAACAATTATAAAATCTTTTGTTACATGATAAAAAGCTTATTTGTAGATTTATGTCTTCACAAGCATTATTAATACCTATGCAATGAAAATCACATAATATTACGGGAAAAAACGTGAAAACAATTAAACCATACATTTCTCTAGCATTCAATTTTTGTAAAACAACTAAATTCTGAATATTCTTGTAACTGAATCTGACTTGTCAATCTAACCTTATATATGTAATATTATTCAACGTGTGTGTCTAATCTTATGTTTTGTGATATATCTTTTTAATCATTTACAGATATTGAATCCCAAGTGATGGATACACAAAATATGGTATTGGATAGTCAAGAATTAACCAACCTTTTGGATTTTAGTCAAAATGGTTCCATTAATCTCAATTTTGCGAGTCAAGAAATTAATGGAAGTCCGGACTATGCCTCCTCAAAGGTAATTTATATAATTTAATTAAATTTTGTTTTATCCTTAAATATTTTAAATATCTAGGGGTTTATGGTTAATATCTCTTTAAATCTTTTATCAGAATATGAATCCAACAAGAAAAAGATCTGGACAGTTTGTGAATATCCTACCCAACGACTATGATAGTGAAGACGAGTTTCAGACCGGCGGCAAGGTTAAACTTGTAAAGAAACGAAAACTCTCTCAAGTCAAGAATGAGAAGAGAAAAAACCTAAGAAAACCCTCCAAGAAATCGGAAGAGAATAGTGTCAAAACCACAAGAAATCCAAGAAAACCCTCCAAGAAATCGGAAGAGAATACTGTCAAATCCACAAGAAATCCAAGAAAACCCCCAAAGAAATCGGAGGAGAATACTGTCAAAACCACAAGAAATCCAAGAAAACCCCCAAAGAAATCTGAAGAGAAAACTGTCAACACCACAAGAAATCCCAGAAATCCCCTCAAGACAATCGATGAGAACACACCCAACACCACCAGAAATCCAAAGAAAAAAGAAAACATAGCATTAAAAAACGATTACAATTTAGAGAACGAATATGTTTTAGATTTAAAAGATAAGGTCTTCAGCCCAAAATTAAATGCATTTTTGTTACTTTATATAGTTAAATTAACTGATATATGGTTAGTTAAAAAAATAACATCACATTATCACGTTTTGAAACGTGTAATTGAAAATGTATTAATAAATGTATCTGCTAATTCTGATCCTGATGAAGATGTCATTCAACTAACAATAACTCAGATAGGTTTAAAGAAACCATTATTTTTAAAATTTAGAAAACTTAAAGAGCTTAAACCTAGTTATGTTATTGAACAGTTGAAAAAGGCTCTTGTAGGCACATCAGATGTTACATTTAATGATACATTTGAAATAACTATAAGGCTTTCACAAAGAAGCGAAACTGACTTATCTTCGCCATCTGATAACGATGAAAGTTCAGAATTAGATAGTGATGATAATTCTGACAAGCAAAGCCAAAATGAAAACAATGATGACGACAATATATCTCTGGATGAGGAAATGGAAAGAAATATTCCTGATATGACTCTTGATAACCAAAATTTTATTTTAACAGAGAAGAAACGTATTTTGCGAAAAAAATTTAATGTTGAAGAAATTATATATGAAATTAAATTAAAAGATAGTTTACTAAACAAAAAATGGTCGGAACACATGATCACATTACATAATATTTTCGATATATGTTTAGACCATGCTACCAAAGGTTTAGATCCCAACGAAGATTTAATTAGAGTATTTATTAATCAAGAGGGTTTACAAACTCCAATACACATAACATTACAACCGATACGGTTAATGACCGCAGATAAAATATTACTAGAAATTGAGAAGGTTATACAAAGCAAAAAAATGTTAGTTTTTGATAAAACATTTCACATTCATATAGCAACTATTGATTTGCCAAAGGGTTCTGGGTTATCGGAAAAAGTGAAACATAAAGTTGGTCCCTGGTACGATGTGAAAAATAAAAGAAGTATTATTTAAATAAGCAGAGATGCGGGTCATTTATGTTTTGCACGTAGTGTAGTTGTTGGCATGGCATATCTATTTGAAAATAAAAAATCACAAAAAAAAAATAAGAGAGAAACAAAGATATCAAACCCAAAAGGCAACCGAGTTGTTACACAATGTAGGGTTTCACGCAGATAGGCCTGTCAATTTAAATGACATTCCTCTTTTTGAAAATCATTTAAATATACAGATTAAAATTGTCAGTGCCAATAACTTTAACAGAATTGTTTACAAAGGTGAGATTAAACAGAAAAAGATGTATTTATATTTAATAGATAATCATTACCATTTAATAGTACCTAGTAAACTTAATATTTTTTATTCAAGATCATATTACTGTTATGAGTGTGATACACCTTATCAAAACAAATTTAGTCATAGGTGTGAATTGACTTGTAAAGTATGTCATAGATCTAAAAGTGAATGTGTAGATAATGTTTTTGTTGAATGTGGTGACTGTAAAAGGGCTATAAGAAATAATGATTGTTATATGTTACATAGAGTAAAATCTTACGACAGAGTACACAAGTAATGGTCTAAAAGTATTTGTGAACGATTTAAATTATCTGCTTTATGTAAAAAAGTGATTAATTGTTCAAAGAGAGATTTGTCCAAACACGTATGTAATGAAGTATATTGTTTTTATTGTTGTACTTATTCTACTGGAAACCACATTTGTTTTTTGAAGAAAGCTGATCTACCTAAACATTCAGATAAATATATATTTTTTAATTTTGATACTGTACAAGAATCGGGTACTCATGAAGTTAATTTGGCTGTTGCACAAAAAATATGTACTGAATGTGAAAATGATTTTGATATTAATAACGAATGTTCTCTACATACACGTCAAGTTATTTCTAATGGACACAATTGTTTAAATGATTTTTGTGAATGGTTATTCTGTAAAGAAAACAAAGGTTATACAGCTGTAGCTCATAATTGTATATATGCTCATATAGTGATTTTGTAAGTCTATATCCAAGTATCTGTCGTTATGGTAAATATCCCGTTTCATGTGTACCCGAAATTATATTAAAAGATTTTAAAGATATTCAGGAATACATAGGTTTTGTTCTTGTAACAATTTTACCTCCAAGGAAATTATATTTTCCAGTCTTACCTATGAAACTCAACGGTAAATTACTATTTCCTTTATGTTATAAATGTGCTACTTGTGAGCAAAAAGAATCTTGTGAACACACAGATGAGCAAAGAAGTCTAACAGGTACTTGGACTACTATGGAAATTTTTAAAGCACTAGAAAAAGGTTATACCATAACACAAATTCACGAAATTTATCATTTCCCCAAAACAACTCAATATAATAAAGAAACAGGTATGGGAGGATTATTTTCCGAATATATTAATACCTTTATAAAAATCAAAGCAGAAGCCACTGGATTTCCTGAGGGTATTTATAGCAAAGAAGAAAAACTAAACTATATTGAAGAGTATGAGCGTAATGTAGGAATAAAGTTAGATCTTACTAAAATTAAGAAAAATCCTGGTTTAAGAGCTTTAGCTAAAATGTGCTTAAATAGTTTATGGGGAAAATTTGGTCAACGTTTAAATTTGACCAAAACAATTATTACTGAATCCCCGGCCAAATTTTTTGAAATTTTAACCAACAAAACACTTATAGCAAAAGATTTCAATATGGTCTCTGATGATTATGTGATGTTACATTATGAAGAGAAAAAAGAATTTATTGATGATTTAGGTTCTACGAACATCTATCTCGCTGCTTTTACAACGGCACATGCCAGATTAAAATTATATGGTGAATTAGAAGCGTTAGGTCGTAATTGTTTATATTGTGACACGGATAGCGTGATACATGTATGGGTAAAAAAACCAAATTCCTATCATCCTAAAACAGGCGAAGATTTAGGTATGTTGAAAAACGAACTTAAACCCAATGAAGTAATTATGTCGGGTATTTTTCCCGGTCCAAAGTCATATGCATATGTCACTTCTCTTGGTACAGAAGTAATCAAATGTAAAGGTTTTACGTTAAATTATAAAAATGAACAATTGATAAACTTCAACAGTTTATCATATCTTGTCAATTCCTTCTGTAATGACAATCATATAGCACAAATTGTTACTGAAAATGAACGCAAGATTACAAGAGATAAAAAGAAAATGCAAATTTATAACAAAAGGGAAGTAAAACATTTAAAATTTGTGTTTAACAAAAGAGTTATATGTGCTAATTATTTCACTATACCATATGGATATTGAGATTTTTTATATTATTGTTTAGAAAAAATTGGTGTTGTAATATCTTTCAGAAAACCATATGTAATTAGTAAATTTGCATGTTTAAAGTATTTGTTGCGATTGTTGTATATCTTTTTATTTTGACGTTCAGGATTACATATTAATTTTGTAGGGATATGTATATCCCTAAGGGCATAATAAAACATTGTTATCCCTTTAGGTGGTACACTTTCGCTTTCTTTACAAACCGCATCATTAATTAAATCGTTGATACAAGAATAAGAAATGACAGAACCATTCACTATTAATTCACCTTTATCATTCCAGTTATATTGTTTATTACGATTTCTGTTCAAAATGTCAAGTAATTCTTTTCCTTTTTCGTTTAGTTCTTCTTTGTTTAATGTGGTGTTATCGCACAATCCACTATTAGAATAATATTTTCCTTCCGTCGTCACATTTTCATTATTGGTTTTTTCATCATTATCATCCTTATGTTCAGTTTCTTTTGGTTTATTCATATTCTGTATTACAGTGTTTGTAACTTTATCAGGTATTTTATTAGCAAATTGCGCTTTAAGATCACTCATCTCTCTTAGTAGTTTTTCATATTTCTCTTTAGATAACACTACGTGTGCTAAAGACATTTTCCTTTATAATTTACTTCCACAGCATGGGTTTGACAGGCTTTAATAATAGGTCTAACACTTCAATGTGTTTTAACAAGAGACGGCGTTTCTTCTCGTATGTCAAGTTTTTAGTCACTAAAGTGAGTAAAAGTTTTTTGTAACGCCTGAGTTTCTCAATAATGTTCTTATTCACTAGAAAATGTTCATATATAATGTTATAAATTACTTCAAATATACTATTTAACTGTTGTTCCGAAGAAGTCTTAATAATAGCTATCCGTTGACTTTTTGATGTTTGATAAAGTAATGATAGATACGCTTTGTATCTTTCTAGTCTGGAAGTCATACTGAAAATAAAATATTTTCTCTTTTGTTTCACCATCTATACATAAAATTTATAGCTGTTGTATTTTAAAAAAATCTTTAATTTGGTAAATAAACTTCTGTGATTTAACCTGGGAAAATCTTTGTAGAGACTCTGAAACCTTTTTCACAAAATGGTGACAGATTTAAAACACAGTAACTAAAACGTTCATTACTGCAACTTTCGTAAGCTGTTTTGAAATATTTCATATCACCTGGAAAACACTGCGAACCTAATCTTAACACTTTCATTCTAGGTGCGGAAAACAGAACTATGATATGACAATTCAATGATATAGTTCTAGTATATTTTCCTTTAGGAAATATATTTTGACTTAAAAATACACATGTTATATTTCTATGATGTGAAAATACAGTAAATAATTCGGCCATATCTTTGTTATCTATTTCACAAAGTAAGTCATCTAAAACAAGAATCATATGTTGACCACTTTCTGACCATTTCAAGATTTGTTCTTTTGAAGGCATTCCTTCAACAAATGTTATGTTTGGTATAGTGTTTTCCATTTCTGTAAATATCCGCTGATGTGCCTTATAACAATAAATTATCTGTTTTGCAGGCTGTGTAAACATTTTACTCTGATGTTCTAATAAACGTCTTGTCCAATATGTTTTACCCCCTGATGAGGGTGAAACCACAAAAATCGTAGTCGGAGATTGAAGTTTTACTGTAAAATCCATCAGAGGATATCCGTGAATTTTCCTAATGTGAGAGATTAAATTGTCGTGTCTATTAAACTTCCATCGACAAGAAGTACACTTCCACTGTTTGAAACAGTTGTGATGGAAATACTTGATATGTCTTATTAAATTGTATTTTTATAAACTGTTTGTAACAACGGTTACATTGTAACATATTGTTTAACAAAAGTTGTACTTAAACGCTTTAAGAACAATCTAGCAGTTTTTGATGTTCAAAATCTTAACTACTCCTACTAGCTCCTACTAGGAAACTTAACGGCTCCTACTTGCTCCTACTAGGAAATTTAACGGCTCCTACTTGCTCATACTGTACAATTTCATGACACCTACTAGTTTTCAAGTTAAAGTAACAGTAACAAAAACAATATATACACAATATTTATTTATACAAACAGAATTTACAATTACAACGGTGAAAATATCTACTCACTACAGAATATACAAAGGCATCATTTTTTAATGTGTCGTTTGTAAATATTTCTACTGTTTTTTTCATTGGAATATTTCTAGTATACATAAGTAAAATATATAAACAATAATAACCACATACAAAAGTATTATCATTTTGAAGTTTAATATTATTATACACACATGTATTTGAAAATGTCTTGATGAATGACGTTATATTAGAACCATACTCGTTTGGAGACTTACCAAACGAGTCAAAGAAATACGCAATATTATTTTCATCTACAATAAGTGTTAACCAATGTTGTCCAGAAGATGAAATCGGTAAATTATTGAATATAATTGCAAAAGGTGTTCTCTTGATTTCATTACTATTAGGTAATGTATCTATAGCATATACACCACGAACAAGTTGTTTCAATTTATAGTCACAGTTGATAGCACAGTGAATTTGTAAGCCGTTCATATTTACATAAAACTGACAGTTCTTGTTTTATCAATTTGTAAAATCTTTTCAAATTCCGCATACGCTATTATAGTGAACGGTGTAGTTAAAGCTGTATCAAATGCTGCTTCTAGACGAATATTTCCAGTTTTTATTAGATTTAAATATTGCTCTTTAGGGAAAAGGTTCTTCAAATTAAAACAATATAATGCATATCCATCAGTAAATTTCTCTAAAGATATGATCAAACCAGAGTCATTGTACCACTTTCCTTGTGCATCGAATAAATTGGCATAAGCTGTAGCATATTGATCATTCGTATAATTTAACTTCAGCGGGCGTCCGGGAATAGATATACCATTAATGAATATGGCTAATTCACGTAATCCAAGTTTTTCAAATCTGAAAGGATTTCTTATCCAATCCCTATTAAAACCTGAGCTATTGACAAATCCAACGACTATTTTCTTCGGCAAGCTTTGTGTCCATAATTGATCCCATGTAACAGAATTCTGACCAGCGCTAATGTTAAAAGTTTTGATTTCGGAGTTCGTGTAGTTATATAGAGCCGGCGATTCTTCCAACTTATTTTGTATTCGGATTAATGCAGCAGGATTAAGATTAATGCGTAGAGCTTGAAATATAATATCTTCAACAACGATTTGAAAGTCTGGTTTCGACTCAGTAATTTTTAAACAGAATATTGGACGGTTTGGGTATAATGTTATGTCAAGGTCACACCCGTTCAGTAAATATTTTTCGCATTGTAAAAAATCTTGCAATAAATAATAACACATTTCAAAAGATTTGGAACCTTTTGTACGTGTAAAACGTGCAGTATATCCAGGATTTGAACCTCCTACAGGGTCCGTGTCGAAGACATTTGTTTCAGTGTAAAAGAGAGCATTCTGTAACTGTGATTCTACTTTATCTTTAGTCGCCGACAGGAGTGTCTGAATATATGTTTTATAAGCGTAATTTCCATCAGCGCTAGAAACCAATACACCATTTATTCTTATATCAATCTGTTCAAATAAGGTTGAATGTAAAAAATTTATCGGTGCCACTTCTGTTGTTACTAATGTTGATGTACCATCCCCTTTTACTATCTTGGCTTTTATGTATAATCTACTGTGTCGTAAATCTGTATATTCTGGTGACTGTCCGGGTATATGAAACTCGATTGAGTATTTTGACTAATGTTACTCACAGGTCTGTAGCCAATATATTGTGTTTTCATTACAGCTGATTGAACCGGTGGTAACGAAAATAATTCCAATTCTTTAGGACTGCCTTCAATATGAGGAATACTAGATGCATATGGCCAACTCATTTTTTTCAATTGTCAAATGTCGTTTTTCTAACTGGTGTAGACTTCGTTTTTTTTGTGGAGATTTCTTTGTTCTTTTAGGTGGTGTTTTTTTAGTCGAAATTTTCTTAGTTTTTTAACACTGGCTTTCTTCACATTAGACTTTTTACGTCTATTAACTTTAATCTTTTTTGCTTTATTACCAAGTTGAGATACAGAGCTCCTTTTTATGCTATTTGGGTAATTTTTCAACTGTTGTTTTTCTAATTTCACATAGGTTTTAGCCCTATCTAAATTGGCCGCTACGTCTGTTTTCATTTGAACTTTAGGTTTATCTTTTGTGTCAGGTATTTTAGTTGTAGTACTTTCTGGATTTATTGTTGATATGTTTGATCTATTTCCACCTCTTTGATACCTGTTATTCTTTCTTGCCGCAGGCACGGTATCAAAATATTTGATCCAAGTATTAGTATTTGGTATATACAGTTCACGTTGCATTTTTAAATAAAGAACGGGTATTTTCTTAAATGAAGTGTCAGATACACGGTCCCTTTAACGAATGTGGGTATATTTCCCTTCGAATATATTCACTTCTATCGTGTCCCAAGTTTTTAACACAACTGGTAAATATAACGGTTGTGAAAACTTTATATTTACAACAGTATTTTGTTTAACGTGAATTCTTCTCAAAATGGGTAATTTTCTGTTGGCCAAATGACTAAAACCAATAACGTTTGTACAGATATCAATCACACCATCCGCAGAAATACTGTCAATTATTACTTCTGTTAGGGCAATGTACCACTGAGAATCACTTAATACGAATCTTGAATCCAGTAGAGACTTAAATTCGACTGTGTATTTTCAGGAAAATACTCTTTAGAATCATTACTCGTTACGTATATAACATGATCCATTATTTATACTTATCATATGTCTTTAAGCTCCGAAACTTTAATATAAGATTGGTATTTGCTGGGCCAACCTTTAAATGTTACTAAAGCTTCTTTGTTTTTACCAGAGCCTCTGTATTTTATGATTTTTTCTATTTCCCATAAGGCATTTGCGTCTGGATTCAAACGAACTAGTTCAGATTCATAAAATGAACCAATTAACGGTTCACCATCATGCTGTTTTAATTTATAGATTGGTATTCCTTGACTCTTGTAACGTCCAGAGATGATAAATATTTCAGTAGACCATTGTTGATCATAAGCTCTAGTAAATTTTTTTTTCAATAGAGATATCCGTACATGATCGCCAATTTTCAATTGATATCGTAATTTGTGTTTCAAGGGTGGGACATATTGTGTATACCAAAATTTGAACCAGTTGTCCTTAGTGATGGAATTTGGCGTGTGGTAATCTAAACTTCGATGAGGTTTATTATTGTATGACTCTACTAAATCGTCTAACACATCCAAATACCTATAAGTATTTTTCTGTGTAAAGTATTTGTATAATATCCGTTTAAACCACCTATTCACAATTTCCGCATAGTTAGCTTTGGTTGTATTTCTTGTTATAATATGTGTAATTTTTAGACTGTTCAAATACTTCTTCAATAAATTATTTGTAAATTCACTACCGGCATCAGTTCTAAGGACATCGAGTTTAGCAGTTTTAAATATTTTCTTGAAGGCTTCTAAAACTGTTGCTGACTGTTTATTAACAAGTGTCTTCAAATACAGCTTTCTAGTAAAAATGTCAATACACATTAGAAAGTAACGAATACCAGAATTATAACTGGAAATACTCTCTACTGATAACAAATCGGCGTCGAACATGTAATTTGGAAAATAGGATATTACTCTCCTTCGACGGAATTTATTAGGGACAGTCTTTTGTAATGAATATCCTTTTTGATTTTGCAACCATTCTCTTATTCTGTATCTACCAATTTTATATTTACCCTCTGCTTTTACAATTTGATATAACTGTTTAACACCTGTGTATGCTGCAGGGTTTTTAGGATTAAAGTAGATTTTCTTCAGATATTCTTTGTAATCTGGTTTATCGGCAGGCGTCTGTGTTTCTTTCTTATTCATGTTTCTGTCTATATGTGATAAACGTCTCAAGGGATGGGGTTTTTATCTCTTTCGTTTATTACAGCTGTAATAAACTTAAATTTCATACCAAACATAATCAGATTTTAAAACGTATTCTTTTGTCAAATACTGTAATATATATTGACTTGTGGTAAGCAGAGAATTAATAATCTTGACTATAATAATGTATCATATTTGATAATCAGTGAAAATAATCTTGACTTAAATTTAAATGATATGGTCTGAAACCGCAAGATCATTTCATTATTCTTATAGGTCTATCAGAGACTTTATATATAATTACGGTAAATAACAACTTAAAAAAACAATATACATTACAATATTTTATTGATACTACCATATTCATGTAATGTATTTGTTACAGACAATTCACTTATTGACATAGAACTATTAAAATCTTTCTTTTAATTTGTTCATTTTGAGTACTAACATTTTAATTTTTTTTCCCCAATCATACGTCTTTAAAACTGTTTCTCGCCAATCCTTACTTAAAAATTTCTGACGAAAAAAGACATCATTTTCTGAAAGAATAATAGAAGAATGAACTTTCCAAAGCTCAATGACCTCGGATTCATCTTTACTTAACTCGTGCAATACTGTATGAAAAAACAAATGAGTTTTCTCTTCGAATGTCATTTCGAAGCAAAAATGTTCATTAACGCAATCGTGATCACGAAGACTTGGTTTATTGTTCAAACATCCAAAACAGGTTTGGAGAGTTTTTAACTCTATTAATTTTAACAGCACTTCTGCGTAACAAATATTTAAAATATCTTCCAGTTTACTAATAATCAGTTTGGTATTGTTGGCTGTGAACGGAACATTCACGTGTTTCTCGATAATGCGCACAAAGGAACTTTTATGTTTTACTTTACTAGTCACTACTAGTAGAAACGTTCCTCAAAAACCCCAAATCTGGTAAATATTTCTCGTCTGCATACCAATAAAGACGCAAACCACTTCTTTCCTTCAGCCACTACAACTTCTTTTCCATTGGGTCGACGTTTAATATAATTCCAATTATAAAGTTTGGCTCTAGCATTAACATGACTTGTCGGTTGATTTCCTTGACTTTGAACTTCAGTCGAATAACTTGTTTTCGCATCCGAAGATTTCTCCTCATCCTTTTCCTTCTTGATAAATACATCACTGATTTTGGATTCCATTGTCTGAAACAAGAACAGAGTTACTATTATCTAACACGGAACAAACGTATAACACAGATTCCTTTAATTCACATAATTTGCCATGTTTCTTTATCTAGTGTAAATGACACTCCACCTTTTCTAAGTCTGATAACACTTTGATTCTTTTTTGTATATATTTCCACGTAGTGTAATCCGTCTAGTACGAAAGTTGAATATTTACGAACACCGTTGTTTTGAAAATAAGCTATCTGATTCACATCTAATGCGGCTTGAGCCATAGTTCTACAAGATAAAGTTGTAAGGAATCATTACATATTCCATAAAGTATTAAGAATCATTTAATATATCATGTCAACTTCTGTACTGTTAGCATTATAAATATCGTAGTCCTAAATACCTTATACGCTCAAATAAATACAGGTCGGTGAGTGTTTTAAATGTTTTTCAATCGGATTATAGTTCCATAACCTTTTATGTAGTTTCAATTTACAACTCAAACATTCTGTAATATCACTTTGACGTGTAAAAACAATCCTGCACGAGCCATTGTCATTTTACACGGTTTATGTTGTGGCCAAGTGTTAAATGTATTCATCCGCTCTTCAAAACATGTAAAGTTAGTATTAACATATTTTTAACAGACATACCTTAAAGTTTGTTGAATTGATCCAAAACAAAGTCCAATTTTTATCCGAGTCACTTATCAAACGATGAGAAACAATTGCAATGATACTTTAAATGAATTCGAATGCGTTTTATACACCTGAAATAGTTCAATGCGCATGCCCATAACTAACCAATTAAAATGTCCATATCAATGTATGCCTGTGCGTGTTGTAAATTCATGCACATGCTTGCAACATACGGATCAAAACCGTTAAGAATTCTCTAAAAATCCGAATCATGCGCACATTATTTTTAAATTTTACATGATGCTGGACAGAGACCTTTTCCCTCCCCTAACCAAATAACTTTTTTTATAAGGTTGACTTAGTTAAAAAAAATAAATATTGTTACCTTTTTATTTATATTGTACAAAACATTCATAGTATCAGTACATATATATTTACAGTTTTACTTACTAAACACGTATTTTATTAAAGCCCGTATTCCATGGTGTTACTTTATAATACCAATGCGTCGAGCGTCAATTAGAGTAAGTACGGTATCTTATTTACTACAGGTTTACGATAATACACTCATGAACCTTAGAAAGAATGTAACCTATGATGATCTACCTGCCCTGTCATGTCGTATGTAGGTCATAAACTTCATTCATAAACGTTAACCTATCGGTGCTATACATGTTATATTTATATGTGGTCGCTAGCATTATCAGTCATGTATACCACTTCACTCTTTATCTATTTTCACACACACACACACAAGGAGTTTAAGTGTTATTAAAATACCTCAAAATTAAAATATATATCATGACTTTTACGCAAATAAAATTTATCGGCAAGATCAAGACATTGTTGTCGGAATGATCAAAAGGGAAAATAAGTGTCTATTTTTTCTTTAGTTAGATAATTTGACTCTGATCGAGATTTATTCGATTTATTTTTTTCATATAATGATAAAGAAATATTTTGTTATAACAATTTTTTTATACATACACTTTTGTTTCCGATAAAAGTATTATCTCTTTGCAGATTTTTATTTTTCGTATATTTTAACTTTGATTTTACTCAGGAAGAGATTAATATTCTACATAATGAATTATATTTATTTTTAATACGATTTAAACTTAAGAAAAGTTTGGTTTTTTTTAGAGAGAGAGAGAGAGAGTGCATGCTTTTAATTTTTTTTAACTTTGATTTTATTCAGGAAGAGAATGATATTTTACAAATGAATTATATTTTATTTTTTTTATATTTTAACTTAAGAAAAGTTTTTGAGAGAGAGGAGTGTGTGTAAGTGTGGGTTAATAATTATACTTTTTTGTACAATGAATTTTATGTTTTTAATTTTTTTATTTTTTATACATAAAGGTATTATGTTTTTTCAAATAGTTATCTTGATTTTTTATTTAAATTCCTAAATACCTGAATGACAGGTGACGGATTTTAAATTATATTATTATACTTGGTCAGAATCTCATGACACAACGTAATTAGAGATTACATTATAGTACAAAAAAGATTTAACTTTCATCTAATCAGGAATTCGAACCTCATTTACATACATTTGCGTACCAAACATTAACTCAGGTATCAGGACACTTTGATCTCAACTCGTTTCAAAAGACGTTTTTTGTTTCCATTCAAAATCACATGGTCATTATGACATGATTTACATACAGGTGCGCGCTATCAGGACACCCTGATCTCACATTTGCATACAGGTGCACGCTATCAGGACACCTTGATCTCAACTCATTTAATTTGCATACAGGTGCGCATTAATTTGCATACAGATGCTCATTAATTAGTGCACAGGTGGTCCACACTGTAAACAAAACCCGAGGTTTTAATCGCCCTTTACTACTGGCGCAGTAAGCGACTCGAAACCTTTCCAAATGACTTCTAGAGTGTACGAGTCAGAAACTGGTGGAGGTTCTCAATTTCCTTGTAGACCGCTGCTAGCTTATTCTTGCTTCTAAGGAGAACTAAACTCTCACACCAGGGAAGAGAAAACGTGAACCGAAGCAAATCTTCAGAGTGGGTTAAGTGAAAATGAACTTATAATCGAAGGGTATGCTGCCTCCACCTCACATATGCGAGGAAAACCACTTAACCTGTGAGTTCGCAAGCCAATATAGCTTAAAGTATACTGATTCAATAAGGAGACTAGGATCGAACCACTTCAGACAAGCTGACTGACATAGTCAGACCCTGCAAAGGAACTGTTATGAAATATAACCGAGAAAACCCTGAGCTTAGCTCAAGTAAACACGTCAAGATAATCACCTAAACTAACAACAAGGGGTATGCAAGTAGAATTCAAACCTGGCCACTCAAGCTATATGTATGCACGACTTGGAATATTCAAATGTATGGTAGCTACAAATGAAATCTAACAAATCAAGCAATTTGTTATGGTGACTAACAAATTAATTTGTTATGGTGACTAACAAACAATCTCATATCACTGGATCAAATAACAAGACAAACTTTCAGCTTAGCTGGTATCGGCTCGAGATAATTAACTGAGTGGTCAGGTTATCCACTACAACTTTTCAACTATATAACAAACTAAACTTGAACAAGTAGAAAACTTTAAACAATTAATTTATTTAAAATATTATATTGTATTTGTATTATCCAACATATAATTAACAATGCCACAATTCACAATATCATTCCTCACGCCTCATACTCTATATACCGGTACAGTTGCACTCATCACCATGTTTACAAACACACACTAGACGAAACGTACCCTATCCAAAAATTACCCGAAACGGACGAAACCTATCAAAAATAACCCCGGAATGACCTTAATAATGGATTTCCCTATATTCCCTAACTGAATCTAACAAGAGGCCCAATAGGGCCTGTACCGCTCACCTGGGACGTTAACAGCACAAAAACACAATAAATACTACATTTAAGGAGCAATACTCTGATGTGGATATTTAGATATTTATGAAACTTGCTACTCGCATCTGTGACCTTGACCTTTGAACCAATGACCATAATCTATATATCAAAATGATGATTGCATCAATACCAACAATATTCTAATATACATGCCTATACAAAAAGTTCATAGTTTTCGAGATAATGAATCTTTTTGGTATTGTTTTGCAACTGTGACCTTGACCTTTGGACCCATGACCTTTTTCTATACATCAAAAAGATCGTTGTATTAATACCTACAATATTCTAATATAAATGTCTATATAAAAAGTTCATAGTTTTCGAGATAATGAATCTTTTTGGTATTGTTTTGCAACTGTGACCTTGACCTTTGGACCCATGACCTTTTTCTATACATCAAAATAATCGTTGTATCAATACCTACAACATTCTAATATACATGCTTATACAAAAAGTTCATAGTTTTCAAGATAATGAACCATTTCAGTATTCTTTAGCATCTGTGACCTTGACCTTTGAACCAATGACCTTAATCTATATATCAAAATGATCGTTACATCAATACTAACAACATTCCAATATACATGCCTATACAAAATGTTTATAGTTTTCAAGATAATTAACGATATTGGTATTGTTGTTTTGCTTCTGTGACCTTGACCTTTGGACCCATGACCTTTTTCTATACATCAAAATGATCGTTGTATCAATACCTACTACATGCTTATACAAAAAGTTCATAGTTTTCAAGATAATGAACCATTTAAGTTTTCTTTCGCATCTGTGACCTTGACCTTTGAACCAATGACTTTAATCTATATATCAAAATAATCGTTACATGAATACCAACAACATTCCAATATACATGCCTATACAAAAAGTTTATAGTTTTCAAGATAATTAACAATCTTGGTATTGTTTTGCTTCTGTGACCTTGACCTTTAGACCCATGACCTTTTTCTATACATCAAAATAATCGTTGTATCAATACCTACAACATTCTAATATACATGCTTATACAAAAAGTTCATAGTTTTCAAGATAATGAACCATTTTAGTATTCTTTCGCATCTGTGACCTTGACCTTTGAACCAATGACCTTAATCTATATATCAAAATGATCGTTACATCAATACTAACAACATTCCATTATACATGCCTATACAAAAAGTTCATAGTTTTCAAGATAATTACCGATCTTGGTATTGTTTTGCTACTGTGACCTTGACCTTTTGACCCATGACCTTTTTCTTTACATCAAAATGATCGTTGTATCAATACCTTCAACATTCTAATATACATGCTTATACAAAAAGTTCATAGTTTTCAAGATAATGAACCATTTCAGTTTTCTTTCGCATCTGTGACCTTGACCTTTGAACCAATGACCTTAATCTATATATCAAGACGATCGTTACATCAATACCAACAACATTCCAATATACATGCCTATACAAAAAGTTTATAGTATTCAAGATAATTAACGATCTTGGTATTGTTTTGCATCTGTGACCTTGACCTTTAGACCCATGACCTTTTTCTATACATCAAAATGATTGTTGTAACAATACCTACAACATTCTAATATACAAGTCTATACAAAAAGTTAATAGTTTTCAAGATAATGAACCATTTCAGTATTTTTTCGTATCTGTGACCTTGACCTTTAAACCAATGACCTTAATCTATATATCAAAATAATCGTTACATGAATACCAACAATATTCTAATATACATGCCTATATAAAAAGTTTATAGTTTTTGAGATAATAAATAATATTAGAAAGGTAAAAAAATTAGGTCATGACCTTCATTATTGACTTGACACCATTTGAAGGTAATTACTATGTCAAACTGAAACCCATGTCATTATCTGGTCATATGGTCAAGTTATAACAATTTAAAAACATTTTACGATTTTTGCAAAATTAAACGCAAAAACGCGTAACCTATTTTTAAACCAAATTTCATGAAATGAACAAACTTAAAGGTTAAGACTATGTAGAATCCAAATATCACATCAGTTTTTGCCTCCAATGAGTGGTTCAAGAGAAGAAGATTTTTTAAGGTTTTGTCTATTTTTAGTAACAGCGGCCATCTTGGATATTCGATCGCCATGATTTGAACAAACTATAGTTAGACTCTGTCAAGGACCTTCCATGGCAATTTTGGTTTCAGTTGGCCCAGCAGTTTCAGAGGAGAAGATTAAAGTTTACTGACGCACGCACGGACGCACGCCTCGCCATGCCATAAGCTCACATGGCCTTTGGCCAGGTGAGCTAAAAATAGCTGACGATAGAACGTTAGAACATGCCTAATGTAACGGACTAATAAAAGAGATTCAAGTTCAATGGCAGCTTGAACTGTGGATGAATATTCTTGCCTGGTGACGGGCAAGAAAATAAATGCACAAAAATTGCTATTGGAAAAACGCTATCAGGTTAATCAAAACTACTGTAAGTACCTTAGCTGATATGTTATCACTGACACTGGTAACGTGAAAACGAAAGTACAGTAGGAATCTGGCAAATGGGTCTTTAACAGTCAATAATGACCTGGCCGATCTGGTGCACAGACGGAAAGCAACTCCCCGACCCGCGCGGTTCTGACCCCTTTTATACTGCGGCCAAAGCCCGCAAAATGACCGCGGCCCCTAACCAATCCCTACAGCCCTTTTAGACTGCATAACCTCTGACCGGGTTCAAAGGTCAGGAACGTTGGTTCAAATACAAAAATGGCGGCCATTACAAGCAGAAAGACCGCACGGCGATTACAACATACAGCAATTACTTAATTAAAAATGTATGTAAATATTTCAATTCAATAATTATATTATTAAAAAGCACAGACGTAGGTTATTTCCCGTGCATTATATCATTACGATGCATTATCTTTAACTATTAAATTTAAGCACAGACGATCCTCAATATACAAATACCGCATGACATTTGTTGAGAAAGTTTGCCGTTTTAATGACTTTACCAAATATTAATATCGGCAAAGTACACACGTTATATTAGGTGCACATGCATACAATATGTGTATAAAACAGAATCATAAAAACATTTATCGAAATGCAATGACACTGACATATCATTACATCCACCCTAACACTGTTACATTATAATGACATTCACCTTGACGCCGTTACAATGTCTTGCTTATTCTTGTTCAGATTGTCAATTTAGGACATTTTTGTCTAGTAAACTAAAGTGTTATGTCAGGATTGGGATAATTGCCTTGATGTCACTGTCCACTATGTCTCATTGGGTTAAGCTGGGTGCTTAGTAGTATTTATTTGGCACAAATAAATTCTGTCTTCATATTGCATATGATTTATTGGACAGTAGTGCAGACGATTTTTTACAGTAGTGCTGATGAACTGGAAGCTGCAACCTTTAAAGTTGCAAGAGGCGTATGTATATTAATTTTATTGACAGAAACCAGGCATACCATTTATGGCCGGCATACCCCTCTGAAGTTTGACACTATGCTAAAACTACTGCAATTTGATTTTTTTAACTCTTGGTGTCTGTTCCTTGCTAGAACAAAATTCAGTGATGATGATAAACAGCTTTAATGATGATTTTTTTTGTGATGATAATGCTGATAAAGTTCAGTGCTGTTGATGATTTTCATTGATGATGATGATTACGGTCCTCAGATAAAGACATGCAAAATCTAAACACTTCAATGCTTATATTCATCACAAAACTACTTTCTTTTTCGATTCAGAAAATAGTTTTAACTCCAAAATTGTGGGTCAGGTCATTGACAATAACAGCGACAACAAGATATAGTGTAGACAGACGATAACAACCTTAACTAATTAAACAATATTTATTTTAAAGAATTTTACATTTTTTGATGATACTATCAAAACCAAAACACCAAGAATTCTAGAAAATAAGAATCAGAAATGGGCTTGGAATTCCAGAAAATTTTCAAAATTTCTATGTCATCCATAGGGATAACACGAAATAATCTTGGAATTCCAGCAAAACAAGTGAAAAATTTGCGCTTGGAATTCCAGAAAATTTTCAAAATGCTGATGTCATCCATAGGATCATCAACATAAAATGTTCTTGGATTTCCAGTAAAAGCGTATCTATGTCTAGCTGGAATTTCAGAAATTTTTTAAAAATTTGATGTCATCCATAGGGTTTTCAACATAAAATAATCTTCGAATTCCAGCAAAAATATGCAATTTTCGCTTGGAATTCCAGAAAATAATCAATATGCTGATGTCATCCATAGGGTTTTCAACAAAAAAGGTCATGGAATTCCAGCAGAAATTAGTCTTGGTCCAATTGGAATTCCAGAAAATAGGTACTGTAAAGCAAAAAAAAATCCATGGAAAAAATCTTATTGTGTTGTCATCCATGGAGGGTGGTCTGGATTAAAAATGGAATAGCCCATTACTGTACATGCTTGTTGGATCATTACATTTGTTTACATCATTACATTTGGTAATTTTAACCCCTGAGCCGATATCTCTGCTGGTGGCTGGTGCCCCGGGGATATCACAAACTCAGTAGGCAATAATTTCATATTATTGTCAGAAATATACTATAATTGTCTAAATTTCCTGCAAGTTAAAAATCGAAATTTCTCAAAATCTAAGATATACTCCCTCATGCAAAGTATTTTCTTCGCTAAATTTGGTAAAATATAGTTTGGTCCTTTGGGTAGCTTTTCAACATCTTCCAAATAATTTTTGTTTCATAATTTTGGTCGAAGCACTAACGTTACTGATGAAGAATTGTATTCCGAAACGGCCGTCTAGTGCTGTAAAATTAAAACTGATATGTAATTTAACTTTGACTTTACCAGCTTTTCACAGAAAGTGATTTATTTCCTTTTGTGTAGTGGATATGTATTTACTGGGTATGTGAAGCAATGACATAGGATATTTGAATAATTGAAAATTCCAGAGTTTTTATAAGAAACTTTACCTAATGTCAGGCCTTTTATGTGTATATATCATAATTCAACATTTCGTCCTTCTATAACAAATGAATATCAACACGTTTCATTCCTACTTTCCCATACCCATGAAGTATGCATGCTTCTTCTTCTTCTTCAGGTTGGATAATCCCTCACTGGATTGAGGCACCACCTATAGGTGTATCACAGTTTTACTTTAAAAAGTTTGCTTTCTTTAAACTAAAATAGTTAAACTAAAAAGTTCTGGTTATCTTGAACCTGAGTCTCAGTCACACTCTTAATCATTAAGAAGAAAAGTTCTGGTTGAATAAATATTAAAACACAAGCACCTGGACAAGTTTTCTGAATTGTCACACAAATCTGTATCTTCTGGTAGCAGCTGGTTATACACAAGTTTTCTATAGTCTATAATCAGTTGAACAAGTAATTCTTTACATGATGCTATCTGAGTCCATTTTGAGAGTGAAACTGACGCAATTACAAGGTTTTTGATGGATTCAAATGTTTTTGTCTGGCACTAAATAAAGCTGAGCAAGTTATGAGATGATGGTATAAAGTTTCATCTTCTAACTGACATAACGGACAGGTAGCTCTGGTTTGTTGAAATTTCGACTTATGAGACTGCAGAAATATGGTTCCAGTTAGGTATTTTACTTTTACTATGCCTCGTCTAACGTCTTTAAGATTAAAACTTATGTTCTTCCATACAGGATATGTTTTACCGATAGATAGTTCCTCAATGGAGCAGTTTTGTAGAGTTGATTTGGTTCTACATTCTGTTTTCAATATATCAGTCCAATAGTTGGCGATTGCTAGTTTTGTCATCTTCTTCCACTGTATTTTGGTGTAGTATGTATATTGGATGTCTGGTATTGACTGTAGCCCATACTGAATAAGTAGAGCTTTTGTGGTCACAAAAAAGCTGTTGTCATTTCCTACTGCCAGCTGACGGGCCATTAAATCCGTGAGAGTCCTGTTTTTTTAAACAATGATAGCATAAAGTAGAGAAAGTTGTTTCCTGTGAATTTCAGCTCCAATCGGGAGTGCTCCGAGTAATAGTAGAACAACACAGTTTGTAGTCCTTTGTGGCAATGATTGGATATTACGCAGGGTTGATAGGTGAAATCTCTCCAACTCGAGTAACTGATCTTTGTTTAGCGGAATTATTTCTAGACGATATAATAATCTTGGTAACACATATGTATTGTATATTCGAAAAGAAGTTGTCGGTTTAATTCCATTTGAACCATGAACGCCAACATTAATTAAAGCATATAAAGTTCTTCTACAGAGTGAGATTTTTTCTTCTATGTTCACTGTTGCTTCCTTTTTACTGCTTCTGACTATGCCTAGATGTTGAATCTTGTGTTGTATAGGTAGATTAATTCCTCCTAATTTCCAGGTATTGATGTTTTCTTTATCTTGCTTGCTAGCACTAGAGTTCTGTCGCATTATCCCGCTCTTGTCGGCGTTAATATTATATCGGAGCTTTGTAGAGTATCTATGTACGGTATTTATCATTACTTGTAGATCAATTTCGTCATGTGACAGAAGTGCAACGTCATCAGCACAGGTAGGGTTACCAGTATAACACGTTCCAATGGATAATCCAACCCCTTGTTGTTGTAGCTCTTCTAGTAAGTTGTTAATATATGTTTTGTATAAAAATGTTGATAGAATTCCTCCTTGTCGAACACCTTGTAAAATTTTGAATGGTTCGCTCAGATTATTTTTCCACTTTATTCTAGTTGTTAAGCCTGTATATAAGTTTTTTAGCACTTTCCACGACTGTAGATTTATTCCTTGTTTGTATACATGGTAAGACAGAATTTCATGATCAACAACGTCGAATGCCTTTTGGCTATCGAGAGATGCTATATACAAAGTTTTCCCAAACATTTCAGAATCAAGTCTTGCTTCAGTTAATATCAAGGCTGCCAAAGATAGAAAAAGTCCCTTAGTAAACCAAATTGTAAGTCTGACTGCTGGCTAGGGAGTTGGTTTTCCAATTTGTTACGGAGAATACTCTCGAAGAGTTTGCCTAACACTGACGAGACAGAAATACCTCTATAGCTATCCACTTTGTGAGCATCCTTTCCTTTTTTATGTATGGGGGTTAAAATAGAAGTTTTAAAACAAGACGGAATATCTTTAGTTCTGTAAATTTCATTGAAGAGTTTACATAGGCAATCACATAATGAGACATCTGCAAATTTAAGGTGCTCTGCTGCAATGTTGTACTCATCCAGGGATTTCCCTGTGTTTAGTTGCGATATAGCTGTTGTGACTTCCTCTCTCGAGACAGTAATAAGATGGTCAGTTCTGGAATTTTCGCTATCATATACATTCTCTATTAGCTGGATATTTTCTCTAACGTTGGTTAAGTAGGAATTGTCAAATTTGTCGTGTTGACTAGGTGTAGCTAGATCCTCGTAGTATTTGGCGAAGGCTTCACACTGGTCTAGGTCATCGAACACGGATTCCCCATTTACAAGAAGACAATCTACTTGAGACGACACGCTTTGCTGATTGCGCTTTACTAGCTTGAAGAAGTTTTGATCTGATGCACTCTCTATTATATCCTCATAGAACTTTTTCCTCTCGGCTGCATGTTGCTGTCGAATACTCCTGCTAATGCTATATAATGTTGTTCCAGTTAGGCGTGGTCATAAGAATCTGCCCGGTAACATTTCGTCCATAATATAATTGCACTACGTCAAAATCCATTTTCTGGTCTAAAATTATCCTGTCATAATCACAGGGGCCAGTTTCATAATAAAATTTAAAAAATACCGATAAGTATATAAAAAAGAGTAAAGGGGAACAACGAATCGGATCTTTCAAGTGTAGGTGCTCCGACAAAATAGCATTGCGCAAGCTCACTAGATGGCGCTGTTCGCGGAAAAACAAATCAGTCAGGTTATGACCTCAAGCACCCCTCTGTCTTTTACGCCGTTTTTCATCAATTAATCGCTTCGGAAACCACTTCATTTTAGGTTCATAATGTTCAAAATACATTAAACTTCCTAAGCGCTGTCAAAAAGAGTGGGAAAATTACATGAGGTAAGATTGAATGTAATTTTAAGCTGCAACTTTGTTTATATTGCATGAAAACGCCATAGCACACTGTCTGTTCATATTTGTTTTTCGATTTGACCATATTTAGAACAGAATTCTTATATAACCCGACCCGATTCTCCTCGACATCAATCCACAATCAGTTGTTTATTTTCTGAAGCGCATGGGAAAAGGGAGCTTACTCTTTCTGTTTGAAAAAAGTGGAGTTGTCTTTCTTGAAAAAAAAAATCATTAAACGTAAAAAAAATTTTCATTATTTATTTCAATCAAAGAAAAAATAGACAATGGTTTAATGTTGAATGATAAATGCAATAAATAGTTACATAATCTACTTCTTTTATTTTAAAGCTGACGATGTTTAAATAATTAAATAAAATAATAAAAACTGCTTGACCACCTTAAGGAAGGCAGTTAGGTTTGAATGACCTCTAGTCTATTTTTTTTTCTTGTTTTCATACCATAACATTTAAATCATGAAATAAGAACTAATTGATGCAGCCAGTAGCCTCAGTCAAACAGTATTTATTATAATTATCATAATAAAGTTTTGTTCTGAAGGTTAGACAATTTATGATGGTAGAATTATAAATTTATTAATGTTAAAACTGGTACTTTGTATTTTATAATCTATGCTCTCAATCTCAATAGTGTGTACTCTGTCCTGTTAAATTATGTACTGTGTGTGTGTGTGTGTGTGTGAGATATCTTGGTTGTTTTTGCTATTGTCTAGCACATATTTTTCAGCTGCTAATTTCTAGAAAATGGAAATTGAATTCACCATAGACAGACACTTCAGCTGAATAAAATTTAAAATGTATTTTACAACCCATTTTTATCCAATACATGTAGCTGCTGATTGTTTATTATATTCTTAACAGGTTCAAATTGTGAAGATTGATTTTGGAGTGTGGCTAATTAACAGGTTCAAATTGTGAAGATTGATTTTGGAGTGTGGCTACTGGGTAGCTCTTTACTGGCAGCAGCTGATGTTCAGAGATTTGGCTCAAACTGAAAGTGAGTATTGCTTATCAAAATTATGACGACAAGTTTGATCAATGTGCTGCAATCCAGAGAAAAAGGATATAAGGTTGCAAAACCTGAGGATATTGTATGGTCTATATTAAACCAACGTTTAAATGATACTAGGCACAAGACTGCAGAAAAGAGAGAATTTTTGAATCGAGTTTTGGAAAGTTTTAAGTCCCTCGTGAATAAAATCTATGGAAGTACAACAACAGAGTATGATAAATTAAGGGAACTGTTAAATGATCATATCTCTGAATGTATATATAAAGAAACCATTTTTGTTACAGACATTATTGGGGATTACGTTAACACTGTGTTGTTTTTGGTTGATAGAGGGGATCTTAGTATTTTTGATGTACCCGAAGAATTTCAGGAAATTAAATGGGAAATAAATGCACAGTCTGGGCTTAGAAGAGTAATTCTTGAAGATGAGTTCTGAATACATGACCTCAAGTCAATATGCCGACTTTTTCAAAGTCACTGATGGTAAACTAACTAATGGTCATATTTTGGCAATAAGTGATCATTCACATAAAAACAATTTGGGTAATTCACATGTTTTGGCAGTAATTTCTGAAATTTCAAGGACTCCCTTAACTGAAATAAATGCTAAAGCTGTTCATACTAAAGTCAGTAGGGTACTTCAAAACAGCAGTAAAAAACGTGGAAAATATAGAGAGCAATATTTATCAGAGATTTTTAATGTACCTACATGTACAACACAGAGTTCTACAATAACTATAGAAGAACAACCAACTGAAAAACCTGAAGATGTGTTAGAAAGGGAACAATTACATAAATCCTTAGAAACTACAAAAGTGCAGTTGGAAGAAAGGAGGTCCAAGGTTAGAGTGCTGCAGGAAGAAAAGAAACAATTAAAACGTAAATTGTCAAGAAAAGAGGACTACAAAAGTATGAAAATAAGGGTGCGTTCATTAGAACAACAGACAAAAGTACAAAATAGGAATATTGAAAAAGCAGAAAGAAAAAATGAACAATTGTGCAAAAAGGTGAAGGAATTTCAACATTTATACATTCAGAATAACAAGAAATTATCTTCTGTTAAAAAAGAACTGAAAGAACTAGAAGTAATCCATAACCGTGATAAATCACAGGAAGACGAACAACACAAGTTGAATCTCATGGAGAAAATAAAAGAACTGGATCAGTCCAACAAATACTTGCAGTGCCTGATAAATGATGAAAATGATCTCATATATATGATGAAGAAAAAAAACATATACCCCAGAGTTTGTAGAGTGTGTAATGAATTTGACAAGTTATAAAGTCGCAACACAACAGGTTGGTTCAGTGGTTACAGAGGTAGCAAGGCTGTGTGGAAAAACACCAAATCAACTGCCATCTAGAACAACTGTTGATAGAATTGTCGACAGGAAAATGTCAATTTGCCATAAACAGATTGGTGACATTTTACAAGATAAAGAAGATACAACACTATACACAGATGAAACAAGAAAGTATGGCAAAACATTTGAAACATACGTAGTGAGTGATGAAGACCAAAACACTTACATTTTAGGCCTTAGGGAAATGTTTTCTAAAAGTGCTCAATCAACACTTGATACTTTTAAATCAATTTTGAAAGACATAGATACACACTGCAATGTTGGAGAGATTGAAGGAACATCTAATAGTATTGGGTCTGTTATTTTAGGTAAAGTGAAAAACACCATGTCTGACAGAGCTTCAACTGAAAAAAGTTTCAATGTTATGCTACAGCAGTACAGAAAAGAAATCCTGCCTCTTGTTATTAACAATTGGGGTGACCTTTCAACAGACGAGAGAGAGCTTTGTGCCAGTATGAACAATTTTTATTGTGGATTGCATCTCCTTGTCGGTATGGCAGATGTTGCTGAGACGGCATTAAAGAAATTCGAAGAAACATATTTGGAAAATAAAGACATAGGGTCAGCAACAAAACCGGAATTGAAAAGATTTCATAAGAATGAAAGTGGAACCCTGAGACTTTTACGAACAGCAAGCAAAGCTTTTGCTATGGGAGGAGATGAAAAAAATGGTGTTTTTTCACATTGGAGAACATATTTGAAACCAAAAAAGATTACAAACAGAATTGTCAGGTTTAAACACAACCGCTTTAATCTAATATTTCAGCTGGGACACAGTGTATTCTACCATTTGTATGAGATAAGAGATTTTTTGGCAAATGTACATGGGACAACAAATACTCTACTTCGTGCTGTGTATTTAGATGTAAAAGAGCCTTTATTTGTTGCTGGGTGTAGATGTCTTGGCTTAATTTCAAAATTTATTTCGGCACCGTTATGGAGAATAATTGAATCCACAGGGCATATCCTTGATATGAATACACATTATCAGACATTGATTGATTTTTTAGATGACATGTCTAAAGATGCAACTGGCTTTATCAATGGAGATAGTGAGCTTTTTAAAGAGTTCATTGACAAAGATTCTGTTTTGGAAAAACTTATTCAGCCTGATGATGATACAGACAAGATATGTGTTCCAATGTTACAAAATATTTGTCTTTCATTTGGAGAATTGTTGAAGAGGATGGTAGCTGATCATTTACCTGAAGGTAAATTTTGGGTACCTTCTGATGATTTAACCAGAGAAACACGGTCGGCTAAAAAACATAATAAATTGCCTGAATTTGTATTCGGCCAGTTAGACCACCTTATGAGTTACAGACCTAATGCAACATCGCTTGTTAATGAAGCATTTATCATGTACAACCACAATAAGAGCAGGGAATGGTTAATGGGGTTAAGTAATGAAGAAAGATACAAAGCCATAGAGGAGTCTCGAAAGGAAGGAAGATTATTTAGAGAACAGTTTAAGGAAAGATTATCGGAGATTGAAAAGAAAAGATTACAATTACAAAAAGAAAAACAAAAAAGAGAGAGAGAGATTAGATGAACAGAGATTGAAAAGAGATGAAGACTTAACAAACTCGGTTTGCTTTTATGGTTTCTGGCAAAGTAGAGAAGAAGTTAATGAAGGATTAGGGAGGCTGACTTCAGAGAGAGAAAAAATTAATGGTTTAGAGGCACAGTTAAAATTTCGAAAACATGTTTTAGGACAGAAAAGTAAAGATAAAAAAATCTTCAACTTAACAGTGAAAAAGGCCAGTGGGAAATATGTCAAACAATCATTTGAAGTGATGAAACAAAATCTCCTTCAACTAGTAAAGTCTGCTGCAGAAGGACCATCAGAAGAAGTTACTCATGACAATATCCCACTGCTTGTAGGAAAAAAAATTGAGCACCAGTTTTCCAACAAGGAATTTTATACTGGGAAAGTTATTTGTGTTGTACCAGGATTTCCTAGCTGGTACAATGTCCAATATGACAATGATCCGGCAGTGTACGTCTACAACTTGAAAGAGGATTATATAAAAGGTGATGTTCGGATTATTTTATAATGAAGATATTTGCTGTATATAGATGCCCAAATTTTGATTGGAAAAGGAATTCTAATCACTGGAAAAGATATTTCCATTTTTCAAATTCTGTTGCTGTTTTTACATGTGAATATTTTTAGATTTTTGTAGAATGTGTATACATGTATATGGAGTGAACTTATCAAACCTAGGTAATTTCATGACTGCGTTAAACTTGTTACTTGTTGCAGTTATTTTATTGTTACAGATAATTATTTTATTGTTACAGATTGTTATTTCATTGTTACAGATAGATAGTTATTTTATTGTTACAGATTGTTATTTTATTGTTACAGATAGATAGTTATTTTATTGTTACAGATAGATAGTTATTTTATTGTTACAGATAGATAGTTATTTTATTGTTACAGATAGATAGTTATTTTATTGTTATAGATAGTTATTTTATTGTTATAGATAGATAGTTATTTTATTGTTACAATTATGTTATTGTTATAAATAGTTTTATAATATTACATTTGCAGTGATTTAGTTACATTATTGTTGTGCATATGGCACACTTAATTAATAGCGATATAAATTAATGATTTTTTTTTATTTAACCATTTGTTGCTCTGTTGTTATTTTAAGTTATTCATTTTGTTTTTTAAATTTTATTTTCCATTACAGTTATGTAATTATTATTTATTTCAAAATAAATCGCAAAGAATAGTTTTTTTTAATATTTCTGAGCAGAGAACAAAACAATATAAATTAGAAATGAAGACAATTATACTTATTTATAGTTTAAAAGTAACATTTACAGTATTATTACATATTCTTGTAGTTTAAAAACCAATCATAATATCTGATTTTTCATTAATTATATTTACAGGTGCACAATCTGTAGACTAGCTGTTTTTGAATTAAGAGAAAACTTTGGTGGTGTTCCAAGTGTAGCGCTATATTGTATTTTATGACGGTAAGATATTTTAACTGTTTGAGTGCTAACTATACAACAGACAATTATGTATAATTAATTTAAGTTTTGAACATGAATATTATGATATATTTTATTTGAAACTAAAACATTGTATTGTTGATCAATTTTCTTTCCAAATTTATCAATTGGAATAAGTATAAAATGGTGTGGAATCACCCCGCCCCCCCCCCTTCCATTCAGCATCGTTTGGAAGAAAACAATCAAAAAAATATATTTAGGCATATAACAGTTTGTGAAATCATTGTAAGTTATTACTAATGTTGTAAATATTTATTTTACTTGAATAAAAGTGTTCTATGTAATAGACCTTCATCTGTATTATTGCGAAATGATGCCAACAGCATATTTCACCCCCCCCCCCACACACACACTAATATATTATATATGGTATTAAATATGCATGTATCATAGAAATTATGACATAACTATCAGCAGGGATGATTGTAGTTATGTTAGAAACTGATTTTATGTGAAATTGAGGCGAAAAAAGTATCATGCCATGGCAAGGTTGCTTTTTTTTAAATTCCGAAATAGTCATTTTTCTCCTGTATTTACAAAAACGTCTGTAAAAATATTAATAGTTGAGATATTTTGATGAAGTAAATGTTTTTGAAGTCCCTGCTACTTGTATTTTTCAAAAATATAAACATATACACCATTTAGTTCATTCTAAAAAATCATTGTGCATTGCTAGACAAAACTCTACATTACTTTTTTAATTTGTGTCCGATCATCGTGTTCTTGGTGTCATTTTGTTCCCAGATAAATATTCTTTAAGTTGGCATTCAATTTTTGGACATAATTTAAAATCTAAATAAAATGTTCAAACGGAAAACACAGAAAAACAGTGTAATTTTGTCCGATGTAGCTAAGCCCGTCCATGTAAAAGTAGCTGATGATCGGACACAAATTAAAAAAGTAATGTAGAGTTTTGTCGGAGCACCTACACTTGAAAGATCCGATTCGTTGTTCCCCTTTACTCTTTTTTATATACTTATCGGTATTTTTTAAATTTTATTATGAAACTGGCCCCTGTGATCATAATTATTTTTGAAGTTGGTCATGGTTATTTAAGTATTGGGTGAACTTAGTTTCCATGATTAACTAAAGTGAAGTGTAAATACGACTTATACTTCTGTACCCTTTTTTTAATAAATGCAGTGACAGATTTAAGGGGTGGGGGTAAATTTTGTGTTACACATTCGTTCGGGCAGTTCCGAATTTCGGGTCCAAGCAAAAGATAACGATAACGTTACTCCTATTGAATATATAGAGGATCTTGCATGAGTAGTTATGTAATATTGAATTTATTAAACGAGTTTAATTAATTCAATATTGCATAAACACGAATGCAAGATTCTATTTATTATATAATCCCATAAAAACGGGGTTTTTATAGATTTAAAACTTGTCTTCTCGTTATAAGAAAACAGCAGATTGACCGAAACATAACAAGTTCACGTAACTGTACATCCGCCAAAAATATTAAAAGTAAACAATAGTCTGCCCGCAGGATACAAAACAAAACAAACATTTTCAATTTAAATACAATGTAACTTCTTTTTAAAAGAAAAGTATCAGCTTAAATTAGAATCAACAAACTAGTAGAGCAGATAAGTCACTTAATCGTTCAAATGGTGATACAAGCATGAAACTTGGCACACTTTTTGAGGATGGGTCACTGTTTGCAAAACTGTATCTAGCCAAATTGAATTCCAATATGGCGGCCATTTTTCAAGATGGCTGCCAAAAGTGTGATATCGACAGTAGTATTGTAACATTATCCTCTAAATTAGGTAATAAAAAATGAGGTTTGTATTTGTATAACATCGGCTGCTAGACTACCCACCTAATCAAAGTGATCAACATCTTTGCTATTTTGATTTTTAAGATGGCGTCTTTTATCCAAAATGGCCGCCAAATGCCATTAAAAAGAGATATTTGCATTACAACAATCATTCAGGTGATGACGCTAGTATTTGTTTCCTTTTTTACTTCAGACTGTGAATTATTGTTGTTACTGTTGAAATGAATTGCCTACATGAAAAGAAAAATGGCCGGCATGTACCAAGATGGCGGTCAAAATGTTGAATATTCAAAAATGGCGCCCAAGTAGATTATAATAATGAATAAACATGGTTAAAGGTATTGAAATAAGAACTATGTAACTTAGTTACGATTGGCATGGGCAACTGCAAAGTTTAGTACATGCAAGGCTGAAAGAATAGCATTTGCATCTGCCAATGCACTCTCTTTTACAGCCACACTGTGTCAATTCCCGACAGCTTTTAGCTATTGGTACTAAACTAGACCAAAACACTTTCCAGGTGTTGTCCTCTTGTTTCATCCATCCCCAGTCTGAAGGGCTTTTGCTCTCAGACTCCTTAATCAACGACTGCCCTCATATATGTCCCGCCTGAAATGCAGCGCGTTTAACATGTTCCTTAAGGGCCGCTACAGTTGGTGGTATCATGTCATATGGTTTTTGTTTTCAAGCAAAAAGTTCAAGCCGGGCTTCATTCACAAATGGAGTTGGTAGTGCTCTATCGTACATCAATACAACAAATCTTTCCAATGTTGCCATATCCTCTGCTGTTACCTCTAATGGACTATCACTCAATCTGCCAAAGACAGTTGATGCTTCAGGGAACACATTCCAAGTTTGCCAGGCAGTCTTCTTTCCTTTTCCATGAAAAGCAGATACAACATCACATCCACTGAATGCATGGAAGAAAAGAATACTGCGAGTTTTCTCTTGTCCTATTATGAAAGCGACATCATGTACTGGAATCCACCGAAGTTTGCTTCCTTTCCCAAATGTGACCCACGATTTTTCTAAACCCAACTGACTCAAATGTGGGATGAAACTTACCGCTATCACAACTATATCGGTATCATTAGCCTCAATAATTATAGATTTATATCCACATTCTACAGCATGGCGAGTATGTAAGAGGAGTCGGGTGTCAGCCTCCTCATGTGTGCATGGTGTTATTTGATCCAGATTTGTAGATTCCTCATTGTTTTTACTTGTCATAGCTTGTTCTTCTTTTGTAACGACAACAGTATTGGCTGTAGATATTTCTGAAACTCTGTCAGCAAGAAAATTAAACAATTCTGTTTTATTGCTGTTATCTCGAAGAAAACTCCTTCAGTTTGATGGTGTCTTATTTGTACTTGTAACTCTTCTTCTAACAGCTTTACCCCTCCTGGACCTGGCTTCAGACTTCAGGCTACAGTCTCGATACACGTCAAAAACTAAGTCCGTTCTCTTGTATTCCGAGCTATATCTCTGTATCTTCGGAAGAATATCATCAGTTGCATATTTCTGAAATGTTTTAACACCACGAGGAGGGACTGAGTTTATAAGCGCCGAACCATCAATCATAATAGCGTCTGCCTCTGGCTTTGTTTAAGGCAACATGACTGTTTCTTGCAGAATACCAATTAAATCAGACTTCGAGCATGTTCGGAGTTTTCCGCCATCACTTAGTGAAGCTGGTACAGATTGATTTTCATGTTTGAAAAACTCTTTCAAGTCGCATTGTCTATTTTGACAGGAGATAAAAAACGAGAAAAAAGTTGATAGTTGTCCTTTAGTAGTTTAACTTTGGATGTAATTTTTGAGTCAGATTTGGAACGCTGATCGAAGAATTTTATGCAGTTTTTCTTTATAGGAACATAGAAAGAAGAAACATCCTTACAAAGATCTGACATATATAAGTCAAATTGGGTTTTTCCTCTGTGATAATGTGTTTTCATTAATTGCGAAACACTAGCATCAGCAATGTCTTTTGTATCCAAAACAAGAAGATCCTCAGATTCTTCCTCAAAAGGATTACCCATCTCGCGCATAACAGTGGTAAGTTTCTGTGTTTTCTCAAAAAAGGTATGTTGGAATGTCTCCCCTTCTTCATGGTGACGGGTACTTTTTGTTGCATCTTTTGCACCACTGACTGTTTCATAGGTAGAGACAAGACGACTTACCTCAGGTCCAGCTACCATCCATCTCCTAAGAGCTTTTTCGTCTTCTGTAAGACCAACAGTTCCTCCGTCTCCTTTAATTATAGCATTGTTTTGCTCGTGAGCTTGGTCAATTGCAACAGCAGAGAAATTTCTGTCTGATTTATGAACAACGAAATTACCCCCATGGAACTGCCTGGCAACTTCTGGATGCTGATCGGCAAGACACAACATGTCCCTAAGATGAACAGATAGCCAACGTGCATACTTGACATTATTATTGGCAAATAGGTAAGGCATAAGTTCATAAAGGGATTCCTTATAAAGTTTGAAATCTGCCTCCCGGAATGATCTCACCAAGGTCATAATTATCACCTCCATCTGTAGTACCATACATCAGAATTGGAATTGTGGACTCTGTTGTTCTCTTGAATTACGCCAATTTTCAAAGGTCAGTACGTGTTCACAGTCATTATGAAATACCGTCGGACCGACGGACATGTCCGATAAATTTCACGTCGGTCAGACAATCAACATTAGTAAACCAGACCAAATGTCCGACAGAAATCCGGGGCCGTTATACAACACGCATAACACGACAATCATTTGAACACTCTAAACAAGTCATAAAAATGGGTTTACCGCAAACGTTTTAGTGATTGTAAAGCGCCTGTGTCATTTGTATTAAATCCCATTGCTTACAAACGCATAGATGATACTGATTTCAAGAACGTTAATTTAATTCGATTTCCGGTTTGTATTCCGACTGTAAACATGTTTCAGCTTAAGTACGTCTCTGGGGCAATACCAGGAAAGCCAAACAAAAGAACCAGAAGTCCCGACGATACAAACGATCGTAAAAAAGTACGAAGAACACAGAAAAGACAGACAGTTTAATATTAAGTGGCAAACGGGCCGTGAGTGGCTGAAATTTGACAGTGAAACGTCGTCAATGACTTGTCAAATCTGCATTGACTATCAAAGACAAAATACGATAAGTAACTTAAAAATACATAACACATTTATAACAGGGTGTTCAAACATGAAAATTTCTGCAGTAACAGACCATGAAAAATGTAAATCACATCTTGCTGCCGTGGAAAAAAATCTTGCCAAATCTCGAACCACCTCTCAAATCAGACAGGCAGAAGCTGGTAGGGCTTTAAGGAAACTGAACGATGCTGCAATTGGAAGACTTCGTTATCTTGTTAGAAATGTACATGCAGTTATCAAAGGAAATAGGCCTTTAACTGACTTTAATTGGCTTTGTGAGTTGGATAAGGCTAAGGGCCTGGATCTTGGAGATACTTACCTAAATAGTCAGGCAGCTTTAATATTTACAAGCAACATCGCAGATAGTGAAAGGGAGAAAACTATCAACATGCTCGGCAATCATTTTTATGGCACAATGATGGATGGCAGTACTGATATTTCTGGTGACGAACAAGAGGCCATCTATATAAGATTTTCAAATAATGGGAAGGTCACTGAAAGATTTTTAGGAATAGGATCACCGGAAAGCACGAGATCTGTAGACCTAGAACAGTTTGTTCTTCAAATGTTGGACAGCTATAAACTAGATAAAGGTAAATTATGTTTTGTTAAGTTTCAAGTCATGAAGTGTTTGGTTTAAGTTCTTAATATCATGGTATTTCTTTTACGCTGGTGTTCAGAAAATATTTAAGAATATAGATCTATAGAGCCACATAATAAATTGATTTGACTTCCACATAAACTACTGACTATATAATCATCTATAATCAAACCAGAGATGATGGCCCGGGGCCGCCCCTTTTATGATTCATCACTGTGTAATGCCACATGATACAAATTGCTTACAGATAATACATGTATCGTTTGCAATTGTGTTTTCATGACAGTCTGCCAAAAACAAAAGTGAGATAATTGTTGCACTTATATAATAGTTCAAAATATTATTAATAATTGAACATAAATTGCCCTTTCCTTTTTTAATATTGGTATTTATTAGCTTTGAATTAAAGTTGTTTTTTTTATTATTTCAGCCAAACTTATCTCTTTGGGTAGTGATGGAGTTTCCAATATGACAGGTGTAAAGGCAGGATTAGCTACTTTATTGAAACAAAAATGTGAATTCTGAACTTATAAACGTCCACTGTTTTGCTCACAGATTAGAACTGGCATTTAGAGATGTTTTACGCAAGAACAAACTTTATGAGAAACTGATGACTTTATTGATAGGCCTTCATTATTTTTATACCAAGCAATATAAAAATAAAAAAGGTCTTCTAAATACTATGGCTGCATTTAAGGAGAGCAACGAAAAGGGATTTATGTTACCACCAAAGGTTACAGGCACCAGATGGATGGCCCACTTACATCGGGGAATATTGGCATTAATAAGAACATTTCCAGTTTATAATGCCCATCTCTGCACTATTAGCCATGACAATCCAAAAGCCGAAGGCCTGGTAAAAGCAATGCTGAGCAAAGACCTGGTGTGCTTTATGCTTTTCTTAAAAGTAGTTTTTTTTTCAATTTTAACATTTATTTCTCACGTAGTGCAAACTCTGCTGCATGCAACTGAAGTCTGGCAATAATTTTTTACTGTTGTGTATTAATCTGAATTATTTAAATCACACTATAAAGAATTTATTAAAATTGTATGCTTCTTAGATATGTCTTCCCTGGCAGCTGTTGCCATGTTGAATTGTTCAGACAATCTTCAAAACTATGATAATGAACAGCTGTAACTTTTTGATGCACATTTTAGATATTTCATTTGAATATGATCATATTATCTTTTGAAGGATGTGTTGGATCCTTTAATGAGACTTTCTTTAAAACTGCAAAGACCACAGTCAACAGTATCAGAGTGTTCAGTTTGGGTCGAAGCCAATATAAACATGTTGGAAGATAGCAAAACCAGTAACTTCAATTAATATTCATTTAAAAAATTCATTGCTAGTTTTTAAATACATCAAGTCTAACAACAACAGATTAAAATATTAACTTTAATACTATAATTTTCTAGGGATTCTGAACAAATAACTGATATTTTGAGCACTGGAAAATATCAAGGTGTTGATTTGAGAGGTCACATGCCAACTATGATGTACAAAGAGGATGTCACAAATGGTTTTATTAATGCACTTCAGGAAAGATTTAATATAAATCCAGTAGAAAAGACAGTTATAAGCTCTACTAAAATATTGCATTTTGCGAATTGGCCAGCTCCAGGGAGTCCTGAAATTCAAGGTTTCACTGATTTTAGTGTTGGCTTGTTCTTGATTTTGTTGTTGAACTGTTCATGTTTTTATTTTTGTGTTATTGAATATTCCTACTAACTCTTTCAAGTTGTTATTTAGTTGTTAAATTAATGTTAAACTTTGTTTCTTGTAGATTTGTTGAAAAAACCTTTTTAAGTTTTACATGAATATAAGTAAAACAATGATGGGAAATTGTATTCCAAAATGGTCTAGTGCTGTAAAATTAATATGGGTATATATATGTAAATTGTAATGTCTACCACTGAGACACTGGTGGAGTAATTATTTCCAAGGATATCATAAACCCACTCAGTAGGCAATACTTGTGTCTATTAGGAAATATAATGTATTCAAATTATCTGCCTTAAAATGTTGAAATTCTTAAAAAACTAAGGCTTACTACATCATGTAACGTGTTACTTTAGCTGGATTTGGTTTAACAAGTTTTTGGCATTTAAGTTATTTTTTACCAAATTCTTGTGGATATTGAGGTTTTATCATTTTGGGTCCAAGCACTATTACAAAATTGCCAAATAGAAATGTCATGTTATCCTTGTGGTGTTTTTTAGGATTTGGAGATGATGATGTGCGAAAGGTAGCCGACCATTTTAAGACATCAATTGTATCTGTAATGCCTACATTTTGCTTGGATGAATTGATGGCAGAGTGGAAAATGTTGAAATATATTGTGTATCAGAAGTGAGTACTAATTTACATATTAAATCAGGTTCTTTGCAAGAAAATTTCACATTTATGCCAAGGATTTTAGTATTTAGTACTTCAACTACACCACTGGCATCTAAATTAACAGTATCGTCCAGTGCCCGTCCAAAGTCAGGAGTTAATATATAATTTTTGTTTGTCTACTTTCTATTGTATTTTAATATTCTGTTGCTTTATGGTCTTTGTGGCTAGCTGTTTCCAAGTACAACTTATTCAGCTACAAGTAACATCTTTATACTTTTCTCTTCTAAATTATTGCATGTTGACAAACATTTTTTGTTCAGAAAAACCTGTTTACATTTTGTTCTCCGATACATATATTGCAGGCATGGTGATGAATTGAATACATTATCTTGGTCAGACATTTATGACGCTGCTGAATTCCCTACAATGATGAAAATTATAGATATATTGCACACAATTCCACCCACCAGTGTCTCTTGTGAGACAACTTTCTCACATATGAAGTTAATCAAAACAAGCAGAAGAACAAAAATGAGAAGCACAACTTTGAATGACCTACTAGTTGTAAAATTGGAAAGTCCAGCAATTGGAAACTACAATCCAGAAGCTGCTCTGAATAAATGGATAGTAAGTAAATGTGACACATATTTGAATTGTTTTATAATCATACAGATGTTACCTCTATATCACAGATCTATTCATTGACATGGACCTTTTTATCTAACAGACAGAAATTTTAAACTAGCATTTTATCAAACTGAAACAACTAATTCTTAATTATTACACATGTAGTTCATAGATTATATTTATTTCAGAACTATCAATTTTGACTAAACAGTATTATTGTGTAATAATAATATTCATCTTGTATTGTATCTTTTAGGACTCTTCTATAATGCCAAGAAGACCGAACTACAGGCGCAACAAGACCGGTCATACTGTAGTCAGCACTAATACACCCAACCTGGACCAAGAAATGAATGATATATCTTTAAACTTTACTGAAAATGAACATGAAGAATGTCAAACAGATGATGATGACTCAATTGAAACAGACATTCATGAATTTAATTTAATTTATAAATATGACTGTCCTAATGACGATTTCTGTGACGGTTTTCTAGGGGAGGAGGAAACCTGGAGTTCACTTTTTTCTTTTTCAAGAGATTAATATCCTGTATTGCAATGTACTAAAACACTATATATTTATATACATATATATATTAATTAAAAAGTTAAAAATGGAATTTATATCATTTATTAATTTCGGTCAGACAAAACTTTGTTCGGTCAGACAGAAATTTTAAAGCTGTCTGACCAAATGTCAGACAGAAAAAATTTTAATTTCGTGAAGACTGGTGTTCATCAGTAGTTTGTTCCTCGTAGTTATCATACGCTTCCTTCAGGAGCTTGTACAAGGAGCATGCTGTGATTTGGTGTGCTTGCCGTTAGTTACACTTGATGCAGACAAGAAAGAGTCAGCTGTTCCAGCAGATGCAATATCAGCCTTAACTAGAGCACTTGTCCAGCCGCTATCTTCCAGCAAAGATCCTATGGACTTAAGTGCTGTCATTTCTATATGAAGCCCGCCAAACATAGTAACTACTTTATCCTCTCCGTATTGATCTGGCCAGTGTCATTGGATTTGTTTGGCTAAGGCAAAAAGTGGCTGGTCAGCGGTAATGACAGGTGTTTGACCTGGATTAAGAACTGCCACACTGTCTTTGACCTTGTTCAAAACATGTTTTATTGTAGCAACGGAATGAGCTTGGTCTCGCAGGAGAGGAAGAAGCGATGTTATAGATATTTCAAAGTCTTGACTCCTTTTCTGGGATGATGGAAGGCTGACCAGATATATTTACTTCATCATTAATATTTTCAGCCAGATAAACAGTCTGAAGCCAGTCGTATTCTGGAATCAAAATATTAGCAAGTCTTGAAACTGGTTTAGGAACGTTTGCAATTTCTGATGGCTGTGGATTCTCTGTCTTGAAAAATGCAGGTGGCACATTGGAGAACGATTCAGGAAGCTCTGGAACTTGTTTTGATTTACTGTTTGTCACTGGAATAAATGGTCTAATCTCACCTTGAATTTCAAAAGTTGGATGTTGGAACAAAGATATATTTGTACCATGGAATGAGGCAGTTGCAGTCGTTGCTGATGGATTATGGTCTATGTTATCCATCGCCGCAGTAGTGAAAAGATATTTTCTCAGCACTGGAGGACATACAACTCCTTCTTCGAAATATTGATTTATGACCGATTCCCCTAATTGAGCAGATATTTCAAGTACTCTGTCATAGGATATGCAGATACCATGTTCATGAAGGATATCGATCAGCTGTTTCTTTCTTACCTTAGCAAACACTGAAAGTCCGATATAAACTGCAAATGGTGTTTCTCGATCTTTAAAATGTCTGCAGTATTCAGAACCTGCTCTGTATTTAGCGTAACAGTTTTATTGCATCAACTGTGCCATAGCAAAATCTGATGGTACTATGCCATTAGCAAGATGAGATTTGATATCCACGCCATGCTCAATGCTGCATACTAACTGAAGAAGTGTGGATGGTATTGATTTCTCTACATATTCATTATTAAATTCATTTTCAAATTTAGATTTGTTATTCAACATTTCTTTCCGAATAATATGAGCTGCTTTAGCGAGATGGATAGCTTCACTGTATTTGTTGAGGTCTGACAACACAGAACTTACATCTTTCTTAAAAGCAAGTAGAATATCTCTGCCTTTATGGTATGATTCAAGCTCTGGAATACGTCACAATATTTGCTCCTTAAGTCTTGTAGAATTAACTTCTGGTGAGAGAACACCAAATTGTTGTAGTCGTTCTTTATAAAGTGATACTAAATCTGGAAGTCTGAATACTATAGGATTTGTTTCTTCATTGGCAATTTTCATATCCATGATGTATATTATAAGCTCTGAAAAAGCCAGAGGATAAAACTTATCAAGGGAGTGAGTGGAGGATTGTTCACTCTGTAGAATACGCATATGTGCTCTCTCCTTATTTTATAAAGAGCTGTAAGACAGGCGGGATTGTATTTCAATTCTTGTGCAACTACATCACCAGCACTAAGTTTTGCAAGAAGTTTGCCATCTTCAAGAGTTGTCGCACACCGGTTCAACCTTTCATTCAGTTTCATTGTCATTGCCTGCCTAAGTGTAGATGAGGAATCGTGTTTCTCGCACAAAAAAACAAATGGTCAGCGATTTGAAATCTTGTGACATCCGACGTACTTTTGTGGGAATTTCCTCGCAGCTTTTAACTGATGATGGTTTTCTTTTTTGGACTCTGTCTAATTTGGTGTTGTTGAACAAAAGCCTACAGCTGTTATGATATTTTGCATTATTTTTGTTCAGTGTTTCCTCAATAGCTTCTCCTTCATTTAATCTAGCAGGGTTCAGAGGTATTGGTAGAGCATTAATGGCATGGAAGAGTGGAATGTTTTGAGCTATATTAAAATATCCAGCTTTAGTAGAAATAAGTTTCTCAGACGAGTCTGTCTGACAAAGACAGCATTTGTCTCAATTTGTATGTGAGGTAGACTGACATTTTTCAAAACACTATTTACCGTATGGTGGAAGGCCGAGGGTTTATCCTTTTACCGCCTTTTACCAAAATGTTGAGCGCTATTCACAATACCTATGCACTTTGAGGTATGGGATACGACTAGGTTCGTACCATGAGTCCTACACCTAGCCCGATCGTTCATCCAATGTCATAAATCCCGTGCGATCTGTTCACCATCCAAGTAGCTATAGCCCCGCTACTTTTGGTTCGGCTCTCCCGCGCTGGCACATCCTGTCAATTCAGGTGCGGCTATGAATCATGAATGGGGCGGATTAGATAACATTTGGGATACTAATTGTAATTAGCTGACACTGAACCCCATGCTGAGTTAAACAGCAGTGAAATATCACCAGTTTGCCCTGGTAGTGCATGATATCCACTCTATTCGCAAAATAAACTGTATCATAATATATGTGAAGTATGGGTAAAAATTAGAATGCTTTTTTTATTTGAAAATGGAAGTGTTAAAACACTAAAATATCTTAAAAAGCCATTGCAATAGTAAAAAAATCAAACATTATATGATGAAATTTGAAAAATTGAGATTTGTAACTTCGGTTGGCGGCCATGTTGGATTTTGGCCGCCATATTGGATTTTTCGAGTGGCTAGACAGTGTTTTGTTAATGGTTACCCTTGGGCAATATGTACACCAAGTTTCATGCTTGTATCACAAACTAAACGATTTGGCCAAAAAAATGGACTTATCTGCTCTACTAAACTGTCAAATAAAACAAACAACTGTGAACTGGATCAATTGTGTGACGTCACTCTAGAATGACTTTCATGCTTTTATGACGTCACACTCATTCAATACGATTTTTATTGTATGACCGTATTACATGGATTATTGAGTAGATTATGGATATGGATAAGTGGATAAGTATGTTTGTTTTTGATTATATAATAAATCTATGAATTGTACAACCACTCATTCAAAGATGACAAATCTGATCCGTTCTGGTACATTTAAAAATTATTTGTAACTTTGGATACGGTCCACAAAGTGTATTTTAAAAGGTCATTCAAGCGTCTTTGTGAACGAGATCAGTTTAAAACACGAGGTTTTCGAAAGATACCGGTTCATAAACAGAAAAAAGATTTTACTTTTCTGGAAAGTAAAGTGCGTTTATAAAATGCAGAGATCCAAAGAATTTTGGGGCAACTTATTTTTTTTAAGACAATCGAACTCATCTCGGAAAAATAACATTTCAGATTATCCTGTCAAACTTTGTAGTTCTGGATAGGCACCCGATTTTTACTTTCACTTTATAGCATGCTGATTATAAAGACTCATTTTATCGAATAGGGATTCTGGTTATTTTGTCAAGCATCATACGGATTCCAAACAAAAATATACTGAAGATACGATCAACAAAATGTTGGAGTTTTTGATAGATAACATATTTGTTGTGTTTGGTAATATAGTATTTCAGCAAACAATCGGTATACCAATGGGTACAAACTGTGCACCATTGCTTGCTGATTTGTTTCTTTATTCTTACGAAGCAGAATTTATGCAGAACCTTGTTAAATCTGGAGAGAAAACTGTCGCCAAATCTTTTAACTCGACATACAGATACATAGATGACGTTCTGTCTCTTAACAATCCTAAATTTGGAGACTATGTAAATGTCATTTATCCTAGTGAGCTTGAAATAAAAGACACGACTGATTCCTCAAGTTCTGCTTCATATTTAGACTTATACCTGAATTATGACGCACAAGAAAGGCTACATTTGAAACTTTATGACAAACGTGATGACTTCAATTTTTCTATTGCCAACTTTCCTTTTTTATGCAGCAATATACCTGCTTCTCCTGCTTATGGTGTATTTGTTTCCCAATTAATACGCTATGGTAGAGCTTGTTCCCACTACGGGGAATTTGTACAACGAAGTAGGCTGCTTGCAAATAAATTGTTGACTCAGGGATATTGCAAGCCTAGGCTTATCAAGGCCCTCAAAAAGTTTTATGGCCGTCATCACAGTATTGTTGATAAGTTTGATGTCTCTGTGTCCAGGATTGCCTTGGATATATTTGACGTCTCATAATTCCATGTTCCTTTCACACAATTTTGATTACACACGTGACGGGTGTAGCTAGCTAAACAGGAGGTGCTTACCCTTCCGGAGCACCCGGCCTCACTTCCCTGGTGGAGGTTCACGTGTCTAACCTAACTTGTCAGTTCCAAAGTTTTTACTTTGCTTCTGGATTGTGATTCGGAAATGGATAAGTATGTTTGTTTTTGATAGAAGTTGATACATGTAAAACTACGAAATGAATATATATTATATGGAATTGACCAAAATGCAACTTATACTTGCTAAATCCAACACCTGTTTTCCATATTATTTTCTTTCATGCATGTAGGCCTACCATAGCTTATAGATATTCTTTAAGATTTAAACTGATTAATAAATATTAAAGTTATAATATTTTATTTATTTACTTTCAGGATTATAGATATGTTTTGATTCTGCTTTTCTTTTTTTTTTCTAGAATTATGGGTAAGATACGGAAAAGGAAAGATGACAGCCCTGCTGTTTCCTCAGCCAAAAAAACTTGTCAATAAGTATAAGAAATCGAAGAAATTATCTCCAAAGAAGGTTCCTAATGTGAAAAGAGCTTTGCATAAAGTGAAAGAAAAAAATACAATTAAATCAAATACAAAGAAGACCAAAAAACTTAAAATGTCGGTTACACACGTGACGGGTGTAGCTAGCTAAACAGGAGGTGATTACCCTTCCGGAGCACCCGGCCTCACTTCCCTGGTGGAAGTTCACGTGTCTAGCCTAACTTGTCAGTTCCAAAGTTTTTACTTTGCTTCTGGATTGTGATTCGGAAATGGATAAGTATGTTTGTTTTTGATTACAAAATCAACAGAAAAAGACCTGCCAGGACCATCTTCAAGTAAAAGTGGCAAAAACTTAAAAGAGTCTGATGTTTTCTGTGTAGGCTGTTACATGCCATGGGGAGAGGATATGTCAGAAGAGACTGGCAGAAAATGGATCCAGTGTGACAGTTGTGACTGTTAGTTGCATGTAGACTGCTTAACATCTGACATTCCAAGGGGAGATGAACTTTTCATTTGTCCTGACTGTTCAGGCATTTAATTAATTTGTTATGTTCAAAAACATATTTTCATTTATTTTGTTATAGCTATGATCATGCACAGTCAATTATATTTTATTTGTCATTATTATATTGTGGGTTTAAAAAACATAATTTGAATATGCTCCTCTTTGTCTAGTTTTTATTGCTGTTTGACCATTTAAGTTTGTAATACATGTACATATGATAAAATGGATATTGTTTCCCCATTTATGTTCAGTTGTTTTCTTTTTATTTTTAGAAAGAAAGTACGTCTTCAGAAAAGATTACTGTACCATCACAAACATTACCTTTGTTCAGTGTTGAAAATAGTGTTATAAAAGGCTATCATGAATACTAAACCAGGCCACCAAAAATAGATCCCCCACATAATTATAGGTTATATGTTGAAAGAGAATACACAAATATAGAAGATGTCAATGCATGTTTGGTATGGTTACCAAGTTTTGAGACATATCCAGAACAGTATCATGATATTATTACTGATGAAAAAAAGGTTATAAGTTTGCTTGCATATCCAGTTAGTTTTTCTTGAGATTTAACATCTGAGATTCTGAGACATTGTGACATTTATTTTCCTAACCTTGTTGAGGTGAGGTTAGCCTGTTAGGCATAAATCATTTCAAGCTTATAAAGTCTGAACCTCTGACATGTCCCCTTGATTCGTAAAAGTTCTTGCAAATAAATATTGATTGCGTTCGTTTACAAAAAGATGATACGAAATAATTTCCTGGCTAAAAGTAATAGGAACTGTGCGCCCTCTTTTGCCAGATATTTCAACCCTTTTCAATGTCCTGCAAAGATGTTGTTCGGTCGCACTAAGACTCGCTGTGACTGGGTCACCTTTTCTACTTGAAATATCTTTTTTGTAGCAATCATTTTGTAACAATCATCAAGTTTCATTTTTGAATCTTCACCAATTCTGCGTCTATTAAAAGTGATTGTTTTTGCAAGTGGAATTTCTGAAAACGACTTTTTGGTATCAATTCCAGTGTCATTGGAAGCAACATTACATTTACAATGTTTAGAGGCTGACTGATAAAAAGTTAATAAGTGTTTTTACATCATCAGCTTTTGGCAAGATAACTGGTAATGACTTGATGAATTTTTAGTGTGTCTGCTACTGTCTTAAGTTTTTTATCCCTTTTCTGTTTCTTAACTTGTTTTATCTCACATTTTTTGAGTTACACATATTTGTCTTGAAATCTTGCACATATAATGTCTTTCCCGTTTAAAACTTTAGCATGCGATCATTTCGTTTATGCGCCACCTACTCTACAGAGACATCTTTATCATGACTGGATTTATTGAAGTTCCAAGGAGAGAACTTGATTCCTCGATTTTTCAGAAATGAAAATAAGTAAAATTGCACGTTTGTTTGTATTGCGCAAATAGATCATCACTGAAGAAATAAATTGTATCAAGGTTGAGATTACGCTGTTGAATATTGTTCAGTACTGGATCTAGCTGAGCCCATTTGATGACATCTAAATTTAGATATGTACATCTTCATATGATCCCGATCAAGCATGCCAAGTTTGAAAACAATGTTGAAAACTGTGACTAGTTACACCTACGTAAAAAACGGGGAAAAACTAATTTGACATTTATCAGCAACAGAAATATAGACAAAATGGCAGTAAAGGTAGCACCAAACTTATAAAAGGTAATGATTTTAAGTGAAGTAATGGGGTCATATCCCCTTGTTAAAATTCTTTCATTTCTGTTTAGGTGGTCAGTTCATGGATAGGGGTATCTGGAGAAAACCAATGGCGTTTACAAATCTTTAACGACATTTATTAATTAAATATAAAAAATGTAAAAAACTAGAAAAGAAAATGGGATTGAAAATAGACGCTCTTGATAGTAAGCTTTTCTAATGAACTGTTACAAGCGTTTTGATGAGTAGATGAGTTGTTCATTTGACGACAGCTGTCAGGCCGAAAATGTCAATTAGTAGATTTGCCATTGTTAACGAAGAAACCCTAAAATTGTTAACTGAACAGAAAGATGCCAAAAATACACAAAGAACAGTTAAAAGGAGCGTAAGCTTATTAGGAGAATTATCGGCGCGGAAAATAGTGAATTTGAGTTTGTCCAATGAGGCCTTGAATGAACAATTTAGACTTATGTCTCGATAAGAACTAAAACGGGAGGGGGTGATTTATAGACATCAACTCTTCATAATATCAATGAACTGTAACAAGCGTTTTGATGAGTAGATGAATTGTTCATTTGACGACAGCTGTCGGGTCGAAAATGTCAATAAGTAGAGTTGTCATTGTTAACGAAGAAACCCTAAAATAAATAACTGAACAGAAAGATGCCAAAAATACACAAAAGAACAGTTAAAAGGAGCGTAAGCTTATTAGGAGAATTATCGGCGCGGAAAATAGTGAATTTGAGTTTGTCCAATGAGGCCTTAAATGAAAAATTTAGACTTGTGCCTCGATAAGAACTAAAACAGGAGGGGGTGATTTAAAGACATGAACTCTTCATAATATCAAGTATAGACTGGTCAAGTATTTGTGTAGGAAACTTGTCAGATTGATGTATATAATGATAGTGCATTTAGTAGCAGTAACGCAATATTTGAAGCCGTCGTCACAGACTTGAAAAAGAAGGGACTTGGATCCATAGAACACAAGCTATTGATCTGAAAATAAACTGTATAGATATGAAAACGTTGCACTAAACATTGAAATTCCCTGTGGTTTTTATTCATGTAATGTCATTTTGTTTTATAAATTATCTATCAATTTCTTTAAAAAAATTCTCTCTCTCTCTCTCTCTCTCTCTCTCTCTCTCTCTATATATATATATATATATATATATATATATATATTTGTTAATTTGTCTACGTTCAGTTTAGTTACGTCACCTGATGATACAGTGGGAGAAATTTGACGATATGTCAATTAAAACACCCCTTCAATAAGCAATATGGATACGCATTGGAAGATTTTTAAATTTTTGAGACACCTTTAGATACTGATAAAATAAGGGAATTAAAAAATTAAATTTAGAAGTTGAAATAAACAGAGGAAAAACTAAGGAAGCTTAACATCAATACTGCGCCATATTTTTAATCATTGTGACCATCTAAGTATCTGTAGGAGAATCATCAACCAAATAGAGCAGCAACTTGGTGTGTTTGATGAAAATGCTAGTTCATCGATAAAATATGTTTATTATGCCATCTCCAAGATTCCATTAAAACATAATATTTGTAGGTTAACCGCTTGAAGACATTTGCTGTTGATGAGAACAAAATACCAACACTCACCTTCATTACAAAAATGATTTTAAACCTGATGAGCGGCAAAAAATCAGCTTTTTTGAACACCAGTTTTCAAATTCATATGAAGGTAATTTAGCAGATTCATATGTAAATTTGGTGATGAAGCGATAGGATTTTTTTAATGTAAGACATCGAACAAAAAGAAAACAATCAGCAGATGAATGGTTTAAAGTACAAATTATTGCGGGAAAAAAATCATATTCCACATGTCATGAAAAAACACCTTTTTGTTAATGGATAGAAGGATACCGTAAAGCATGTTGGATATACAGATGCTTGCAGTCATGAACTGTCCATACATGTATATTGCAAGTTAAAAACAAAAGATATACTGGTCTCTGAAAACATTTTTAAGTAAGTTGGTTTTCAACCCAAATTTTTTTGTTCTGCTTTTTTTCATGTATTATTTGTTGAATGAAATAATTATATAGCTATACAAGCAAAATTAAGTTGGGCCATGAAACATTTCATGTATTCCGAGACAAGAAAACCCATTTTCTCAGATGTATGTATTTGTTGGAAAAAAAACTAATGCCAACCAAAAAAATAAAAAAAATACAAAAAAAAATGATGCTTCCAAGATGTTTATGTAAATGACAAATAAGGATCATTGAGCACTCCATTTTCCCTGCAATTTAACAAAAGTTCACCTGAATTTGAAATGGATCCACATCTTATTTTGGTACAATATACATGTATGTAGCTTTATAATAACATGTTTTATTTGTTTAGTTGTTATGCATGCATGTATTCAAAGGTTTTTTGTTTTTGTTATTTATTTTGTTTTATTTTAGTTTATTACCTTGTTTCATTTTAGTATCTTGTGTTCATTTGTGCACAACTTTTCTGAAGAAGAACAAGTAGAGACCGATTGAGTAAAACGGTGAGGAAATTGGCATTTGCTATTATGTTACTATGTACATACATGTATATCTTTTTATGATTAGGGTTTTTTTTGGATTTGATAACCCGTCACACAAAGTGGCGAGGTATTATGTTACACCCTCTGTTTTGTATGGTGTCTGTCGTCCCCCGATGGTTTCAGGAGGATATCTTGAAAACGCTTTAATGGATTTTGCTTAAATTTTCTAGTCATAACAGTTGTTTAGAACAATAACATACGGACCTGTATAAATTTCCAGCAAAATCTGGAAATTTATTTGTTGAGTTAGGCAAGTTCAAACATTAAAAACATGGCAGGGTACCATACATGTATAATGTTCCATTAGATGCCATGGCACCTTCTGTTGGTGGAAAATGTCATTTTTTCATAAACTAACATGATTATTGTATTGTTTCATAATATAATATTATAATTGTTATATAATATATATATATATATATATTTCAGTGAAAAAGTAATTACATTTACAATATACAATTGTCAGCTTGAACATGTTATACACATATACATGTATTTGAATCTAATTTGAAACAATTGGGGGTCTGCTTTTTTTGTTGTTTTTTTAAATCACCGTGATTTTTATTTGATTTTTATATATACATGTACATGTATATATATATTTTTTATTTTTTTTTTATTTCAGTCTGATGAATGCAGAATTTGAGAAGCGACATATCTCTTGGGATAATTGTATGAGCTTTGCAGCTGATAATGCATCAGTAATGAGTAGCCACAAAAAAGGAGTAATTGCATTTGTGAATAAAAAAGAATGAAGATGTTTATTTTGTTGGTAGGTTGAATTTCAAGTATGAAAATATTGTGAATGGCATATGAATGTATACCTAGGAATAAAATTAATAATTTTTACAAAAAAAAAAGAATGTAATGACTTATAATTAACTAATTCTAGATCAACATCTTAATCTCTTAGTTTAAAATTTAAAATCTGCATATCACATGAAATAACCCAAATATGTTGTTATATATTAATAGAAAGAGATAATTTTGTAGAAAATAATGAGATGTGGAATAAGTGTACGTGACACAACGCCCATAAACCAACAGTAATTGAAATCCTAAACAAATTTGTAATTTTAATTTCTCTGACAGAATGTGCCTGTACATATTATTTGATGGTAAAAGATAGTGCATATTATTAGTATTTTAATTAATGATAAATAATAAACTCGTGAAATATGGATTTATCATTAAAAAATGATTTTTTATGCAAAAACCTCATGCATGTGTCAGTTGGCTGCATGGACCTAGACAAATGCTAGACATATGTCATGTAAATACTATTTCTATATATGGTGTTCAATTGTATCTTTTCAGGTTGTGCAAACCATTTGATTAATCTTGCTGCTGAAAAAGGTGGACAGAGTATACCAGTATCTATAGATGACTTGCTAGTTAACATATTTTATTTCTTAGATAAAAGTGCAAATAGAAAACATGAGCTACAAGACTTTCAACGCTTACATGACAAGGAGATCCAGACTATACTTAAGCATGTGTCAACTCGGTGGCTGTCATTGGGTGTATGTCTTAAAAGAATACTAGATCATTGGATCCCATTGCAAGAATATTTCAAAGATAAATATCAAAATATTAAAAGGCCACAAGATAGTAGTAAATCTGCCCACAGCAGTGAGCAATCAAAGAGTAAGAAGTCAAGCAAAAGAAACAGTGACCCTTTGAACAAAGGTAAACAAGCAGTAACAGTTGTAAGAGAAGCTAAATCTGCACCAGGACCTGTTAGGAAGGACAAACTGTCATCTTCCGGTAGTAGTAAGTCGGACAAAGCTGCCTTGAAAAAATGCCCAAGTTCTGAAAAAATTGTCAAAGATTCTGCAAAACCGAAAGAATTGTCTGCTGGTGATAAGAAAGTGGAAAAGATTTATGACATGCTACGAAGTAAAACAATGAAACTATATTGTTTGTTTATGCTGGCAAATATTGATGTTTTTGATTCATCAAATAAGCTTCTACAAAATGACAAACCATGCATCCATATCTTACATGATGTTTTACTGAATTTGTTTAGAAAACTATTATGTAGGTTTATTAAAGCAAAAGTCATTAGTTCAGCCAAATCAATTTTGTCAATAGATTTTAGTAAAAGGGAAAACCAAAAAGATGATGCTAACTTGTTTATTGGCAGTGAAGCTAAGGAGTTTGTGTCTAAATATTGTGAAATCCTTGATCTTAAAAAGTTTAACAGTCACATTCGTTCATATTATGAAACTGTTTGTACCTACATGGTGAAGAAGTTTCCATTTGAAGACCAAGTTCTTAAGCATGCATCTGTTGCAGATACTATTAAACGAGAATTCTTTGATTTTGCCTCTGTTGAATTCTTTTTGAAGCGTTTTAAGGTTTTATCAAAAACTTTATAGGGAGTCGAAAGATGAAGTAGAAAAGGAGTTCATAGAGTACCAAGTTGACAAATTTTCTGAAGATATTTTATCTGAAGAGAGACTAGATGTTCAGTGGCATAGTATAAGCCAAATCAAAGATGTTACTACCGGAAAATTCAAATACCACAATCTTGCAGGCATCATGCTAGGAGTTCTTACTATTTTTCACTCAAATGTTGAATGTGAAAGAACCTTCAGTCTTGTAACTAAGAATAAGACAAAGTACAGACCAAACATGAATACAGAAACTTTAAGTTCATTAATTTCTCACAAAACTTACATGCAGAGCACAGGTGAAGTGCCATACAACTGCAACCCCTCAGATAAACTATTGAAGAAATGCAAAAGTGCAACATACAACATGTTAAACTAACAGTTCAAATTGAATTTTATTTGAAGACTAGTACCCAGTTACAAATAAATTGATTATCAAGGATTATATTTGTCTTTTGAACCTTATGTTATAGATGTAATTACTATCATATTAAACAAGCTAAAAATTTATTCAATTTTCAGCGTAATTTTCAATTTTCAGCGTTCAGAAATACAATCCATTTTAACTTGGCCTGTAATATACATGGTTATAACCAGTAATTTATACACAGTATACCCCAACTAGTGCTATTTATAAATATTCATGCGTCACTGAATACGTATAACTCTATTTATACCACAACATGTCGGTTGTGCCTACCTGTCTTTGTATTGTGGGAGATTCATCGGGAACAATCAAAGGGAGGGAACCAGTACTAATTAGCATGTTGCAATATTTTAAGGTGTGCCGTGACGTCAGGATAGTATGTCGCAATTACCGAAGGTGACTTTTGTTAATGATTTAAGGTGCGTTAGAAGAACATATGGATAAGGTTTCTGTTTTACAATATTGTACATACCTAAATTTAGAATAAAAAAGGGAATATGTTATTTAAAGGGTATGCGATGATGTAAATATCTAAATTTAGAAATAAATTTTGTATATAAAGGGTTTTAGGAAAAGTTTATTTAATAGCAATCTTTACAAAATTACAGAATTTTTACAAAAAGAGAGAGGGATAAAACCGTAGCACCCTTACAAGGTAAAATAACATTTTTTTATTAAACATGTTTTGAATAAGTCGAATATTTTTGAGTTGAGGTATTCATTTTAAATTTGGTACCTTCTGTTGGTGGAAAATGTCATTTTTTCATAAACTAACATGATTATTGTATTGTTTCATAATATAATATTATAATTGTTATATATAATATATAATATATATATATATATTCAGTGAAAAAGTAATTACATTTACAATATACAATTGTCAGCTTGAACATGTTATACACATGTACATGTATTTGAATCTAATTTGAAACAATTGGGGGTCTGCTTTTTTTGTTGTTTTTTTAAATCACCGTGATTTTTATTTGATTTTTATATATACATGTACATGTATATATATATTTTTTATTTTTTTTTTATTTCAGTCTGATGAATGCAGAATTTGAGAAGCGACATATCTCTTGGGATAATTGTATGAGCTTTGCAGCTGATAATGCATCAGTAATGAGTAGCCACAAAAAAGGAGTAATTGCATTTGTAAATAAAAAAGAATGAAGATGTTTATTTTGTTGGTAGGTTGAATTTCAAGTATGAAAATATTGTGAATGGCATATGAATGTATACCTAGGAATAAAATTAATAATTTTTACAAAAAAAAAAAGAATGTAATGACTTATAATTAACTAATTCTAGATCAACATCTTAATCTCTTAGTTTAAAATTTAAAATCTGCATATCACATGAAATAACCCAAATATGTTGTTATATATTAATAGAAAGAGATAATTTTGTAGAAAATAATGAGATGTGGAATAAGTGTACGTGACACAACGCCCATAAACCAACAGTAATTGAAATCCTAAACAAATTTGTAATTTTAATTTCTCTGACAGAATGTGCCTGTACATATTATTTGATGGTAAAATAGTGCATATTATTAGTATTTTAATTAATGATAAATAATAAACTCGTGAAATATGGATTTATCATTAAAAAATGATTTTTTATGCAAAAACCTCATGCATGTGTCAGTTGGCTGCATGGACCTAGACAAATGCTAGACATATGTCATGTAAATACTATTTCTATATATGGTGTTCAATTGTATCTTTTCAGGTTGTGCAAACCATTTGATTAATCTTGCTGCTGAAAAAGGTGGACAGAGTATACCAGTATCTATAGATGACTTGCTAGTTAACATATTTTATTTCTTAGATAAAAGTGCAAATAGAAAACATGAGCTACAAGACTTTCAACGCTTACATGACAAGGAGATCCAGACTATACTTAAGCATGTGTCAACTCGGTGGCTGTCATTGGGTGTATGTCTTAAAAGAATACTAGATCATTGGATCCCATTGCAAGAATATTTCAAAGATAAATATCAATATTAAAAGGCCACAAGATAGTAGCAAATCTGCCCACAGCAGTGAGCAATCAAAGAGTAAGAAGTCAAGCAAAAGAAACAGTGACCCTTTGAACAAAGGTAAACAAGCAGTAACAGTTGTAAGAGAAGCTAAATCTGCACCAGGACCTGTTAGGAAGGACAAACTGTCATCTTCCGGTAGTAGTAAGTCGGACAAAGCTGCCTTGAAAAAAATGCCCAAGTTCTGAAAAAACTGTCAAAGATTCTGCAAAACCGAAAGAATTGTCTGCTGGTGATAAGAAAGTGGAAAAGATTTATGACATGCTACGAAGTAAAACAATGAAACTATATTGTTTGTTTATGCTGGCAAATATTGATGTTTTTGATTCATCAAATAAGCTTCTACAAAATGACAAACCATGCATCCATATCTTACATGATGTTTTACTGAATTTGTTTAGAAAACTATTATGTAGGTTTATTAAAGCAAAAGTCATTAGTTCAGCCAAATCAATTTTGTCAATAGATTTTAGTAAAAGGGAAAACCAAAAAGATGATGCTAACTTGTTTATTGGCAGTGAAGCTAAGGAGTTTGTGTCTAAATATTGTGAAATCCTTGATCTTAAAAAGTTTAACAGTCACATTCGTTCATATTATGAAACTGTTTGTACCTACATGGTGAAGAAGTTTCCATTTGAAGACCAAGTTCTTAAGCATGCATCTGTTGCAGATACTATTAAACGAGAATTCTTTGATTTTGCCTCTGTTGAATTCTTTTTGAAGCGTTTTAAGGTTTTATCAAAAACTTTATAGGGAGTCGAAAGATGAAGTAGAAAAGGAGTTCATAGAGTACCAAGTTGACAAATTTTCTGAAGATATTTTATCTGAAGAGAGACTAGATGTTCAGTGGCATAGTATAAGCCAAATCAAAGATGTTACTACCGGAAAATTCAAATACCACAATCTTGCAGGCATCATGCTAGGAGTTCTTACTATTTTTCACTCAAATGTTGAATGTGAAAGAACCTTCAGTCTTGTAACTAAGAATAAGACAAAGTACAGACCAAACATGAATACAGAAACTTTAAGTTCATTAATTTCTCACAAAACTTACATGCAGAGCACAGGTGAAGTGCCATACAACTGCAACCCCTCAGATAAACTATTGAAGAAATGCAAAAGTGAACATACAACATGTTAAACTAACAGTTCAAATTGAATTTTATTTGAAGACTAGTACCCAGTTACAAATAAATTGATTATCAAGGATTATATTTGTCTTTTGAACCTTATGTTATAGATGTAATTACTATCATATTAAACAAGCTGAAAATTTATTCAATTTTCAGCGTAATTTTCAATTTTCAGCGTTCAGAAATACAATCCATTTTAACTTGGCCTGTAATATACATGGTTATAACCAGTAATTTATACACAGTATACCCCAACTAGTGCTATTTATAAATATTCATGCGTCACTGAATACGTATAACTCTATTTATACCACAACATGTCGGTTGTGCCTACCTGTCTTTGTATTGTGGGAGATTCATCGGGAACAATCAAAGGGAGGGAACCAGTACTAATTAGCATGTTGCAATATTTTAAGGTGTGCCGTGACGTCAGGATAGTATGTCGCAATTACCGAAGGTGACTTTTGTTAATGATTTAAGGTGCGTTAGAAGAACATATGGATAAGGTTTCTGTTTTACAATATTGTACATACCTAAATTTAGAATAAAAAAGGGAATATGTTATTTAAAGGGTATGCGATGATGTAAATATCTAAATTTAGAAATAAATTTTGTATATAAAGGGTTTTAGGAAAAGTTTATTTAATAGCAATCTTTACAAATTACAGAATTTTTACAAAAAGAGAGGGATAAAACCGTAGCACCCTTACAAGGTAAAATAACATTTTTTTATTAAACATGTTTTGAATAAGTCGAATATTTTTGAGTTGAGGTATTCATTTTAAATTTGGTACCTTCTGTTGGTGGAAAATGTCATTTTTTCATAAACTAACATGATTGTATTGTTTCATAATATAATATTATAATTGTTATATAATATATATATTATATATATATATTCAGTGAAAAAGTAATTACATTTACAATATACAATTGTCAGCTTGAACATGTCCACACATGTACATGTATTTGAATCTAATTTGAAACAATTGGGGGTCTGCTTTTTTTTGTTGTTTTTTTAAATCACCGTGATTTTATATTTGATTTTTATATATACATGTACATGTATATATATATTTTTTATTTTTTTTTTATTTCAGTCTGATGAATGCAGAATTTGAGAAGCGACATATCTCTTGGGATAATTGTATGAGCTTTGCAGCTGATAATGCATCAGTAATGAGTAGCCACAAAAAAGGAGTAATTGCATTTGTGAATAAAAAAGAATGAAGATGTTTTTTTGTTGGTAGTTGAATTTCAAGTATGAAAATATTGTGAATGGCATATGAATGTATACCTAGGAATAAAATTAATAATTTTTACAAAAAAAAAAGAATGTAATGACTTATAATTAACTAATTCTAGATCAACATCTTAATCTCTTAGTTAAAAATTTAAAATCTGCATATCACATGAAATAACCCAAATATGTTGTTATATATTAATAGAAAGAGATAATTTTGTAGAAAATAATGAGATGTGGAATAAGTGTACGTGACACAACGCCCATAAACCAACAGTAATTGAAATCCTAAACAAATTTGTAATTTTAATTTCTCTGACAGAATGTGCCTGTACATATTATTTGATGGTAAAGATAGTGCATATTATTAGTATTTTAATTAATGATAAATAATAAACTCGTGAAATATGGATTTATCATTAAAAAATGATTTTTTATGCAAAAACCTCATGCATGTGTCAGTTGGCTGCATGGACCTAGACAAATGCTAGACATATGTCATGTAAATACTATTTCTATATATGGTGTTCAATTGTATCTTTTCAGGTTGTGCAAACCATTTGATTAATCTTGCTGCTGAAAAAGGTGGACAGAGTATACCAGTATCTATAGATGACTTGCTAGTTAACATATTTTATTTCTTAGATAAAAGTGCAAATAGAAAACATGAGCTACAAGACTTTCAACGCTTACATGACAAGGAGATCCAGACTATACTTAAGCATGTGTCAACTCGGTGGCTGTCATTGGGTGTATGTCTTAAAAGAATACTAGATCATTGGATCCCATTGCAAGAATATTTCAAAGATAATATCAAAATATTAAAAGGCCACAAGATAGTAGTAAATCTGCCCACAGCAGTGAGCAATCAAAGAGTAAGAAGTCAAGCAAAAGAAACAGTGACCCTTTGAACAAAGGTAAACAAGCAGTAACAGTTGTAAGAGAAGCTAAATCTGCACCAGGACCTGTTAGGAAGGACAAACTGTCATCTTCCGGTAGTAGTAAGTCGGACAAAGCTGCCTTGAAAAATGCCCAAGTTCTGAAAAAACTGTCAAAGATTCTGCAAAACCGAAAGAATTGTCTGCTGGTGATAAGAAAGTGGAAAAGATTTATGACATGCTACGAAGTAAAACAATGAAACTATATTGTTTGTTTATGCTGGCAAATATTGATGTTTTTTGATTCATCAAATAAGCTTCTACAAAATGACAAACCATGCATCCATATCTTACATGATGTTTTACTGAATTTGTTTAGAAAACTATTATGTAGGTTTATTAAAGCAAAAGTCATTAGTTTCAGCCAAATCAATTTTGTCAATAGATTTTAGTAAAAGGGAAAACCAAAAAGATGATGCTAACTTGTTTATTGGCAGTGAAGCTAAGAGTTTGTGTCTAAATATTGTGAAATCCTTGATCTTAAAAAGTTTAACAGTCACATTCGTTCATATTATGAAACTGTTTGTACCTACATGGTGAAGAAGTTTCCATTTGAAGACCAAGTTCTTAAGCATGCATCTGTTGCAGATACTATTAAACGAGAATTCTTTGATTTTGCCTCTGTTGAATTCTTTTTGAAGCGTTTTAAAGGTTTTATCAAAAACTTTATAGGGAGTCGAAAGATGAAGTAGAAAAGGAGTTCATAGAGTACCAAGTTGACAAATTTTCTGAAGATATTTTATCTGAAGAGAGACTAGATGTTCAGTGGCATAGTATAAGCCAATCAAAGATGTTACTACCGAAAATTCAAATACCACAATCTTGCAGGCATCATGCTAGGAGTTCTTACTATTTTTTCACTCAAATGTTGAATGTGAAAGAACCTTCAGTCTTGTAACTAAGAATAAGACAAAGTACAGACCAAACATGAATACAGAAACTTTAAGTTCATTAATTTCTCACAAACTTACATGCAGAGCACAGTGAAGTGCCATACAACTGCAACCCCTCAGATAAACTATTGAAGAAATGCAAAAGTGCAACATACAACATGTTAAACTAACAGTTCAAATTGAATTTTATTTGAAGACTAGTACCCAGTTACAAATAAATTGATTATCAAGGATTATATTTGTCTTTTTGAACCTTATGTTATAGATGTAATTACTATCATATTAAACAAGCTGAAAATTTATCAATTTTCAGCGTAATTTTCAATTTTCAGCGTTCAGAAATACAATCCATTTTAACTTGGCCTGTAATATACATGGTTATAACCAGTAATTTATACACAGTATACCCCAACTAGTGTTATTTTATAATATTCATGCGTCCTGAATACGTATAACTCTATTTATACCACAACATGTCGGTTTGTGCCTACCTGTCTTTGTATTGTGGGAGATTCATCGGGAACAATCAAAGGGAGGGAACCAGTACTAATTAGCATGTTGCAATATTTTAAGTGTGCCGTGACGTCAGGATAGTATGTCGCAATTACCGAAGGTGACTTTGTTAATGATTTAAGGTGCGTTAGAAGAACATATGGATAAGGTTTCTGTTTTACAATATTGTACATACCTAAATTTAGAATAAAAAGGGAATATGTTATTTAAAGGGTATGCGATGATGTAAATATCTAAATTTAGAAATAAATTGTGTATATAAAGGGTTTTAGGAAAAGTTTATTTAATAGCAATCTTTACAAAATTACAGAATTTTACAAAAGAGAGAGGGATAAAACGTAGCACCTTTACAAGGTAAATAACATTTTTTATTAAACATGTTTTGAATAAGTCGAATATTTTTGAGTTGAGGTATTCATTTTAAATTTGGTACCTTCTGTTGGTGGAAAATGTCATTTTTTCATAAACTAACATGATTATTGTATTGTTTCATAATATAATATTATAATTGTTATATAATATATATATATATATATATATATATATTCAGTGAAAAAGTAATTACATTTACAATATACAATTGTCAGCTTGAACATGTTATACACATGTACATGTATTTGAATCTAATTTGAAACAATTGGGGGTCTGCTTTTTTGTTGTTTTTTAAATCACCGTGATTTTTATTTGATTTTTATATATACATGTACATGTATATATATATTTTTATTTTTTTTTATTTCAGTCTGATGAATGCAGAATTTGAGAAGCGACATATCTCTTGGGATAATTGTATGAGCTTTGCAGCTGATAATGCATCAGTAATGAGTAGCCACAAAAAAGGAGTAATTGCATTTGTGAATAAAAAAGAATGAAGATGTTTATTTTGTTGGTAGGTTGAATTTCAAGTATGAAAATATTGTGAATGGCATATGAATGTATACCTAGGAATAAAATTAATAATTTTTACAAAAAAAAAAGAATGTAATGACTTATAATTAACTAATTCTAGATCAACATCTTAATCTCTTAGTTAAAAATTTAAAATCTGCATATCACATGAAATAACCCAAATATGTTGTTATATATTAATAGAAAGAGATAATTTGTAGAAAATAATGAGATGTGGAATAAGTGTACGTGACACAACGCCCATAAACCAACAGTAATTGAAATCCTAAACAAATTTGTAATTTAATTTCTCTGACAGAATGGCCTGTACATATATTTGATGGTAAAAGATAGTGCATATTATTAGTATTTTAATTAATGATAAATAATAAACTCGTGAAATATGGATTTATCATTAAAAAATGATTTTTATGCAAAAAACCTCATGCATGTGTCAGTTGGCTGCATGGACCTAGACAAATGCTAGACATATGTCATGTAAATACTATTTCTATATATGGTGTTCAATTGTATCTTTTCAGGTTGTGCAAACCATTTGATTAATCTTGCTGCTGAAAAAGGTGGACAGAGTATACCAGTATCTATAGATGACTTGCTAGTTAACATATTTTATTTCTTAGATAAAAGTGCAAATAGAAAACATGAGCTACAAGACTTTCAACGCTTACATGACAAGGAGATCCAGACTATACTTAAGCATGTGTCAACTCGGTGGCTGTCATTGGGTGTATGTCTTAAAAGAATACTAGATCATTGGATCCCATTGCAAGAATATTTCAAAGATAAATATCAAAATATTAAAAGGCCACAAGATAGTAGTAAATCTGCCCACAGCAGTGAGCAATCAAAGAGTAAGAAGTCAAGCAAAAGAAACAGTGACCCTTTGAACAAAGGTAAACAAGCAGTAACAGTTGTAAGAGAAGCTAAATCTGCACCAGGACCTGTTAGGAAGGACAAACTGTCATCTTCCGGTAGTAGTAAGTCGGACAAAGCTGCCTTGAAAAAATGCCCAAGTTCTGAAAAAACTGTCAAAGATTCTGCAAAACCGAAAGAATTGTCTGCTGGTGATAAGAAAGTGGAAAAGATTTATGACATGCTACGAAGTAAAACAATGAAACTATATTGTTTGTTTATGCTGGCAAATATTGATGTTTTTGATTCATCAAATAAGCTTCTACAAAATGACAAACCATGCATCCATATCTTACATGATGTTTTACTGAATTTGTTTAGAAAACTATTATGTAGGTTTATTAAAGCAAAAGTCATTAGTTCAGCCAAATCAATTTTGTCAATAGATTTTAGTAAAAGGGAAAACCAAAAAGATGATGCTAACTTGTTTATTGGCAGTGAAGCTAAGGAGTTGTGTCTAAATATTGTGAAATCCTTGATCTTAAAAAGTTTAACAGTCACATTCGTTCATATTATGAAACTGTTTGTACCTACATGGTGAAGAAGTTTCCATTTGAAGACCAAGTTCTTAAGCATGCATCTGTTGCAGATACTATTAAACGAGAATTCTTTGATTTTGCCTCTGTTGAATTCTTTTGAAGCGTTTTAAGGTTTTATCAAAAACTTTATAGGGAGTCGAAAGATGAAGTAGAAAAGGAGTTCATAGAGTACCAAGTTGACAAATTTTCTGAAGATATTTTATCTGAAGAGAGACTAGATGTTCAGTGGCATAGTATAAGCCAAATCAAAGATGTTACTACCGGAAAATTCAAATACCACAATCTTGCAGGCATCATGCTAGGAGTTCTTACTATTTTTCACTCAAATGTTGAATGTGAAAGAACCTTCAGTCTTGTAACTAAGAATAAGACAAAGTACAGACCAAACATGAATACAGAAACTTTAAGTTCATTAATTTCTCACAAAACTTACATGCAGAGCACAGGTGAAGTGCCATACAACTGCAACCCCTCAGATAAACTATTGAAGAAATGCAAAAGTGCAACATACAACATGTTAAACTAACAGTTCAAATTGAATTTTATTTGAAGACTAGTACCCAGTTACAAATAAATTGATTATCAAGGATTATATTTGTCTTTTGAACCTTATGTTATAGATGTAATTACTATCATATTAAACAAGCTGAAAATTTATTCAATTTTCAGCGTAATTTTCAATTTTCAGCGTTCAGAAATACAATCCATTTTAACTTGGCCTGTAATATACATGGTTATAACCAGTAATTTATACACAGTATACCCCAACTAGTGTTATTTATAAATATTCATGCGTCACTGAATACGTATAACTCTATTTATACCACAACATGTCGGTTGTGCCTACCTGTCTTTGTATTGTGGGAGATTCATCGGGAACAATCAAAGGGAGGGAACCAGTACTAATTAGCATGTTGCAATATTTTAAGGTGTGCCGTGACGTCAGGATAGTATGTCGCAATTACCGAAGGTGACTTTTGTTAATGATTTAAGGTGCGTTAGAAGAACATATGGATAAGGTTTCTGTTTTACAATATTGTACATACCTAAATTTAGAATAAAAAAGGGAATATGTTATTTAAAGGGTATGCGATGATGTAAATATCTAAATTTAGAAATAAATTGTGTATATAAAGGGTTTTAGGAAAAGTTTATTTAATAGCAATCTTTACAAAATTACAGAATTTTTACAAAAAGAGAGAGGGATAAAACCGTAGCACCTTTACAAGGTAAAATAACATTTTTTTATTAAACATGTTTTGAATAAGTCGAATATTTTTGAGTTGAGGTATTCATTTTAAATTTGGTACATAGTTTAAGATTTGGTGGTAGAATAAAGTCTCCCATTATGTACAACATTCAATTGTCCACAAAAAAAACTCAACACCAAAAAATTTAATTTAACTAGTTATTTTAAAAAATAATGAAAACTATTCATCCGTATGGATGGATCTTCTCAAGAATTTAGAAAGTGTTTCAGTTAATTTAATTTCCATATATCTGTGCATCATAGGTACATCATACATGTTTTAAAATGTGTCCGTTTAAAATATTCGAATTAACCTTCAGAATTTGTTACATTTTCCTTTATTAGTCTATTGTCAAGCTTGATATAGTGTGATGTAATCCTTTTCTAAAGGATAACGTAATGTATGTTACATTTTCAATTGATCTTTTATGTATTTAATATCTTCTTCAACAGCTGTTAAGTCCAGTGCCAAGCATGACATAGTGTGCAGGGTTAGAAATAAGAAAATAGAAGGAAGGAGTCAAAAGGACTCCCAAAATAGTAAATGAAGGAGCCTGTTCAGCCCGCAAAGCGGCGAGGGGTGTGGGGGCCGCTTAAGGCCCCCAGAAGCTCTGGGATATTTCGTGTAAAATCCTGCATTCTGGCAAAATCCTGTGACCATTTAGACCTTCTGGAAAATTGCAGTTTTTGTGTGACAAATTTTTAATTTAGTATTTTTCTTTGATGTTTATACATGCACTGCCAGATTTTGATATTATAAACCATGTCAAATGATAGGCAGATAGCTATTTATATGATCAATAAAGAGATATCATTTAATGCTAGAAACAATAATTATTGTTTCCAGGATTAAATGATATATCTTTATTGACCATATTTTCAATCCTTTTTTTATTGGTTCCTTTTTCAGGTTTCATTCATTTCATTCGGTGGATCCGAGGCATCTAGAGTTGATCAGATATATTCCAATATTAGCATATCTAGATTGCAAATAAATCAGTTTGAAAAGAAATAAAATTATTTATTATAGAATATGTATTTGGAATTCAATCAAACAGTTCACGAAATTTTTTATAAACTTTTGAAGCCAAAGCTATTCTGTCTGAGTAAGAGGCTTTTAACTCTACCATGTCCTCTACATCCTTTTCATACACATAATCATCATCACTGACATAGTCTTCATCACCATCATCCTCAGTAATTTGAATATTATTCACAAAACTTTGTTCTTGCACTACTCCCAGTTCAGATTCAATTGTTACATTACACTTTGCAGTTTCTCTCAGTCTTCTTGGTGTTAGGTTCCACAGTTCAATAGCAGGGAGGGGGTTGAATTTTGAAACGGAAGCAGATTCTAACATTATCATTAATTGATCTGAGAGATTAGAATCGCAGAGAATACTTCTAAAGTCATTTTTAGTATATTTAACTCTGTTAAAACCCCTCTCTGCATCAGATGATGAGGCAGGAATAGCAAGAAGAAGATCCACCAAATCCAATATATTAGGACAGTCTGATTTCAGTTTGGTATTTATATCTTCCCATGATACCAGTCGTGGTTTATCAAATCTGAAATGAAAAACATAAGTCAAGATCAAATACAGATCATTTTCATTTCTACTGTCAGATAGTAAAACAAGCACAGGATTACAATTCAAATAAAACTACACAAATACAATAAACAACAAATATAAACACATTGTTTGTGACAAACCACCAAATACAGGCTACCTAGATTAAATCTGTTTGTGAACACTTAATCCTCTCTTTAACCTAAGTTAATACAAACATCTGTTTATCCAAAGCGGTGTAACAAAAACAACACTACTATGAAAATACAGTAGTATAAAATGACTTAACTCTAACACTTCACATACAAGACAGTAACAAAAGAACAAAATACAAAAAGTAATGAGCTGACTGAAAGGAAAATAGTTAATTAAGTGGCAATAATCATTTATATCTAGGTGGTCAGTTCAGGGATGATAGAGAAAACTGGAGTGTTCAAAGAATACCATGACCTGTCACCATCGGCAAGTGAACTGACAAACTTTCTTACACTAGAATCTGACCCCAGAGAGATTCGCACTTAAGCAGTGAGATGCACTGTGATCCGTAACAAATTAATAATATGCATGTACCTTGTGAATAAATGGTTCTTTAATTTAGTCCACTCAAGCTCACAGTTCCCTATGTCAACACCAGTACCACTCAGAGCCTCGCGGAAATAGTCTACAAGTCTTTTTATAGAGTCATCACCATAATCTGCAAACAAAATTGTCCTGTTAAAGCATGTTTGATGTAAAGACCTTTTAAGTAAACAATAAATATCATTATGGAAATTATTAACAGTAAATTTCACTTAAACATTCTAAAGTGTTAAAACTAGGTTGTATTCAAAATTGTAAACTGACATTTTTAGGCATTCAGTTAGTTGAGATGTATTGAAAACAAGATGTTTTAGGCAGATCATGAGATGTGTATTTTCATAGAGAAAAAAACAAAAAGTACATACAAATACCAGAGCTGAGAATGGTAAGTCAAAATGTGAATATTGCAAGGAGCTCAGTCTTTTACAACACTAATAATTTGAAAGGTTAATAAAACAAACACCAAAACATGTATTTTCCTTTTCATACATTTGTCACATTTCTAACATAGTATGTTATACCTTCAGCATCTTGCCGAGTCAAAGGAAAATGAGCTAGATTCATGACAGAGCAAGCTTCCATTATCTCATCATTTTCAAAATATCTTTTTTGGAGAGCATTCATCAATACTGTAACAAGCTTAGAGCGAGCAGCTATGAAAGCAGTGTCATTCCCTTTCAAACCATCTGGCTGTTTACTGTAACCATCTCTTAAATTGAGTCCATCACTGAATATTAATTGAATTAAATTAATCTACTGTGAGGCAGTTATAATATTGAAGCAGTTAAGATTATTAAATTTAAATGATTGCTTCCCATAAGGCTTGCCCTATTTCACTACATGTATATTTGACAATATACATGTACATTGTAATCTTGTAATTGACCAAATAATAATTATAAACTCTTAATGGTACCCCATCAAATGGATTTTTTAGTGAAAAAGTAAAATTTGAAATAAAAAAATCAAACTCTATCTTAGAAAGGGAAGCAACCATTTTCTGAATAGTAAATACAGATAAAGATGAAGCAGTGTTTATTAGTATTATTACACATAATAACATAACTTATTAGAACAGGACAATGCTATATAATAAAGCAAGAAGAACTAATGTAGACAGACTACGTGAAATAAGAATGCTATATAATAAAGCAAGAAAACCAGTGCAGTTACAATAAGTGAAATAAGATTCCCATCACCTGTACAATGACATGTATATTAAGACAGCAAAATAGCATCCAAATTGTTTCAGATGAAATTGCAATACTAGTATACCTCTGTTTAAGTTTCTCCAAATGCTGAATGGCAACATTAATTTCATCCATAATTTCACAAACTGTAACAGTCTTCCCCTGAAAAGTCTGACTGACATCGTGCAGCACTGTCAATACATCTAATAGGAAATGCAGCATAAACCAAACATCCTTGGACTCCATTGCTTTTAAGAAGTTTTTGGCTTTATTTCCTTTCTCCATACGACTTACAGCTACATCTCTGTTTTGAAGCTAATAAAGTACAAGTATTAAGTAATTAACAAACTGATTGGAAGTAACCAAAAAATAAAAAATAATAATAATAACAATCCAGTTAACCTGACAAACCATGGCATATACATTCATTTGTACTAATCAGACTGACAGGGGTTCTGACTGTTAGTTGTAGGATGCATAAAAATTCAAACTTGAAAATAGATATAAAAATCTTAGCTTTTATTTAAAATTAATTTGAAATAAAGCAGGTTTTTTTTATTTACCTTATGCAGAGATGAAAACAAGAAATGTCAAAAAGGCTGAAATTGTGATTTCTATCGGTATTCCGATGGAGATTTATAAAAATTAGCATGATTACAACATAGTCAAAAAGGCTGAAATCAGCCTTTTGGCTGAAAGATTTCATCTCTGCTTATGAATGGAAGAATAGTTGCATATATAATTACCTGCTGCAAATGCTGTCGAATTGCATCATAGCCCCTCAGAAAATTGGTAATGGCTCTTTTCAGGTGACCAACCCATCTAGTTCCACCTACTCGACATGGCAATATAATTTTCATATTGAGAGAATTAAATGAGTCTTTTAATAACGTTCTGTTTAAATTGCTTTTTCTGTAAAACTAGTAAACATTCAATAAGAGGCTCTCAGTCTTTGAATACAAATTTATCTGTGATCGGACAGCATCTTTATATGCTAGCTCCAACTTGTGTGCTGAGCAAAGAACTCCTACAATCCATGGGTGTTTAGTAAGTTCACGTAGTTTCTGAACTGCTCCAGATTTTATACCAAGCATAGTACTCGCTCCATCAGTGCCAGTAGCAACTAGCTTTTTCTCGTATTCTTCTCCACACAAGTTTTTCATTCCATCAATCATGACATTGCAAATTGATTGAGAGTCACCTTTTGCAATATTTTTTACGATAGAAAAATTAACACTGATTTTTCCATTTTTCGCATATCTTATATAAACAATTTCAGTTTCCTGAATGGAGGAATCTGTAGTCCCATCACTTATACATGATATAAATTTTGCATCCGCAATATCTTTCCTGAGTCTATTTCTCTCTGCTTCTGCAATAAACTTTGAAAATTCGACAGCTGATTTGTCACTCCTATATTGGGAACCAACATCTAACCCTTTTGCCTCATCCAACTGACATAACATAATATAATCAGTATATGGTCGACCTTTACATGAAACAAAATGTGAATTTCTGAATTTGAGTTTAAGCTGGTTAATTGTCACTTCATTCAATTTGTGCAAAGCTTTAACGGCAGGAGTGTTTTGGGGATTTAATTTGGCATTGTGTTTCAACACATTTGAGATATGTCCATCAGACTTTTCATGCTTCACAATTGCAGTTTTTTTGTAATTTTTACAACCTAACACAAAGCTGCCAAGGGTTTCGTAACCAACACAAATTTTGCATGTCATACCGGCTTCTTCATTTTTCAACCATGAAAATTCTTTCTCCCATTTAAGGAGATATGTACGTTGTCGGCCCTCCTTTTCGTAACGCCGGTTCACTTCCAGCCTTTCTTGTGATGTTTTTTGTTTTTTTCTAACAGGCTCGAAACTCCTGCCTAAAAATTTGTCCATCGTAGACGCATGGACTCACAACCGAAAGTCGTATTCTAAACGATTTGGTATCACTTATGAAACACTTTATGATTGGTCGATACACAGAAGGCTGAAAGAATCTGAACCGAATTTGACCAATCAAATTGCTTGTAACAAATTACTTCGATAAATTGTAAGAATAGAAAATGGTACGACTGAATAACGATTCCGGTTTAGATTTTCAATGGGACCCGGCGGACCTCTGTACACTAAGCTCAGGGAGCCCTTCAGGATTTTAGGGAGCCTCGGGCTGCCGGGCTACCGCTTATTTCGAACCCTGGTGTGATGTAAGCCCTTTCTAACGGCACATAAGTAATTGAGTCTAAGGGACATACTATGCCTACTATAAATAAATATTTATGTTTTCAAAACCACAACATAACTTTTGAACATTGTCATAAATGTCATAGCAATCGGATACTATAGAGGTTAGAATCCACTTTTTGTGCAAATAAATTATAAATTTCTGTACTATATATTTTATAAAAATCGAATTTTATGAGTTACTATATTGGTAACTCTGGACACATGGAATCCCTCTCTCTGACTCTTTCTCGAACTTCTTAATTGATGACACGCTTTTAAGCTACTTGTGAGATTAACACGAGGGTTTTTATTACTTACTTTTCAGATTGTGGTGAATACATTTCAAATTCTATACTATTACTTGATATCTCTGCACCAAGAAATCTGTTTAAAAAACAGGAATAGTAATAAAAGAGAAAAATGTAACGTTAAGCATACTATGTTATATCTGATATGGTGCGAGATTATACGATTATAGGTGTTTTATGTGAAACAGTGGATGTTTCATCCAATTTCCTTTGAGAGTTCCAAAGTCATTCTTAAAACTTTTGGGTTTTAGATGCAAATGTTATTTAGCACTATATTCAATTCATATCAGGAACCGTTCATTTTTTCAATTTATTATTTATAGTCGATACCTACCCTGTACTTTCCAGTGATTTAAGCGAGAAACTTGACCTTTCATAAGCTTCTAGGTAATATTGAGACATATTTGACTGTTAGGTCTCTTTTCTGATTTTGTTTTCTCTTCACTGTTTTCTTTTTTTTATTTATTTTTTTATTCACATTCATCATATTTTAACAATATTCTAACATCTATACATATATAATACAATATAAACTTACATAATGAATGTGTTTTCTGAGGGAGAGAGAGAGTATTTACGTAAATATCACAATTGGTAGTTGAATAGTTTTAAAGTCATTCAGTACAATATGACATCGATGTCCAGACATAATAAATAGATATAAATTTAAGTTATTACAATATTGTGGAGTTGTTGCCATTCTTTCATAAATTTTTCAAGATTATTTCTGCTTGTAGCGATATTTTTTCAATTTTGTACACATCAGCCAAAATATACCAAAATATACTTAAATGAATTTATTGACAGGAATTTGCCAAGACATCTAGTTTTATAAATATAATATTTTATTTGGACTATAAACAATTTTTTTTATTCTGTTATTTAAACTAGTCTCCTAATATAAAATGAAGTTTTGTAAAATCTAATAGTATGCTGTTTTGTAAAAACCAGGTATCTAGTTCTACTAAAATTTTTGCACATATTCACATTCCCAGAAGAGATGGATAACAGTTTCATTACTTTGTTTACAAAAAGTACATTTTGGATCATTTCTTAAATTAATCTTAAACACAAAAACGTTAGTACCGATAATATTATTAACAATTCTGTAATGAAACCATTGCAGTTTTGTACTTGATGTTGTTGAAAAAATTAATTTATAGATTTCTTTCCACGTTTATGTATTTAAATCTTCAAAGATTTCTTGCCATTTTAACCTAGCGGTTGGTATCATATTATTTTGCTTCAAGATTTTGTACATGTCTTTTGAACCTTTCTTACTGATAAAAAATATTTTTAAATTCACCGGAATAAATGGATTTTCAACTTTAAAAACGGACGCTTGATTATTTTTTTTCAACATGTATTTCACCGATGAATTTATACCATTATAGTCTCCACAATTTATATTACAATTAAAACAATTGTTAAAACTTTTGAGGTCTAAAAAATTTCCATCTATATCGAGTAAGTCGTTAACAAATTTAATACCTTTCTCGTATAATTTTAAAAAAAACATGGATTTATTCCCCTTTTTATGTAACTATTGTACCAAAGAAAGTTTTCAGAAGGATGCTTGTAAGTTTTTAATGTGTGACATGTTTTGAATAACAATAACCATGCTTTAAAGACGTCAGTCCAAAAATTGTTTTTTATCTTTTCAATATTTTCAGTTATAAAGTCCTCCCCAACACTAAATAATTTGTGGATATCTATTTGAGAATTCAGAATTTCTTTCCAACTGCTTTCTTCATGTAGCAGCCTCCTTATCCAAGTAGTTTTAAGAGCATTTATATAAGAAATCAAATGAACCATTTTTAACCCTCCCTCTTCGTACTCTTTTATAAAAACATCTCTTTTGACTCTACCAGTAGGACTATCCCATATGAAGTGATATAAAATTGTATTAAGTTCAGTAATAATTTTCAGGTTTGGATATGGTAATGAAATAAATAAATGGTTTAATTGTGAAATGAGTTTTTTATCACTGTGATTTTTCCAATCGGAGTGAGATTTCGTTTTTTCCATGACTTTATTAACATCCGTACTGTATTTAACTTCTGTTCGAAGTATGTTGGTGATTTTATCTATATCTACATCAAATACAATACCAAGTAATGTAAAACGAGTATTGCCCCAGTGTAAGTCATAGTCTATACATAGTTTCTCTTCACTGTATTTTTTTATTTCCTATCCAAATAATTTGAGTTTTGTCATTATGTTAAGACCCGAAATGTTTGCAAAAACATTAAGTTCACATAAAGCTTGTCGTAACGAAAGTTCAGATCCAAATTCAGCAATTATTTCAAAGATATTGCTATAGAAAATCGGGTCATCTTTATTAGGGCCATATAGGTTTACAAGAGTTATTTTTCTCTGCTTAACAAAGATTTCGATTGCAATATAATTTCCATTTGTATCATGTGATTCTTTTAACAATTCAAATTCAAAATTATTTTTAAAAAGTATACAAACACCCCTTGCATTTGACCTAAATGAACTGAAAACACATTTATAACCCCATTCCTGTTCTATCGACGAATTAATTTTTACATGTGAAATGTGTATCTTGTAAACAATATACAGGTCAATGTCAAAATTAATGTCACCCCTACTGTGTCAAAATAAACGTCACCCCTGCAGCCCTGCAATTCTGCCAGATTTGCAGCAAAAATGTTTAAACTGAAGTTCCATAATTTTTTTCTTAAGAATTTGCTCCCCTTAAATTTACAAATTGTCGTTGAATTCTCAATATCCAGCATTTCTTTCAGTTGTTGAGGTAAATTTCAGTTCTGAAACATTATTTAAGCATTTTTTAAACGAAAATCATAAATGGCCTCAGTTCGTTCCATTTCCTAATGGATACACCGAAAAATTCCCGGCAAATAAATTAAAAACCGTTTAAAATATGACTCAAATATTTACAAAATCAGAAACGTTCCTCATCATTTCGCGGCAGCAAAAAGACACAGTTGAAAGAAGATTGTGGTGTCTGATCAAAGAAGCTATTAAGGCAAGTTAACATCCTTCTTTATTGGTTTCATATATGTTGATTCTGTTGCTTTTTTTACATTTGTTTTTTTAAAACAACACCGATTATCCTAAAAGGCTATGGCTCCTGCCCATAACTCCAGATCATACCAGGCGTTTCCTAGAGTCTAAACAAATTCATATTTTAGATTGGCCATCAAACTCGCCAGATATGAGTCCGATTGAAAATCTGTGGGATGCTTTGAAAAGGGACGTCGCAATGGACAATCCAAAATCGTGTAATGATCTATGGGAAAGCGTCAAAAAGTATTGGTACAAGATAAATAAGAACTATCTTGAAAAGTTATACGACAGTCTTCCCAGACGTGTTCAGTCTGTTATAAGAGTTCGTGGTGCCTCAACTAAGTATTAATGGTGTTTGTTTGTACCAAGGCGATATTAAATAATTAATGATTGGTTTCTTTGTCTTGTTTTCTATTTTATAATGTCGTTCATTTACCATTCAGCTCCAAATTATTTGCTTTTTAATCAAAGCTAATTAGATAATTGATTTTCGATAGGGGTGACGTTAATTTTGACACAGTAGGGGTGACGTTAATTTTGACATTGACCTGTAAGTTATAATCAAGTGAATTTAAATAGTGAAATACATCTCTTCGTTTGTTTCCCAGACCTTGGCAATTTAATGTTACAATTTTCAAAGTCATGACGGCAGGGGTCTAATTTTCAAACCACCTATTAAAGTATTTACTATAATTGAAGGAATGGACAAGAAAGAAAGTGAGAAGGAAGAATGAGAGAAGAAAAGTGTAGACTGAGAGATTAACATGATAAAATAGTAAAGGGAGGTAATTTGATAGAAAAAGTGTGTCTTACGACGGGTATGATGGCAATATTCTCCAGTTTATTTTCCTAACTAAAAGTTATTTTGTACCGTGATATGATGGATTATTGATATAAAATATATAAATCTCTACACCTTAAATTTGATTACACATACCAAAGCATGTATTTGTACCATACATACCTACACAATGTACATCTATCACTATTCATGTAATACACAAATACACATACATATAGAAATATATTCATATAATACGGGCCCAAGAGAATACTTGGTCAATATGTATAACAAAATAATAGACAAAAGTCGCGACTTTATGAAAAATCGTAAGCCCATGTAACACAAATCGCGATTAGTCGCGAGTCTATGCAACAAAAATCGCGAGTTTATGAAACAAAAATCGCGTATCTCGACTTACATTTCGGTTCTCTCGAGGGCATATTAATATTTCTCTCGAAACTTGTACTTGTATTAAAAATTAATACCTATAGAACACAAAGAAACACAACATACACTTTAATTATAGTTCTCTTCACCGTTTTCCATTTCTTTTTTACGTTGTTTTAATTTTTTCTGCAACCAGAAACGAGTCTTTGTCATCGGTACTACTTCAGGAAATGCTATGAAAAAATATATACAAAGAAAGAATGTGAAAATTTCAACTGAAAATGTTGCACATTTTTAAAAAAAATCAGAACAAAACTTAAACTAGATTTAATGACCCCCAAACATCTTATTATTCAGGGGAAAACATTTTCGATTATTCACAAGAATAAAATAAATACTCACACACTAACGTTGCCGGATATGTTTGCCATATCGGAATCCTTTGTATGATGTTTTTTTTCTCATTCTTAGGTGTTGATGTACGTTTTTCTGCATTTAATAAGAAGTCACTGTCATCAGTGCTGCTTATAGAAATACTATGAAATAAATACATATACAATTAAATGCATAAAATACAATGCACAATAAATATTAAAATTCAGGCAAAAACATTTTTCGTCCATTTAAAATAAATAAAATACTCGCATGCTTACGTTGTTGAAATTTGACATTTCTACAGTTTATCCGTTTAAAATTGTGACAGCAAATTTTAGGTTGTCCAAAGTCTAAAGTCAAACAAGGTCATTTCTGAATCATAAACGTTAAGCAATGTCAATAATCAAAGTAGAGTAAGGTTAATTAAATCAGGTGTAAAAAACAACTTTTATTTTGGTAAAAGTATCCACAGATCAGAAAGCACAAGTTTGGAAGTTTTCATTCACTATTTAATCGAAATTACACTAAATTATGGATTTACACGGAATCCGTGATTATCATTATAAGCAATGCTCGGAAAATATTAATATTCCTAAATACTATGCTATACTTACTAACTAGTTCTGTGCTTGTTATTTGACATCTTCATTAGAATTTTGTTATTTGTTTATGAAGGGAAAAACTTGACTTAGGGATATTGCTAGCCTAGGCCTATGAAGGCCCCAAAAAAGTTTCATGGTCGTCATCACAGTATTGTTGATAAGTTTGATGTCTTACCCTGGATATATTTGACGTCTCATAGTTCACCCTTCCGAGGCACCTGACCTCACCTTGCTAAAGGAAGTTCACATGTCTAACCTGACTTGTCAGTTCCAAAGTTTTTACGTTGCTTCTGGATTGTGAGTTGGACATGAATAAGTATGTTTGTTTTTGATAGATAGTCATTTATCATATGAAACGGAATATATTTTCGTCTGAAATTTTTGACATAGTAACGGTTTTTCTGAGGATTTATGAAATATGTAGATTAACTGCCAGTTACCGACACAGGCCCTATTGGGGCCCCTTGATTTACACGAAATAAATAAATATGTCTTGAATATTATTTTATTAATATTCACTTATCAATATCTCAGTGATAAAACAGACATTACTAATAAAAACTTGACACATGTATTATTTATACCTAGTATCTTTGTATGCAAGTAATCCAGATACAACACAAGTATTATTTATGCCAATACTACGCCAGTCAAAAGCAATATTTATGACAGTACTTTTGTATGCAAGTAATCCAGACTGGTTTACTCAAGATAAAACAAACATGACTGATATTTCCTTAACACTAGCATTATTTATACAAGTAATCGAAACACATCACAATCATAATTTTTGCCAGTACTTTTGTTTTCAAGTAATCCAGACACAAAACAAGCATTATCTATACCAGTACTTTTGTATGCAAGTAATCCAGAGACAACACAAGCATTATCTATGCCAGTACTTTTATATGCAAGTAATCGAAACACAACAGAATCATAATTTTTGCCAGTACTTTTATATGCAAGTAATCCAGACACAACACACGCATTTATTATATTATGCCAGCATTTTTATATGCAAGTAATCCAGACACAACACAAGCATTATATATGCCTGTACTTTTATATGCAAGTAATCCAGACACAACACACGCATTATTTATGCCAGCATTTTTATATGCAAGTAATCCAGACACAACACAAGCATTATCTATGCCGGTACTTTTGTATTCAAGTAATCCAGACACAACACGCGCATTATTTATGCCAGTACTTTTATATGCAAGTAATCCAGACACAGCAAAAGCATTATCTATGCCAGTAATTTTGTATGCAAGTAATCTAGACACAACACAAGCATTATCTATGCCAGTAATTTTGTATGCAAGTAATCTAGACACAACACAAGCATTATCTATGCCAGTACTTTTATATGCAAGTAATCGAAACACAACAGAATAATAGTTTTTGCCAGTACTTTTGCATTCAAGTAATCCAGACACAACACACACATTATCTATGCCAGTACTTTTGTATGCAAGTAATCCAGAGACAACACAAGCATTATCTATGCCAGTACTTTTATATGCAAGTAATCGAAACACAACAGAATCATAATTTTTGCCAGTACTTTTGTATGCAAGTAATCCAGACACAACACAAGCATTATATATGCCTGTACTTTTATATGCAAGTAATCCAGACACAACACACGCATTTATTATATTATGCCAGCATTTTTATATGCAAGTAATCCAGACACAACACAAGCATTATCTATGCCGGTACTTTTGTATTCAAGTAATCCAGACACAACACGCGCATTATTTATGCCAGTACTTTTATATGCAAGTAATCCAGACACAGCAAAAGCATTATATATGCCAGTACTTTTATATGCAAGTAATCGAAACATAACAGAATCAATGTTTTTGCCAGTACTTTTGTATTCAAGTAATTCAGACACAACACAAGCATTATTTATGCAGTACTTTTGTATACAAGTAATCCAGACACAGCACAAGCATTATCTTTGCCAGTACTTTTATATACAAGTAATCCAGACACAACACACGCATTATTTATGCAAGTAATCCAGATACTGGCTTACTCAAAATATAACATCACTGATAAATCTTTCCTTGACACAAAACACTAAACAAATAGTCAAGGCATTTAGAATTACAATTCCACACGCAAAGCAGTTCTCGATCTTGTATTCTTGTTCATTCTAATGGGTATTCCTGATGATTGCTGTGACGGTGATGTTTCCAATTTTATGAACGGTTGATCATCATTGTTAGCTGCAGCAGCTGCAGAAACATATGCAGGGTTCATTATGGTTAGAAGTGTTGTTTTTATTGAGGTTACTGAAGCAAGCTGGGCTCTATAATTAGCTCAGCGTTTAAGCAAGAAGATGCTCAGAATGAGAAACATCAATACAAACACAAGCACAACAAAACATCAATACAAGCACAACAGGAACTGAAAAAGGAATACAAAACATATAGGATAAAACAAGGAATAAACACGTGAAAATTAATAACGTAATACTGATTAGGCAAGAAGCATTAAGAGGTATTTCATATTTAAGCAAATCAAGACATATTTATATAACAAGTATGAAAACAAATGCATTATAAAGTGAAATGACACAGTAATATTAAAACCTGCATTTCACTATGAGCATATTGTCCAAATCAGCAAGTTGAAATGATCCAGCATCAGTTCTCAGACCTATATCACTCTCAGTCCTTGCACGTCTATATAAACTTTGTTTATATCTTTTTTTCACAATTATAGTTAAAATCATTATACATGGAATTATTAAAAGAAACAGAAACCAATAAAATTTCGTTTTGGTACTGAAAGTAGAATTTGTAGATAAAGGTGTTTCTGTGAATACAGTCATTTCAGAGCTTGATACATTGATATACTTATGTAGATAGTAGAAGTAGCTGAAGTGGTTGACGCAGGAGTGCTATTAGGCGATGCAGTGGTTCTAAATGATGTAATAGTCATGGTAGTACTGTAAGGCGAGGGTTTGTTTCTTGTCGAGGTCAAGGTAGTACTTATAGCTGAGGTAGTTTTTGTAGGTAGAGTAGTTTTCAATTTCAGGTGTGTAATAGTTCTGTTGAATATTATCGTTAAAACTGAAGGGAAATGGCGGAGGAGACGATTCTTATATCAAAGGCAAAATATCAGAAGATGTTACGGATGACTCAGGATCAGACGACGACGACGACAAAGCAAGTAAAAAGTACACAGAATTACGAACCCTCGACGACTTTGAAAGCAGTTGAAGGTGTACAAGACGCCAACAATGGTTTTTCTCTAGATGTAAATAACTTCCTTAAACAGTTATACCACAGAAATTTATCGGAAAAGCGCAAGGGCTATAAGACTATTTAACAAAACAGGGTAAACACGTTATATCCTGGAATGATCTAGGCGAAGTTAATATAAATGGCAAAGTTTTAAAAGACTCGCATATTTTAGATCTCATTCTTTGTACAGTAGTGAGCAATTGCGTCAAACTTCCCAAGGGTTACGAATCATTTCTTGAAGCTTTAAAGGCTATAATACGCTAGTTTCATTCTTGCACCACCGAGATACTTCACAAAAAGGTCTTGGGTACGTGGTAAAGAGAAAAACTAATGGAGCCCCGCCTGGCTATGAACCAAAAACAACAAAAAGACCAAAGTGGATAAAATGTTAATATTTATGTGTGAAAACATGTATATATGTATCTAGAATATGTACAATAAAGAACCAATATCAATTTTTGTTTCGTTAGAAGTATGTACACGATTTATGTATATCTAACACTATCACAAATGTCCAATTGATTAAAAAAACGGTATCAGAACCTCTAAGGAAGTGTAGTAATGTTGTCCTTTTGGATTACTCTTTTAGTATAGACTACTTTGTACTTTTTTGTTTCTCTCCTATTGAAAATGATACGCTTTGATTTAAGAAATTAGAACAACATCTGGGACTGATGTTAAAATTTAATTGCCTTTCTTTGACTGAATTCTTTGAAATTACAAACAATGCACTTTTTTACAGTAGGATCAAGATCCAATTTCCCTGTTCGGTCAGCATCATCGGTGCTTTGATTTTTATTGTTCTTTAGTCCCCAAGAAATGGCTTGTTAACATATCCATGGCAATATATCCGACTGTGCATATTACTATATCAATCCGAATGTAACATGTCTTAAAATTGATATCTGTGCAGACGTTTAAACACTCAACATGCCCGAAATTAATACATACTATCTGATTGTATATTTCGTTCTGATGATTAAAACTATAATGGAAGATGCTGACACGTCTCAAAGTCCAGTCAACTCACCCACCAGAAGTTCGAGACCACCAACGCCAACTGACACAAGATCTCCAGCATCAGCCATCAGATCACAATCACTAGGCAGAAGATCGACGCCATATCCTGTAAACAGGCATTCAACAAGTCGCTCAAATACACCACCAGTGTCCCTCTTGGGAACAACAATGTGGATGCCAACACCAAACTCGCCTCCATGGACGAATGAAAGTCGGATATTAACCCCAATTCCCCCACCAGCACCGTTCTTGGGAACAACAATGCAGATGTCGACCCCGAACTCGCCTCCATTGATGATTGAAAGTCAGATATCAACCGCAACTCTCCCACCAGCGCCAGTCTTTGAAACAATGTGGATGCCAACAACGAACTCGCCTCTTGCACCACAGATGAGCACGAACAAGCAGGTATGAAATAGGTGAAAATTCTTGACTGAGTTTTAAGATGGTTCTAATGACCAAATTGCTAAAGTTTCATATTTTATCTCAGTTCTATGACATATATATTGACACTCGGTACTAAGCATCTAAACCGTTGTATTGAAATTATTAATGATAATAATAATCACTAAGGCAGCTGTCTCATACTAAGCTACAGCCCCTGCACTTAAGAAGTCCGAATTAATCCTCAATTGCAATGCACAGGCAAAATTCTTACACCTTTGCCTATAGCTGACGACGTCTCGATATAAGTGAAATATTCTTGACTGGGACGTTAAACGCCATTACTAAACTCCCCCACTTAACTTATCTTGTGTAGCAAAATGCACAATATCAATATAGGTAATTTAACCTTTTAATGTCGATTCCACATCTAGTTTAGTACAAATAACCAATGACAGTACACTGTATTTAAAATTATAAAAGACAACCTTATTTATTTATTTTGTAAAACATAAAACATTATTGGATTTTCAACGATATAAACTGATGCTAATTTTGATATAACAAAATACTCAATACCATGAATCAGTAATACATAATGCATAGTGTTGGTAACTGCACATTTTAAGTCCTTTAAAAAATCTATTGCACTTAAAAAATGGGTGATGTTGGGAATGTGAATCATGTCTGATGCAATAAACCTAAGCTATAAAAAACATTATATAAAAGATTGCCAGATTTACAATGATATGATCTGGTAATACAATTGCTATAAAATATTTGCTTAAAATTCTTAACATGAAGATGTATTGCATAGTGAGGTAGTAAATGAATGAATAAATAAAATTATATCCCCTGAAAAATGAATGATATTGGGATTGTGATTCATGAGTGCAACAATTAACCTTAGATGTAAATAAATAAAAACTATATTTGATGCCAATTATAAAATATATATATATAGGGTGATGGATAGTACCCAGTCTGAGCAAATCTATCTGACTATTTTTTCAGTCATTACAAACATGAAAAAGGATGGACTGATGGTATGACATAATTTCCCTTCAAAACCATGTAGTGCTAGTTCATCATTCATGCGAAAATAGAATCTGGGTGTTTCTCGTTTTACACAGATGATTTATACGTCATGGAATGTCACCTAACAAATAATACTACTTTTCACTAGTTTGCAACAGCAGCAACAACAAGAAGAACATTACTAATAAATAAATAAATCTAACTTAGAGAAACAATAACATAAAAATCTTTAACTTTAAAGGACACATTGACACTCACAACCATGTACTACACTGTCCTCCATACATAGCTTTAGAAATGCATAACATTATAATTATCATATAGAATTGAAATATTAAAGTTTTTCCTGTTTCCAAAAGTGATACCTTAACTTTATGATTTAAATGTATGTAATAAAGTTGTTTTGCTTAAGATTTTCTGAAATTTAAAAAAAAAACAACAAATTGGGGAAATTACATTTTTCAAAATAAAAACACAATTTTAGCTGAAAAACATTCAGTAACTTAGGGAAAAAAACTCCAAAAGTAAATGCACTGTCACAGGTAATAGGGTTCAAGAGAGACAACTCATGTTCTTTATTACATAAAAAGGTATTAACAATAATGCACTACTCTACGGAAAAATAAATATACAACACAACCAATATTCCACTAGGAACAACCGACATAATATCATGGATTTCGGTTGTGTCTGTTGCGGAGTCTGGCAGATCTTCTTGGTTCTCTAGCAATTGGTGGATTTTGTCTGCGAGCAGGGACAGGTAGGTTGGGTTCAGGATTGGGTGCAGGATTCTGGTGAGGTGGTAGATTGACAGGGGCAGGTGAATTGACGGTTTGTTTCTGTTGGCGTCTATTCCAGTATAATTTTATTATTTCTGTAAAATTAAAGAGAGTGTATATGATAATTGGAAGGGCTCTGTTGAAAAATTGTATCGTCTAAAGAATCACGACGACGTGATGATTTAAATCAACAGCAATGCCTTCGTCCTCTTTTAATGATCAACATGCAATAAATCCTGTCGAGAGGGTGAAGATAAGTAGAAAAATTAATAAATAAGTATATATATATAATAAAATTTAAAGATGCTAGTAATAAAATGGGTTCTGTGATAACAATTCAAAAAGTTCATTGATGTTATTTTTATTTGTTTTTAAGTATATTATTATTATAATACAGTCCAGACTATCTCTTTATCAAGATTACTTGCTAATAACGATCACTTTTTTGAGTGACCTTTATAGGCAAGATTGGTTGTATATATTGGTTTTTAAGCAGATTCTTACTATATGACATCATTAACAAATGATTTAGATCTCTTTGGTGATGTCTTAATAAAAGTGAAACATTCTTAACTGTGGTGCTATATTCACCAAGCAGTGTTGTTGTTTATACATAGAAACTGTCTATTTATTACCTAGGATTATGACGAAGAATATCCGCAAACCAATGTTGAAATTCTCTCAGGCGATTGTTGTTGGGGATTTGATTTTTGTCTCGTCATCATGAGGCCTAGTCCATTTTGTTGTAGTTGGTCTAGATGTAGGTTCAGATTTCTAAACAAGAGGCCCATGGGCCTTAACGCTCACCTGAGGAAGAGTACATATCTAATGCAGAGGTTCAATGGTCAATGACATTAATAAAGAGAATATCAAAATTTTCAGCAGTAAGGGCCAATAATATGCAAGTATTTTTGCAAATTAATTATAATAATTATTATATAAGTATGCTATATATAACATATCTAAAGTCTAGCTACAATATATTATTTATAAACAGCTAAAACATCTGTATATTAAAATGTGCGTTAGGCCAATGCCTACAATATTCTAATATACATGCCTATACAAAAAGTTTATAGTTTTTGAGATAATTAACCTTTTCAATATTCGTTTGCAGCTATGACCTTGACCTTTGAACCTATGACCTTCATTCATATATCAAAATGATCGTTAGGCCAATACCTACAATATTCCAATATACATGCCTATACAAAAAGTTTAGTTTTTGATATAATTAACCATTTAAGTATTCGTTCAATTCTATGACCTTGACCTTTGAACCTATGACCTTCATTCATATATCAAAATGATCGATAGACCAATACCTACAATATTCCAATATACATGCCTATACAAAAAGTTTATAGTTTTTGAGATAATTAACCATTTAAGTATTCGTTCGCATCTATGACCTTGACCTTTAATCCTATGACCTTCATTCATATATCAAAATGATCGTTAGGCCAATACCTACAATATTCCAATATACATGCCTATACAAAAAATTTATAGTTTTTGAGATAATTAACCATTTAAGTATTCGTTCAATTCTATGACCTTGACCTTTGAACCTATGACCTTCATTCATATATCAAAATAATCGTTAGGCCAATACCTTCAATATTCCAATATACATGCCTATACAAAAAGTTTATAGTTTTTGAGATAATTAACCATTTAAGTATTGGTTCAATTCTATGACCTTGACCTTCAATCATATCAGAATGATCATTAGGCCAATACCTACAATATTCCAATATACATGCCTATACAAAAAATTTATAGTTTTTGAGATAATTGACCATTTAAGTATTCGTTCGCATCTATGACCTTGACCTTTAAACCTATGACCTTCATTCATATATCAAAATGATCGTTAGGCCAATACCTACAATATTCCAAAATACATTCCTATACAAAACAATTATAGTTTTTGAGATAATTAACCAGTACTTGTTTACATCTGTGACCTTGACCTTTGAACCCATGAACTTTATTCATATATCAAAATGACCATTGTGTCATTACCTACAATATTCTGATATACATGCCTATACAAAAAATTCAGTTTTGCAGATAATTAACTATTTTGGTATTCTTGGACATCTGTGACCTTGACCTTTGAACCCATGACCCTGATCTATGTATCAAAACGATCGTCATGTCAATACTTACAAATAAATGAAAATCCTACGCCATTATCACAAGAAATGTTAAAAAAATAGCATTTTTTATCAAAGGTCAAAAACTGGGACATGACATTGACCTTCGACCTTGACATTAATTGGAAGAAAATTGCAAGACAAGATCAACAGTGAAAACTCCATACAATTATCTTCAGCTGTTATGAAGTTATAACAATAAATGTCTCATTTTAAAAATTACGTAATTTTACGCAAAAAACGCGTAACGTATTTTTCGTCTAATTTTCATGAAAAACAGAATTTTAATGAACCCAGGTATGCTGAATCTGAATATCCAATGAAAATTTGCCTGCACCTTTTGGTTTCAGAGTAGAAGATTTTTTTGTCTTTTTGCTATTTTTAGTAACAGCGACCATCTTGTTGGGCGTGGCCAAACCCCGAACACAATTTTAAAAGGCCGTTACCGAGACATGATAATCACTAAGTTACATCAAATTTGGCCCAGTAGTTTTGAAGTAGAAGATTAAAATGTAAAATTTACGCACGACGGACGACGCACGAAGGACGATGATAGATTGCAATAACTCATCTGAGCCTTTGGAAATTAATAGTTCAGATTTCTAAAAAAATAATAGAAAAAAGATGTATAATAGATGTAACAAATCCATCCACCACTGCTCAAAGAAAATTCCCGAGGATACCCAGTCTGTAACAATTAAAATATTGCACACACACACACACACACACACACACACACACACGTTTAATAAAGTTTGTATATGTATATTATTCTTACTTTTCCAAATGTGATTGTCGGGTATGTTCCAGGAGGAGATGAGGATTTCTTGACTACAGTAACGAAACCAATGTATTGTTTTAATTTTCATGGACGAAGCAGCTTGAGTAGTGCCATCAGAATATGTCATAATCTGAATGTTTAAATTGAAAATTTAAACATTTTTAAAATAAAACATTATAACAAGAAGATTGTTATCATTTATGCAGCATATGTGTGTGTGTATGCGTGTTTCGAATTTAAGGTGTAAATCTCAAACTGTGAACATTAGTATAATGAAATGGAGATTTATCAGTTAAGATTATTTCTCTTATATCGAAAAATAAAAATAAATTAAAAAGTTTTGAAATAAAACATTATTACAAGATTGTTATATTTATTCAGCGTGTGTGTTTCGAATTTAAGGTGTAAATCTCAAGCTGTGAACATTGATATAATGAAATGGAGATATATCAGTTAAGATTATTTATATTATATCCAAACACCACCATCTATAGGAGAGTTGAGCAATGGTGTTTAACATCTGCCAAGAATCTATCACTTATATCGAGACATCACCAGCTATAGACAGAGTAAGGTTATTACTCTTAGACAAATGTACTTGGGGGATTGTCTAGTGTTTTTTGTAGCACGAGACATCAAAGTCGAGTGCTTGGTAGGCTAGCTATCAATTTAAGAAACACTTCCATTTGTACCTTCTACAAATAACGTTTAGTTTTGACAAAAATTAAAAAAAAATCAAAACTTTTGCGTAGGATTTAATGGTTTTGGGGGGTACGAAAAGAGGTCCTACCACTATTTTCATATTTTCAAGCTTTTATGAGACACGGCTTGAATGCTAGAACAATGCTCGATCTAATGGACTGTCGGCGAAGTGTGCAATTTGAATTTGATGAAGTAAAATACCACAGACCTGATCATTTTTTTCACACAGTTTCCTGCAATGAAAACTTTGACAGGAATATCTGCAGATATCTGGTTGCAATGCTCCGAACTGCCTTTTTTGACAATGACCACGTCTAGGGATGGGTTTGGTTCTTTTAGGATTATTTATTGCGTCTCTTCCGCTAGTCTGAAAATTTCTAATCGTGCAATTTAATTAACTCCTCGGTGGCCTAATGGATAGAGCGTCTGCCTCGAGAGCTGAAGATGGCGGGTTCGATCCCGCACCAGGTCACACGCAAGACTTAATTAATTTGAGATACTGCTTTCTTGCCCGGCACTCTGCATTAAAAGGACAGAGTATCGACTGCTTCACCCGGTGTCAGTATAATGCGACTGGGGGAGGGGTACGCTTGTCTACTATGTATTGACTCTGTGAACTAGCACGGAGTTGCACACTAGTACAAAGGAGATCATAAATACACTCGTACATCTCATGCACACATATACCTGTCAATAGATTAATCCTTAGAGATTAATGAAAATTGGTCTCTTCGCGAATAATAATATTGTTGATGCGACATTAAACTCCATTAACAACACCTTTTCTATCAGTCTGATATTGATGTAGGTACCAATTGCGAGATATTAACGTTTCATTTTCCATTTAATTTTTATTTCAGACAACATATTAAAAGTGCGCGCGCACCAACACACCATATGACCAAATAGTACGATAAGATATTCATTTAGTTCGAAAGGTTAATCTGCATAAATAACGTTGTTCACAATTATTTTCCTATAGCTGTCAAGATGACAATACTGTTGAGTTTGATCAAGCAGCAGTAGTGATATCTACTGAATTGACTAGGGAGGTGTCGACCCCTCCGAGAGCAAGGTAAATTGTATAAAATGAGAAAGAAGAGTTGTAGCTGAAATAAATGAAATTGAAACTACAGAACAAAATACATGTTAACACGTACAGAGACCACTGATTGTTAAACTTCCGAAAAATTGTATCCAGTGACTTTACAATTTGTCTATTGTAAGAAAGCTTGTCAACTAATGTTTTAAACGTTAAACAACACTCTCGTCTTATTGTAATTGTACCCCTTATTGAGTCGATTCCGTTTAAATTGTTCCTCTTTTTTGTCTCATTTGTTTATTCTTTTACATTCTTTTTACAGAACTTGATAGACCTAGTAAATTACCTGATGGCAGTGAGGACGGGTCTACTTTAGACGCTGTCCCGTTTAAATATGATTTTGGAAAATATTGAACATGAAATGAAGTTCTTACAAGATGAACTGGTTCGACAAATTCAATGACTGGATATTCACCAGTACAAAATTTTCTGGTTTTGAACAGTAACACAAAGATCTATATATTCGGAATAAACATTATGGAGTAGCTTAAACACTGAATTATTTGAATGGTAAAAAAACCCGTGACCAATATATTTAGAGGATTCTAATTTAATATATATATATATTGTTCCATTACTCTATAAATATACATATTCACAATCTTTGTGTTTGAGATGGATTATCAAGATTTTAATAAAAAAACCTTTAAAAGTTTACAATTTTATCATCATTACTTAAATGACAAGCAGATTGAACTTTCTTAAGACGCTCAACTAAAACAAACTGACAGGTTTAAAATCAGAATCATGAACACTTGTCATTACGGTTTTTAAGGTGATATTCGAAAGGCTTTTAGTTTTAATCGTGCCAAAGTGTTCAAGTCTTAACCAGATCAGAAAAGTTTCAGATGGGAACTTACAATAATCGAGATCCTGTGTCTCGACAGACGTGGCACGATAAAGAACCATATTGCATAATGCCATCAACTCAACACACGGGCATAATTTCTGCAACTTCGCCCGAAACTTAAATATATCTATTCACTATCTTTGTATTCAGGATGTTAATAAAAATCTCCATAAGATGACCGTGTAAATCCCTATATTGAAATCATCCAACAAAAAACAATATTCTGGACATTTTTATAAGTGAAATAATATTGATTGATCGTAAAACAACAAAAAGCCGAAAGGCTTAGATGAGCTATTGCTATCTATCACCGTCCGTCGTGCGTCGTCCGTCGTGCGTAAACTTTACATTTTAATCTTCTCCTCCAAAACTACTGAGCCAAATTTGATGAAACTTGGTGATTATTATGCCTGGGTGACAGCCTTTCAAAATTGTGTTCGGGGTTTGACCACGCCCAACAATATGGCTGCCGTTACTATAAATAGCCAAAAGACAAAAAAATCTTCTTCTCTAAAACCAAAGGGTGCAGGCAAATTTTGATTAGATTTTTGGATTCAGGATACCTAGATACACTAAAATTGTGTTTTTCATGAAAATTGGACGAAAAATAGGTTACGCGTTTTTTGCGTAAAATTATGTAATTTTTAAAATGAGACATTTATTGTTATAACTTCATAATGGCTGAAGATAATTGATTGGAGTTTTCACTGTTGATCTTGTCTTGCGATTTTCTTCCGATTGATGTCAAGGTCAAAGGTCAAGGTCATGTCCCAGTTTTTGACCTTTGATAAAAAATGCTATTTTTTAAACATTTCTGGTGATAATGATGTAGGATTTTTGGTTAATTGTAGGTATTGACATGACGATCATTTTGATATATCGATTAAGGTCATGGGTTCAAAGGTCAAGGTCACAGATGTACAAGTTTACCAAAATAGTTAACTATCTGCAAAACTATGAACTTTTTGTATAGGCATGTATATTAGAATATTGTAGGTAATGGCCCAATGGTCATTTTGATATATAAAGGTTATGAGTTCAAAGGTCAAGGTCACAGATGTAAACAAGTACTGAAATGATTATTTATCTCAAAAACTATAGACTTTTTGTATATGCATGTAAATTAGAATATTGTAGGTATTAGCCTTACAACCATTTTGATATGTGAATGAAGGTTATGGGTTCAAAGGTCAAGGTCACGGATGTGAACAAGTTCTGAAATGATTATTTATCTCAAAAACTATAAACCTTTTGTATAGGCATGTATATTAGAATATTTAGGTATTATCCTAATGATCATTTTGATATATGAATGAAGGTCTTGGAATCAAAGGTCAAGGTCACAGATGCAAATGATACCTAAATGGTTAAATATCTTGAAAACTATTAACTTTTGTATAGGCATGTATATTAGAATATTGTTGGTACTGGCACAGTGGTCATTTTGATATATGAATAAAGAGCATGAGTTTAAATGTCAAGATCACAGATACAAACAAGTACTGAGATGATTATTTATCTCAAAAACTATAAACTTTTTGTATAGGGATGTATATTAGAATATTGGCCTAATTATCATTTTGATATTTGAATGAAGCTCATGGGTTCAAAGGTCACAGGTGAGCGTTAAGGCCCATGGGCCTCTTGTTATAAGTGAAATAATATTGACGGAGCGTAAAAAACACCATTACAATCAGACACTGCAAATTTATGGATAAATTACTTTGTTTTGTCGATAATAAGTCAGGCAATCTTCAATGGGAATTTTGTAATTTTTTTCCATTTAACTAAATATTTGAAGATAGGGATGATAACTGTTATTGAAGAACCTGTCAACACACGGAATTAAATTCTATCTGGTTTAAAACAGGGGTTAGATGTTAATAATAGATTATTATTTAACTCGTTTTAAATATTGAATCTATTATTAATCTAACCTTGTTACTTTACACAGATGGCTACTTGACAACAATGTCTTCACGGTACGTGGTGACTTAAAACACCTTTTTATACTGTTTTTATAACCATTCTAGAAGTTTCGGTTTTACATTACTTTAATCGAGATAATTCTCGAACCATCATGGTCTGGAATATTCTCTTTTGTATTATAATGATTTAAACTGAGTACCGATGCTTATTATAGACCTAGTTTTTGTCTATTTATGTTTATAAATTTAGACCGAAATTTCTAGTTGGTTCTAGTTACAGAGTCTAATTGTAGACCGACGTTTCTAGAGGGTTCTATTTTTAGCCTCCTGCATCTAGTGACGTCACGAACTTTCTAGATCGTTCTATTTGGCAACCTTCCAAAAACCTGTATACGTACATCAAGGCAGCATGTATCAATAACACAAACTATTAAAATGTACAACTAAAAATAAGAAAAAACAATTATATTTTATTATACAAGTTAATTTCCCGAAGGACAAACCAGTTTCTATGGCTTTTAAGGCATAGTGCCTCTATTGATTTTAGTTTATGTCAACTTCACGTTGTTTCAGTTTTTGTTTTACAAATCATCTGACACGAAATTCTGCAAATGCAGGAAAAAAAGTGGAATAAATTTGTTTTCCTTCCAATCATTTTCATGGAAAGAGAGCTGATCAGCTGTTCGAAATATCTTGCTGTTACTGCTTATAGTGTTGTTATACCAAGAAAGAGTGACTAAGCTATGTCTCATTTGCAATTATATTATTGAATTCAACCTCTATAACCTACACTTTGTACGAATTCCAAAGTAACCTTTTCACTTATCCACAATGGCACCACTCTTTGTCAACGAAATAAGATGAGGCAGCAAGGATTCTGCTAAATTCTGCATCCGAGTTATAATGCTTGCTATTGCCTTCATCACAACATGGAAAAGATAAAATAAGTGATTCCAATTACTTATGTTTTTTCCAGGACAATGGCTACGGTGAAAAATGTAATGTCTAGGCCTTCTGTACCTTACGATTTGTCATTAAGGTGTAAAGTCCTGCGTGTTGCAGAACCTGTACACTATACAAATGCCAATGAGCAGGAAAAAGTAAGGAGAGATGTGATAATTGGAGACAAATCTGGCATAGTCAAGATTCCGCAACTACGACCCTGCAAAGGATAAAAAATTAAAGGAGGGACATTCAATTGTTCTCAAGAATTACATAACCAACGGTGAATGGGTATTTAGGCTGGTTTTCACTTCCTGCACCTTAATTTACAAAGGTGCTGAGGTAGAAACTGTACCAGACGCTGACCAGATGGCAGAAAGGGAGCTGTTTCCACCACCAGCTCCTTTCACAGAGCCGAGGATGTCTAGAGAAGTCATATTCGGTCCATCATCTTCGTGAAGATAGTGCAGTTAAAGTATTGTCTACTTTCTAGTCCAAATGCAATTGTGACTGTCTCGGTTGAGCAAAAAAATTGCATCAAACAACGTGTACTCAACCTTGGCCAACAGAGTCATGATAACAGTACTTAAGATAGCCATGATCAATGGAATTGCTTTTACACTCAATGATTTTTGTGTAACAGCTGACAATTTAAACATGAAGATAAAGAAAAACGTAAGGCTTCAGACATTGAAAGGTTTTCAGCCATCTTGTATTGGACTTGCTCAGTCTTTGTAAGCCATTTTTAGCTTTGAAGCAACTGAAGCATATATCCCATTTTGGCAATTGGTAATTGAAACGAATATGCTTAAGAGCATTCCCTGTGAGATTCTACCTAAATTTGAATGTACTGAACACAAAGCTTGTTGTTTCAAAGCAAGATTTGAATAGTAATATATATGTGACACTGAGAATGAGTTATTGAAATTGTTTTTAATGTTAACATATCAAGACAAGTTTTATTCTTGTAATTGATTGACTTGTGTCTAACTTATGCGATCTAATTTTTCTTCAGGAAGAAATGGTGTCGACAGTGACATCCTTCAACAAGTCCACTAAAGTGAAGGGTATTGTTCTAAAGCAAAACCAAGCAAACTGCCGGGTGTCACTATGGAGGCAGCTAACAGATGAAGATGTGAAAACTGGCGAGTTCGTCAGTATCACAGATTGTGTTGTAACACAATAGAACAAAGACATTTCTTTAACACAACCGATGCCACCAGCTTAAGTGTGTTTTTACATTTACTTTATTTTTATTTGTTTAGATTAACAACTGTTACTGATTCACAAAGACTAAGATTTTTGCCTTCCTGAAACTGATACTGCAAATCCCTTGTCTTTGCAAAAATCCAGTACCCTTCTTTTGCAATTCCATGTAAGAAAACCCTTTACCATATTAATTTTCAGTTTCTAATGTCTAACTTACGTCACTGTTACTCATAGCATAATTGTGCAAATGGACTTTCCCTTTCATATACAGCTACACACCTTATGCTTCCATGAAAAACCATGTCCTCAATTGTCATATGTTTGGATTGGAAATTCTGGTGATTGGCTTATTCACAACAAAGTTTAGGACGTCAACAAACATGGCATCTGTTGATTTATAAGAAGTTTACTATACTTATTATTTAAACTGCAAAGCAAATATAAAGTAAAACCGAGTCCCAATACATATTGAAACTATTCAGCATGTTGCTTCTTTGTGCGTAACAGATAATTAGTTTTCCCACAATACATTTTCCATGTCAGTTAAATCCTACTTTTTACAGTCTATTACAACATCTTCTGTTTTCCAAAAAAATAGAAATGCCCGAAGAAAACCTGGAAGTCACTTTGGTTGGAGTGGAAGACACGGACAGCAAAGTCCAGCTGTTGACAATGGTCGGGGAAGACTTTAAAGAATTCGCCCTTCAGAAAAGTCCCCTGGCTGGATTTGATAATCCTAAAGATTAAATTGAAGCCATGATCACCTTGTGTACAAGGGGTCGACTGTTCTATCCATCGACGTGAAAGCACTTGACACCAATGACTGAGCAGCTTCCACTGAACCTGGCACCTGTACGAGAGAACAATTGCTGTCAACAATCGCATGGCAACTGTTGAAAGTTGAAGAAACGATTAAGGTTATTGAGAACAAAGAATGAATATGTATAAACAAATCAGTTATTAAATGAATGATGATTTGTAGTTAACAATTGTAGGATTAAATTGATAATACTGGTACTTGCATTTAAATATTCTTATGATAATGACTACTTCTTGGAGAAAACTGTATAGGATGTGTTTACTAATATTTATTTTGAAGGTATGATTTCATTAATATTTTGAGGTCCTTTTTAATACCAGTTTTAAAAAAAATCTATCAGTGTATTTTGTATCTTTACAAAATAATTTACGGAGGGGGGTTTCACCAGTATATTTCTTAAGCACTGTTGGCATATCCGGATTTCAAGTCCATTACATTTTTCTAGTCATTTTTCAAACATTCCATTAATTTGAGAAATTTATCTTGAAGCGCTTGTAAGCACATGTAGTGGTGTATTGATCAGCAGATACATGGTTATTTAGCATTAACTATGAAAACAGCTAAATCTATCTAAACATTGAGAACACAGGGTAAAAACACTTCTATCTACAATCGAAGGACACGAACATTTTGACTATATTCGAGAGGGAAAGTTGGCATTCGTTTACTCATCACATTCTTTTTTCCCGCGATAAGTCATTTTTTGACACAATGGCGGCATGTCGAATAGCCATCCAAGACCATTCCTTTATACCTAGGTTGGAGAGCTTTATTTTTCATAATTCCGTAAATTTTAACTTCAATTTCAATCTAGATGCTAATGAATTTTCTTTTTCCTTCTTCGGACGACCGGGCGGCAAAATTCACCACTTGTATGCTGACGTACTAGATCAAGCCCACATCGTTATTCTGCAGATCGGATCAAATGATCTTACGAATTTTGACATTTCCCCAGGACAAGTGGCTATTGATATTTTTAATTATGCCCAACACATTATCCATAGTGGCGTTCAACATGTTATTTGTCTCCAGATTCTCCACAGACTACCATCGTCTAAACATCGTCTCAACACAGACGTTTTTAATGACCGAGTTAATATGATGTTAAAATACCTTTTTTCCAATATTCCCCATGTTACTTTTTAGAAGCATAATGGGCTCTTTGAACACTCTACTCTACAAAATGCTTTGTCATCAGATGGTGTGCACTTAAATCATAAGGGCTACAAAAAGTACTTTCGGAACATTCGTGCTGCAATTATAGCAGTGTATGACAAATTTTTTTCACATCTACATTTTAATCGATAGTAGGTGAGTATTTTTTATCTTTCAGAATTAGAATAGATGAGTATTGCTAACTTCCCCTCGCTCTAATAGTAGTCAAGCTCTGCATAACTTGCAGGTGGTTATCCCTGTTAACAATTTTAACAGGTGGTTATTCATTACCTGCTATAGGTTGGCAGGTGTGGTTTCCCTGTTGACAATTCATTCAGATTCAGGTGGTATTTCATTCCCTGTTGACAATTCATTCAGGTGGTACTTCGTTCCCTGCTCTAGGTTTGCAGGTGGTTTAAAAAATATTATTTAAAAATAAAAGAAAAGAAAGGTGTCCCTGCACCAGTCTACAGGCGGTTATAGGTCCAAGTCTTTGATTATGCTGGTGGTTGGCATCTGTTGATTAGGCTAATTTATCAATAATTATCAATCCTTGCAGCAAGTTCTGCAGGTGGTTATCAGTCCGAGTGTATGCTGGTGGTCACAACATGTAATAAATTACCATTCTCTGCTGTAAATTCTACAGTGGTTATCAGTTCCAGTATAAGATCATACTGGTTGTTATCTCCCAAGATATATTCTATCACATTTCTTCAAGTTGTACAGTTCATATATTTCGACTTTACATATATATAGTGTCGCGCTTCCAACGTTACAGAAACATTTAAGTTTATATCTATATATATATATAAAATATATATATATATTTTCACTGCCTTAAACTGTCTTAATTACAGTCATATTTGTTTTAAAGTTATTAAGTGGTCATTGCTATTCCACTGGAAATAAGTTGAATCATTAAATTACAATGCATATTGATAGAAATTGAAGTTCTTATTGACTAGATCGGTCAACCAACATGCCATTTTATCGGTTTTAATCTTTTGGTATCTTCAGTTATACACTATAAGGTGGTTTTTCACTATGTCATAGTGGATGATTTCCATAGCAGCGTAAATAAGGAATATAGACTACGGTTCGGAAGTTTTATCAGAGCTCTCTTATTCCCGGAGTTTGTAAATTATTAATACTTATAGTGATACATTTCATGTTTATTTCATCTAAAATGCCCATCTAATAATTTCAGTTGATATTATTTATGGGAAATATCTAATGCAAGTTTTCATATATATTACAGATGACTAAACCAAAAGAAACCAGGAAGGAGAGGAAAAGGTATCCGCCAGATCCCTCTCCGGTGGCACGAAATCATGAATTTCACAAAAATGATGCAGTCCCTCCAAACGAGGAGGTCACTTCAGTTGACAGGTTACAACTGCAAAATAGGCAGCAGTCTCAATCATCGACAACACAAGCTAATTCACGGCAACGGTCTATTTCGTCACCAACCAGAGTTGGTAGTCGCAGGCAGCACAAACGACACCGGCGGGGTAGTTCATCTGTTAAAACTCCATCACCTCACAAACAGACTAGGGCCAGGGGTCATAGTCTTCAGCGCCACAATAGGACTTTGAATGTTTCAGACAAACAAACAAAGAATAAAAGACATTATTCATCTGATTCCTTTTATTCAGACAGTGGGAGTAATCGTAAAAGATTCTGTCACGAAAGTCTTATCACAGGTATCATCATTCTCCATCTGGTAGTGAATCTTATTGCTCAGATATTGAGAGTCATAGGAGAAAGTCTCATCATTCCAGAAAATCTCACAGGCATCATTATTCACCATCTAGAAGTGAATCTTATTCAGGTGACCGGAGTCGCAGGAAATAATCTCGCCATTTCAGAAAGTCGCATAGGCATCATCAATCACCTTCTGGAAGTGAATCTGATACCAGTGGCATAATAGACGCACATTTTCGAGACATAACTAGCACAGGTGGGTCACTCTCTTTTTCAATCAACTCGTGTATTTTCAAGCGTGTTTGTAAAAAGATAAAACATAATAAATATGTAGATTTAGCAATTTTGATCTCGAACCAAAATACATCTATTAATGGTAGGTCACATTATAAATTGGAAGTTAACCCTTCTAACTCTAACATAAATATTGTTCCAAATACAGTGACTCGGCGCATTACAAACATACATGTCTGGACATCAGCATTCATTCGTTATTCTGCAATATATGCAACTAAATATCCATTACAGAGCCCATCCCTGTTTAAATATATGGAGACTATTCGGGACCTTGCATCTCGCCATCAAGGTTTGGCCTTCTATCAGTATGATATGGCATTTCGCCACTTAAGGTCCAAGTCTTCCAATCCAATCCCATGGGACACTGTTTACTCGGAACTCTGGCTGAAATATGCATCTCCACAGCCTAATTTTCAAATCACTGAGGCCTTTCGTGGCCAACAGCAATTTAGTACAAGAGCCACCACTAAAAATTTCCGACAGGCCTTTTTCAAACAACGTAGATCAGACAACAACCAAATTGGCTGATGTTGGTCATACAACAAATCCGGTCAGTGCCAGTTCAAGTCATGCAAGTTCCCGCATATTTGTGCATGGTGTAAAGACAACCACCCAGCAACAAATTGTGTCAAATTCCAGTTGCAGTCTAGACAAACCCCACCATTACAACGTATCCAAACTCCAGCATTACAGCCAAGAACAATCACTAAACCTTCTGATGCTCCCAAATGATAACTCAGTTCTTCAAACTCCTATCAAACTAACGTAATTTCATATCTAGTTTTGAGCATGACAACTATTTAATTCAAGGTTTCTCTTTAAGTTTTAGATTAGGTTATGTTGGCCAAAGGATTCCATTTTCAGCTCCCAACCTAAAGTCTGCATCTGAATGTCCACTTGTAGTTGAGGCAAAACTCCAAAAGGAGTTGTCAACAAATCGAATAGCTGGACGTTTCCATACTCCTCCATTTGATAATTTCCGTATAAGTCCCATTTGGGTTGTCCCAAAGAAATCCCCAGGTCAGTATCTAATCCATCACTTAAGTTTTCCATTAGGAGATTCAGTTAATGATTTCATTTGTGATGAACTATCTACAGTTAATAACGCCAATTTTGATCATGCAGTCCCCATGCTTTTAGAGGTAGGTCCACATGCACTTATGGCTGAAACGGATATCGAGTCGGCCTTTCGTCTTATTCCCATCAGTCCCATGGATTATTAGTTGCTTGGCATACAATGGCAGGACAAGTGCTACTTTGACAAGTGTCTTCCCATGGGAGCTTCATGTTCATGTGCAATTTTTGAGAGATTTAGTTCAGGCCTACAGTGGATTTGCAAACAAAATTTAGGGATCAAATATGTTATTCATGTTGGATTTTTTGTTTATGGGCCAACCTAACACAAGCCAGTGCAAATCATATTTAGATTCCTTCCTGTCTTTATGTATATCTCTGGGCGTTCCCATAAACCATGATAAAACTGTGCCACCTACACCCTGCATTACCTTCATGGGCTTAGAACTTGGTTCGTTTGCTATGACGGCCCGTTTGCCTCAGGACAACTTGCTCAAAGTTAATACTTTTTTGCAGTTTGCCTCCAAATCTCAAAAAATTACTCTCAGGGAGCTTCAGTCGATCATTGGTCTTTAAAATTTGTGTTGCTCTGTTGTAAAACCAAGTCGTCCTTTCCTCCGGCGGTTAATCAATCTCACAATTGGCATCTCTCGTCCCCATCACAAAATTAAACAACGTAGGAGAGATATGGCAGCATGGCAATTTTTTGTTTCCAATTTTAATGGTGTTAGTATTATTCAGGAGGAAAGGTGGTTATCGTCACCGTCTTTACACCTATTTACAGATGCTTTAGGCACTTTAGGATTTGGTGCTACTTTCAGTTGCCATTGGTTTTATGGGGAATGGCCTGGACCATCCGGCTCCATCACATTACCTACAAGGAATTGTTTCCCATTGTTTTAGACTTTGAGGTTTGGAAATCTCATTTACCAATAAATGTATCATATTACACACGGACAACATGGCATTAGTTCATATCATCAACACTCAGTCTTCCACTGATCCCAACATTATGACTCTTGTTCGTCACTTCACAATCATTTGTTTGGTTCAGAATATTCTTATTCATGCTATCCATATTCCAGGCCAAGACAACAAACTAGCTGATTTTGTGTCTCGTTTTCAGCTGGAGCAGTTCAAGAAAGAAGCACCAGAGATGGATCAGCTCTCAACCACAGTCACGCAATCCATTCCAAAACTACTGTCAGACAAATGGTAACAACCTTGGTCAAAACATCAATGGCTACATCAACCAAGGTCTCCTATCACCTTGCAGTAAAACAATATAGAGAATTTTGTGCTTCTTTTGGTTTGATATGGTACCCTGTAACACATACAACTGCTTCAAAATTTCTGGCATTTCTTCATATTATGGGCTTCAACGTCGCATCTATACGGTCAAAACTAGCTGCCTTATGCTACATTATTTCTTTGCATGGGTTTCCTTCACCAACTTCACATATATTAATTAAATAAATAAACAAAGGCTTGGACAATTTATCAAAAATAACACAACCTCCTGACAAACGATTACCAATTTCATTACATTTATTACACCTCATGATTGCTTCCCTTGGCCCCATGTATTCATATACATTTGACAGACTGTTATCAAAGCAATCTTACTGTTAGCTTTCCATGCAATGCTACGTATTGGTGAATATACAAGGTCCACACATTCAGACCATACCCTCAGAATACAGGATATTCAAATCAAACATTCTGTAGCCTATATTCACCTTAATTATTTCAAACATTCTAATACGAATGTTACTTTACGCATGGGTTCATCAGTATCACCCAGGTATTGCCCTGTACAATCTCTGAGGCAATATCTTCTCCTCCGTCCACATGGGTGATTCTAAAATTATTGGCAATATTAAGATAGACCGGAAAAAATAAAAATCAAACGAGATATGCAATAATATTATCACCATTGAACTTGACTTGCCTTGCAGTTTCCTGATTTAACTTCAGCTGCGAGTCATTCCTTCTGTTATGGATGGAAAAAACATTTTTCTATTGAAAGCCAACTGAGTGTGTCATTACGGTAACACGACTGAATATGCCAATAAACTTAACAACATAACTAATTTCATCTTTGAATCTTATTCAGCAACATTATTCTTAACCAACATTTAACAAAACATGTAGTTAAAGCAATGAATTAGATAAAATATGTCACCTAACAACAAAATAAATGATTGACATTGATATTATCCGAAACCTACTATTTTCCCAATTATATCCCAAGACGTTCAATCAGCAATGTATCTGTTAAATGTAATAAATTTAGAAATTTTACTAGCATCAATCCAATCTTTAATGTTTCATCAAAGTAAATATTCTGGTTAAAACGTTATGTAAGAAAAAGTGTCGAGTTGCGGTAGTGACAACGCGTTTTGGTGATGACGATGGTCGTTTCGGTAATGACAGTTTTATGAACAAACAGAGAATTCATCACGATATCAAACATAACATTCCGATTTAATTCAAACAAAGTTTAAACAAACTTGTATAACATCAAAATCACAAACAAATTTGTAAAAAGACAGTTCCTATGTCAATCAACCGATCAATTTCTGAAGTCCATTTTATAAATCTCTACCTCGATCCAAACTTGTGACTCAACCTGCATGTGCCTTGCCGTGACTGGCATTGGCGGAGTTTCAAGAAGTGTAATAATATTTTCTTTTGCATACCAGAGAGTGTCCTCTATGGTGGGCCAGAAAAATCTATTACGGCCCACCCTGTGCATAACTTTAACCTCTAACTCGTCTTCCTGGTCTACTGCCAGAATTATACCTGGAAACGCTTTGCCATCATACTTTACTACACAATATTGCGAAACTAAATTCTCATCGATTTCTTGGATCTTCAAAAGTTGTCCCGATCTATGTTCTATTATAGGTGCAATGGGCACTGCATGGTCAGACTCAGGCTGAAAACAAATTAAGATATTTGTAGTCATTAAATTAAACACCTAGCATATCTATGAGGATACAAATAAGTCAATATTGGCACATCATATATACAAATGTATACACAGGAGAGAGAGAGAGAGAGAGATGTTACCTGCAAGTTTCCTACAGCGAAGGATGTTGTCTCTGGTGCATAGCAATCACAGAAAGCGGGTTTCATACAAAAGCAAGACAAAAGTCGATGTTTTAAGTTTCCTGGACTGGTTACAAGAATCTGGGAATATATAAAGAAATATAACATATCAAACAATTGAATGCATTACGCCACACTTAAGTTTCAAGGCGACAACTTTCGTTACTATTAACCAATATGACTATTTCGTGCATAACACATTGTATTGGCTAATGTTAATTTCAAAGAAAAATTAAAGCCTCCAAAATAAGTTGACATAATGGATTTGATCGTCTCAGTCAGGAATATTTCAATTATATCAAGACGTCCCTAGCTATAGGTGAAAGTGCTTGCGTTTCGCGGATGGCAAATGTACTAAATAAAATATTTAAAATACAATATATTTTACCTGGTGTATCTGCATTGTTCGTGGGAGAGGCTTCAGTGACAATGGTAGCTCCTCTTCAATATCAGCCACATCCTGCTCGTGTATGACCCACATCTTAACCTTTGATCCAGCTTCTTGTAGATAACTTTTTATGTCTTCGGCACTGGTGATATTTCCCCCTCTCAGAACAAAACCATCTGCAGTGCGCTTGACAACCGCTCCAATCCCATTTGCCGCGCCTATGATTGTAAGAACTGAATAAGTAACTTAAGCTTTTAACGTCCCATTTAAGAATATTTCACTTATATCGAATCATCGTCAGCTTTAAGCAAAGGTGCAGAAACGCAATTTTGCCTGTGCATTGAGATTGAGCTGATGGCAATATACATCGTGCCATGAACTGAATGAAGCGACTGTCTAATGATATTATCAACACGGGACAGAGCTATATAATTTGGTCTTATTCACTTATATAGAGACATCACCAGCTATAGGTAATGCTTATTAGGAGAATGTGTCATATACTAGTAGTACCAGAGATAATAAACAGTGTGTGTGTGTGTGTGTTCGAGACCATTTTTCAGTTGCAACTGCTTTTCATTTACTATCAATAAAGATACAAATGTATTTGAATGATTTCAAATTTATAATAATTAGTTTACCTTTGCCATGACCGGCTTCCAAAATGTTCCAAGTAGCCAATTGAAATCCATAATCAAATATTTTAGTTGAGAGCAGATAAAAATTTTGTTTGTTTCTATACTGCGTTGTTGGTCCATCCGTGATGAAGTGGACAGCTCTAGCATCTGTTTCTTCTTTGAGATGTTTAAGTATTGGGTCCATGTGTGCCCAAATAGCTGCAGGTGAGTGTTTCAAACAGTTGGAGACAGTGCAAAAGGACAAATTTCTCTCCTTTGTATATGCTACCCCTGTATGTAATGACACTTGTCTTTGTGATGAACCAAAATGCATACTCTGTACTTCTTGGCTGTATATGCAGTTGTGGTTCTCGGAGAAATCAACGTGTATTATGAGTTCATTTTCAAGTAAGTTCGCATTTAATTCTCTAAGATACTTGTACTGATGGCGTATATTGAAAACATGCTTAGACATTCTCTGTAGACCTGCATTAAGTTCATCACAAAGTACCTGTACTGATCCAGACTCAGTCTCCTTTGCTGTGATGGTGACAGTGGTGTTGACATTTTCTCCGTTTACTTTCCTAATCTTTTTGTCTTCCATTCTTGCCATGACACTTGTTTTCCCATATCTGTATTTTGTTCAAAACTAATCTGTTTCCCTTTGCATACGTTACATTCATTGTACATACATGCTTTGTTATCTGTGTTGCAAAAGAAGCTTTGCAAGACCTGGTCTAAGTCTTTAGCTTTTAATACTCTTTCAATGTGACATTTCTCAAGTTTCATATCTATATTTTGACATAATCTGCATAAACAGGTTTCGCGATCTTTTGTTGTTGGTTTAATTACGTTAAATGGTTTGAATTTGCAGAAAAGCTGTATGAAATTTTGCTATCCGTTTCCATTAAAAATTTTGAGTGGAGCGTTTTCAAATCATAAGAAAGAAGTCGGATCTGTCGTTTCTCTCCTTTTCTTGTCAAGGTAGATTTTTTTCCTGCCTTTATCCTAGAGTTGTCATCTCTGTTCAGAAATTCAACAACAATCGTTTTAGATCTTGGTTCCTTTGCTTTCACATTTGATCTTCTATTTCTATAAGATATTCCAAGTTTTTTCTTTGCATATGCACAAAGTCGAAGACGTTTCAGAATTTTATGGGCACAAATTATGCTTGAAATGTTCCTTTTTTCATTGTCTGATTTTGTTGTTTTATAACGATATCTGAGTCGGTTGGCTATGCTATGATATACAAGTAGGGCCTTTCTTGTTTCTCCTCGTTTAATAATAACATCAACTTCTTTCTCTATAACGGATTGGTTTTTGTTTTTTAATCGTTCAAATCTTTTTTTTCCATTTGTTTACGAGACGTCTTTGGTTTAATAAACAGATCTGAAGCTTGTCGAGTTTTCTGTAGGCCTTTGCTCTATCCCTTCTTATTCGTTTCCGTCCTATCTTTCTCATTGTTTCTGCTCTTGCATCAATTTGCTCATGATCAGGCGAATTTGGCGGCGTGCAGTTTAGTACATTGTTAAGTTGTTTGTCTCGTTTCCTTTTGTTTCTTTGATTTCTTGTCCATTGCCTTCTTTGCTTTCTTTGGGCTCTATGTCCCATTTCTTTGATACTTTTCGTTTTTCCTTTCTCTTTTCTTTCTCGATTTCTCTCTCTCTCTCTTTCTGTTTATATTGCTCATGCAGTTCTTTGTTGGCCCGTTGTCTGGCTCTCCACATCGCTGATCTCTCTTTGGCTGATAAAACCATCTTTCAACCTGTTTTTTCCTTAACTTTAGTTTATTTTTTGTTATCAAGTTGTCGTATATATTACATACTCTTGTAGCCCAGCCGTCTTGTTCCTCTTCTTTCAATGCTTCAATGAGTTCTTTTTCAAGTGTTGCATATTCTACATCAAGGCCATCTAAATGTTTCCTGAAAACTGAAATAAAAATATTTGTTTTTTATGTTCTCCAGGCTCCATAAACAGGTCATGTTAGCATTTGTGTGGTGATTGACGACACAGATGTTTTTGTTTTCCTAGTGTATTGGGTGTATAAGCATGAGAACAATGTGATATACAGATGGAGTGATAGGATAGAAGTTTTGAACATCTATGCAATAAACAATGGTCATGATTTGGGATGTCTTTAACTGCCAGGCATGTATTCTCTCAGTGTCATGGTCATGATTTGAGATGTCTTGAACTACCAGACATGCATGCTCTCAGTGTCATGGTCTTGGTTCAAGATGTCTTGAACTGACAGGCATGCACACTATAAGTGTCATGGTCTTGGTTCGAGATGTCTTGAACTACCAGACATGCATGCTCTCAGTGTCATGGTCTTGGTTCAAGATGTCTTGAACTGACAAGCATGCACACTATAAGTGCCATGGTCTTGGTTCGAGATGTCTTGAACTAAAAGGTGTGTATGCTCTTAGAGACATGATCTTCGTTCGAGATATCTTGAACTGCTAAGTATGCATGCTCTTAGAGGTTGTGATACAACATCCTAATTACATACTCTTCTTCTCATTTAGCTGATCTGAACCATTCTTTGTTGTTCTGTATGGCCAGCCAGCAGGAAAAACTGACGCTTCTCCAGACTCTTCATAGAGAATATCAAAGCCTAATAGTTATGACTTTGTTTCAAACACCATTTTCTGTTGTCTCACCTTTAGTTAATGTTGTGAAAGTGTACCGACAGTCAAAATCCTCCTGGAGAATATGAGATGATAACCGATTTCGGATTGAAATTCAAAGATCCTCATTACATGTTACAGCGAAAGGGAACCCGGTGCCACAAGAATTTCTTTATGTCATGTTATGTCAATATAAGGCACAAAACATAAGTGCAACACACAAGGACATGCTTGCCTTAAAAAATCCTGTAAACAATTTTGTAACTGTTCTGGAGAAAAGGGGCGTTTAAATTTTTACACAAAATGAGATTACCCATGGCTATACTAGGGTGAATAGTTATTTGACACATATGGTCTGTCATTATAGACATGATGGTATTTAATGTACAACTAATGCCAGAATTGAGTTGCCCATGCCTTAATACCCCTGCAAAGATATATTACAACCTATCATAAATTTGTTTTTGTATAAAATCAATATTTCAAGATGGCGTTCGCTGGTCATCTTGGATTTATAGCTTGTTGTGCAAGTTAAGTGCTCCATATGTAAAAATTAACACAAGAAATGGGTTTCTCATACCTGAAAACATCTAAAAGGATATACAGTCAAACCTGTTTATAAAGGCCACCCAAGGGAATTATTAAAAGTGGCCTTTATGGGCAGGTGGCCTTTATATACAGGTTCAAATAATATGAATAAAGAACAAATGGGATACAATTGTAGTGGCCTTTATAAGCAGGTGGCCCTTATATAGAGATGGCCTTTAAGGCAGGTTGGACTGTATTACAACCTATTGGAAGATATTTAATATCTCAGTATGTATTTCAATTTGACGTTTGGCGGCCATTTTGGATTTATGTATATTGTGCAAGTTGCCCAAATTTGCCCAAAGGGCAACTAAGTTAGTTTTGTTTAAGGACCCATGAGGAAAACAAAGCAGCAAAAAAAACTTCATAGGAATGAACATTTCTAGGTTCGTAAAATGCCTACTCGACTAGATACTAAAGAAAAACCCATGGGGATCATTCCAATGGTAGGATGCAGACAGTAGCGGTCTAGGTACTAACTTTTAGATCCCACCCTCAGGCAAACTTTATTTTTCACCTCCATGGGATGGTTTTGAATATCATTTTGTTTAATAATTCTAGGATGTTTTAACAGCATTTCGAGTCCTAGACTGGTAAATCATTATCAGATATTTAAAATGTCAAATAAAAAGCCTACATTAACAGATAAATTATCATCACTATAAATTATCTGTAACTTGGAATGATACGTGGCTTTGAATAAATAAGATCATACGCAGAAATCGAGGCCCGATCTGAAGGGTTATCTGCCCCTACATTAAAGTCGTCCTATACTGACCATCTTTATATACGGATACAGGTGTGATATACTTTACAGTTATAAAGATGGTACTTTTGTTCAGTCGAGCGTGACCTGTTAGATAATTCCAATTTGGGAGAGCAATAAGTGATTATATATCAACAAAAATCCAATCGATCGGGGTTTTATATGTCTCTGACTGAACGCAGGCGGACTATAATCAGTATTTAGACACTGATGACTTGAATGCATCTCGTAATAAAATGATGAAAAAATTGAACATCCATATGTACCAGCTTTTTGAAAATTTGCACGAAATCATAATTTTATAAATGTTTCAAGTATTTGTTTTAAATACGTTTTGTCGTGGTCTTATATGCTTACTCTAAGTTTAAATAAAATTTAAATCATCGTTTTTAAATAATAAATAAATAAATAAATAAATAAATAAAAATTAATAATAATAATGGTTTAAGATATTTTCTCAGCATCAACAATGTAATCTAGCAGAGATTTAAATAAGAAATAAATCTTCGTTTTTTAAAACATTTCATTTTAGCTTAATTATATACTTAATAAATAAATAAATAAATAAATACCATGATTTTTCTTATGTTTATTTTTCATAACTAGATGATTTGATTTTCATCTAATTGAACCGACCAATAAAATGCTGAATAGTTAATTGCAATATTCTATTTAATTTTATTTTATTTTATTTTATCATCGACCTGAACTGTGAAAAGAATGCAGCATAAACCTGGCACTGGTAAGGACAAAGCCATGTGTAACGTTTTAGAGAGAGAGAGAGAGAGAGAGAGAGAGTTATCACTCTAAAGTCACAAATATTGTTTAATAAATATGATCAATATACAATAATATTACTTTTTATTTTAACAATCAGGACATGTTCGGGACATGGTCAAAATGCAATATAATATTCTAAAAGTTCATGAGAACTTAACAAAATCTGAACATAACATTCCTATTGAACAGTGGGGGCTCATGCGTGACGGGTTACCTACATGAAATTAATTTCCCAATCAACTAAAAATCGAACCTAACTAATCACTTTACCTAGATGTTATTTGTGTGGGTCATCCTGTTTCTCCCACTTTTAATTATAGTATTATTATAAACATTTAAGATTTTTGTTTATACAACAAGTATATATATATATATATATAGTCCATATCAAGAAGTCAATGAAATATCATTAAACAATCATTCATTAGTGGATGAATGACTACATAAATAAATTAAGTTAAATTAAAAAGAAATATAATAAATAAAAATGTGCATATTATATAAATTTTTGAACTTTTGATTATTTTAAAGTCTCATACTATATTAGTTAAATAAATAAGAATTGTGATAAAATGGAAAATAAAAATGTGCACATTTCATTACTTCCTATTTTTTCTAACTGGATTAATTTTTTAATAATATTCTAAATAGAAAAGGACACAATGTTGTATTAGATCCAGTAGGCTAGTATTTGACCATATCCATAGTATATAGACTATATACATAGTCTATCCTATTGGCCCTTATCCACAGACTGAAATATTGATACAAATATTGTACCACCTAAATTTCAAATTAAAAGTGGAATGGATTTTTTTTAAGGTTCCACAAAGATTTTTATAACTGAATTTTCATCACGATGTGAATTTTATCATGAAAACCAGACATTTTCACTTTTCTATATCTTTAATAAGAAAAAAGCTGTTTTAAAAAACAGTGCTGTGCACTTTCTAATGAGTTTCATAGGGAAATTAAGTAAAAGGTCACCATATTTTAAATCAAAAAGTGGAATGGATTTTTTTCAAGATATTTTAATCATTTTTATATTTGAATATTCGTGACAGTATGTATTTTTCACTGAGAACCAGACATTTTCAGAAAATAATATTGTTATTGGTGAAATTTAAATTTGAAAATCGGGTATATCTAGTTCCCATTGTAATTTAACGGGCTTGCGATCGCACAGGTGACTTAATACATGTTATGACACCATCGTCTTAACGCATCAATGGTTTACGGTCGGACCTCGATTTCTGTACATGATTGTGTAACAGGAAAGAGAAAAAATGCAGGGTCGGACCAGGGATCGATCTCGGGACCTCCCGCACTATAGGCGAGTGCTCTACCACTGAGCTACCCGGACCGCTACATTCCTCCCTTCCTTTTTTTCCGATTCAACTCCCTTAGATCGAAACCACCCTGGGACCAACCTGTTGGTCGGTCATTTCCCAGGGTCGTACGAGCCCCCAAATGTAAGAGGAAAGAGAAAAAATGCAGGGTCGGACCGGGGATCGAACTCGGGACCTCCCGCACTATAGACGAAAACAATAAATTTGTGTTCTTCTATTCATAGTGTTTCTCGTTTCAAAATATTTGGATTTGCACTATAAATAGTATTGACTTTGTAGACTGGTAGATAACCAGGATTTTTAAAATTCCTTAGGCATGGCTGTGGAAAAATGAGTGAAAGGGTGTGGTGAAGATACGCAAATGCGTTTCTTTAGGAAATGGAGGAAAATCCAAGACCAAGTAAACCAAGTAAGTGGTGCTGCAAAATTTAATCAGGTTTAGTAATAATACCATTTATGTATCAAAAACAAACACACTAATCCATGTCCGAATCACAATCCAGAGGCAAAGTAAAAACTTTGGAACTGACGAGTGAGGTTCGACACGTGAACTTCCACCAGGGAAGTGAGACCGGGTGTTCCGGAAGGGTAAGCACCTCCTATTTAGCTAGCTACATTCGCCACATGTGTAATCACAATTGTGTGAACGTATATGGTTTAAAAAATGTCATTATTTACAGAAATTTCAGTAGGTATTTGACACATATATATGTGCAGTAAACAGATGACTTAATTTTTCTTTCAAAAGCTAACACTTGTTAGCAAAAATTTCAACCGGATGTGGGCGGAACCAAACACGACCATGTGATGTAAACAAATGTAGACAGTTACATGCAATGAATGTGACATTCACTGATTTAGCCGGCATGATAAGATAAATAATGTATTCGACATGATAGATACAGATAGTGTGAAAAAAGTAAGTGACAATGGTATACCTAAATGATCCTTTGTTGTCACAAATTAGAAGTGTTTTGACAAGTCACGTTGGTTGATCAATGTACGTGCACGGTAAGCCTGTTACATTTTAGAGCACGTTCAGTCGCACACGTTGAAGAAATATATCTGAAATGGTACTGTTGACTTTAATTGCCAAAGGTCTGAGTGTGACAGTTTGGGGAAATCCTAGGTAAATGTCATTTGGCTCATTATATGGATTTTTCCATTTGAAGAATAAACTTCATAATTAAATTTTCAGTTCTTTTAACAGGCATTGTAATATTAAATTACTGTCACAATTCCCGAAAAAAAAACATCCCCACTAAATGTTTTTTCCCCCCGAGATTTGTGGTTCTTTTCATAAAAAATAACAACTTTTTGATGTTGGGTATCTTGATTTCTTGATTATGGGTAAATATAAATTTATAATTTGCATATTTTTACTTTTTTGGCATATTGTAATTGTTAACGACAAACAATAACTTTGATACAACGCACATTATCAAAAATTAATTGTTAATATAATGTAACAGAAAAGATAAAAAAATTTGCAGGGTCGGACCAGGGATCAAACCCATGCTGGACCTTCTGCACTATAGGTGAGTGCTCTAGCTACCACTGAGTTACCCAGACCCATACATTCCTTACTTCCTTTTTTTTTTTTTTATTAAACTCCCTTGAATCAAAACCACCAGGTTTCACCCTGGGACCAACCTGTTGGTCGGCCACTTTCCGGGGTCAGATGAGCCCCCAAATGTAACAGTAAAGAGAAAAAATGCAGGGTCGGACTGGGGATCAAACCCAGAACCTTCTGCACTATAGGCGAATGCTCTACCACTGAGGTACCCAGACCGCTACAATAAATAATAGACACATTGTTCTATATCTACATCTTTAACTTTGTTATATGTGTCTCTGGGTTCTCCCACTTAATAAAGTCAATATCACTTTGGTTAAGCATGTGCGAGGTCGAGATTTTGAACTCTGGCAAGGTCTAACCAAGAGTTGAAAAAGGGTAGTGACTGTTTTTTCGCCAAGCACTCAGCATTTAGTAATGAAAGTCTTAGGGTCCTTCGGAATATCTAAAAAAAACTCATGCCCCGTGTCAGGGCCGGTGCAGCATGTTAAAGAACCAACCCTGTTTGTTGCCCTGAGCACACTGCAAGGTAAAAATTTTTGCCACTTCACCAACATGCATTTATATAATCAAAAATTCTTGAGTGGGACAGGACATAAAATCCCATTCAATCAATCAGACCAGTTTATATACAGGTTTCATGTAGAGACCTGGAATCAGCTTCATTGAATTTTTTTGATTCATTTTGAAAATGTCCTCAAAGTTTAGCAGTATTTCAAGGTTGCCACATCCCTCTTTGGGTCAGAGGCCCTTGGAAGTGGGAAAATAAGCTTTCAATCAAGCAATTTTGGGAGTATCTAATGGGAAATACATACCTTGTATTGGAAATGCAGAAATTAAAATTTTGTAGTTAATTTATTCAAATTTGAAAATTTCACCAAAATATTTAAGAAAAATAAAGGTTTTAAAACTTAGGAATAGAGGCCTATGTTGGTCCCAAATTCAACATATTGACAACCCTGCATTGACCCAGGTGAGTTTGAAGGCCCATAGTTAGTAATTCAAGTGTGTTAGGTTTATTAGCTGAGTGTTTCCCACTGTCTGAGTTCAATCATTTACACAGTGGTCACTCTCTTAATTGTGACTTGTGTCACTGACCTTTGTGGTAGCTCAGTTGGTAGAGTGCTCATTCTGTAAGTGGGAGGTCATGGGTTCCAACCCTGACTGGATCTGACCCAAGACTTGAAAGTGGGTAGTGACAGTTTTTTCGCCAAGCACTCAGCAATACAAAAGAAAAGTCACAGTTCTTTCGGATGGGAACTTAAAATAAACAAGATCCCATTTCATCATAAAGAACCCTGCTGTATGTCATCAGCACAATGCACAGGCAAAATTTCTGCACCTTTGCCTGCTGGTGATGTCTTGATATAAGTGGAATATTCTTGAATGGGATGTTGAACACCATTACTCACTCTCCTTGGATTAGATTTCACTTTTGCAGGTACTTTAGTGAGAATCAATTGAATCTTCACGATTTAGTTATTGACGATGAGAACACCATACAACAAAACTTTACTCTATAATATCCCTTTGCTTCTTATATTATCATCACAGATTTTTAAAGCCAAAAATTCTGTTTCTGTGTTTCCATTCTTGGTAGCCAAAATCATTGGCTACTAATTCCTGAGAAATGTTTTCAAAAAGAAATCTATTTTAGCAAATTTGTGAAAAATTACTTTGAAAAGGACAAATGCAGCGATATAGCTACATGGTATAGTATGTACTATGTACAGGTTAAGAGACGTTACTACTGTCTCACCTATGGAGTACCTATTAGGCGTACAGTACAGTGCTTGCTTTACATATGGGCGACCCAGGTTTGATTCCCTGTGTCGAGGGAAGGGAAATTTTTTATTGTATTTAGCATTTACGTTGCACTAATCAGCTCTGTTGTATTTGCATTCAAGCCTGTCTTAAAGGTCACCAGTATATAAGGACCACCCGCTTTTCAAAGCCAGTCAAATTTAATCCCAATTGCTCTTTATTCATGTTACTTGTCCCATTTGTATACTGGCCCCGGTTTCACAATCATTTCTTAACTTAAGATTTTCCTTAACTTAAATCTGGCAAATTAAAAACTTTTATAATTTTGTTAATTGTTAAGATATAAGGGAATTGAAGGTGTCATTTTAAAGATTATATCAAGCTTATGACATCTGCATTCAGTTTTGACAAAAATATTTTTTCATAGTTCCAAAAAAAGCTTGCCAAAATTTGCTAAATTTAAGTTAAGGAAAATCTTAGTTAAGGAATGATTGTGAAACCGGGGCCTGAACACCTGTGCATAATATGGACATGTTTACTGGTTTCCTTAAATGCTCTTTATACACAGGTTTGACTGTATGTTATTTATTATTAGTATTATTTGCAAGTCCAGACTTATCAAGGTCCTCAAAATGTTTTATGGCTGTCATCACAATATGGTGTTTCTGTATCCAAAATTACCCTGGATATATTTAACATCTCATTATGGCATGTTAATTCCTTTCATTCTCAATTTTGACTTCACACATGTGGCAGGTATTACAAGCTAAACATGAAGTGCTTTCCCATTCGTAGCATCTGGTCTCGCTTCTCTGGTGGACACGGTTGGTATGTGCTTTGCCATCCGTAGCACCTGGCCTTACTTCTCTAGTAAACATGGATTGGTATGTGCTTTGCCATCCGTAGAACCTGGCCTTATTTCTCTGGTGGACACAGATTGGTATGTGCTTTGCCATCTTTAGCACCAGGCCCCGGTTTCACAATCATTCCTTAGCTAAGACTTTCAATAACTTAAATCTTGCAAATTTTCAAATCTTTATAATTTTGTTAATTTTCAAGATATTGAGGAATTTAAGGTGTCATTTTTAAGATCACTTCTAAATTCAAACATTTGCGTTAGTTTTGACAAAAATATTCATCAGTAGTTTCAAAAAAAGGATTCCGAAAATTTGCTAAATTTAAGTTAAGGAAAATCTTAGCTAAGGAATGATTGTGAAACTGGGGCCTGGCCTTATTTCTCTGGTGGACATGGATTGGTATGTCTTTTTATTTTTTATTTTTAGTGTGTAGTTGTTTTATATAAGTACAATTAATAATGTGATTTTATTAATACTGATAAAAGTACCTGTAAATTATATGTGATTGTACGTCTTCATTATGATGATAGGTTTACATGCATATACAGGTATATATATATATATATATATATACTGTATAGGCAAACAACAATGACCTGTCTGCTTGACCTTTGATTTTAAATAATTTATGATGGATCAGTTAATTTATTTGTAGGGAATTCAGGTGTTTATTTTGTCTGCTACTTCATGAGTGATACTAACTTTATGGAGTAGGCATGGGCACTTGAATCTTGACACAACCCATTTATTGGGTGGATCATTCTATTTGACTATTCTTAATGAAAGGTCAAGCAGACAGGTCAATGTTGTTTGCCTATACTAACATCTTGTTTAAGTAATTAATCATGAGTTAAAAATAACAGTATATACATAATTTGTATTGTCCTACTGTCTATAAATATTATATAGACAGAAATTAACTTCTGTAGTAGGTCTGAACTACCAAGGAATGATTGTGAAACTTGGGCTAAGCTAGTTGTGGTGCTGTTATATATATATATATTTTTTTTTTGTATGTATGTTACTGTTGTATGTATATCTATTTGTCATTTGCCATAACCTGTACTGTGTTTGAGCAATAAAGTTATTATTATTATTATTATAGTAAACATAATAGGGTAATTTACTATCAAACTTTGTGGACCTGATCTTTGAGGTTTGTGGTAGATCTTTTATCTTTCATCTTGGAGGGCACTTGATAAGAAAATAGAATTTTTCAGGTTTTATACTCCTCCAGTTACTTGCTTATGATCCCTTATGTTTATAGAAAACAGAGCAGGCATTTAACCCAGCTAAAGGCCCCTCCCGCTTCTTCATCGCCCTTTCAACAACTTATAAAAATTTACCTTATTTGTCACAGGCATCAAATAACCCCAACAACTTCAAAATTCTTTACATTGACATCTACTTAGCTTCAGGTACCTGTACATGCTATACATGTACTTCATGTACTACCATGCCCCTCACTATTCCAGCAACTCCATGGGTGGCTCTTTTTGCAGCCTTGGCAACTTTTCTTGGCGTTTGGCCTCTCCTTTTCCCTTTTGATCCTATCAAGCATGTGGAAGCATGTATAGCCCAGTTGGTAAAAAGCTTGCGAGTTCAAATCCCAACACTGGCATGTTTTGACCTTTAAAAAGTTACTTTATCACTTTGCTGATGAATTTTACCTAGTGTCAGGATAATGTACCAGTTGGACTGCAACCTCTGCAACTGCTTACTTAGTGAACTAGCACCTCAAAGTCACCTTAGTCGGCTTAGTGCATGTTAGTACAATGCAGACATTAAACACACTGCCAGTCATGGTTACATCGGGATAGCCCATTGTAATATTGCTGACACTAACTGCACAACAGTGTGAAATATTTAGATGTGTGTGTCAATACAAGTCTAATGCTTACTAAATGTGTTTAATACTGTATAACAAGAAATATTCATGGGTAGAAACTTTTACAGTAATGTGTTTGCATGTAGTGATGACGGACATACTTTTGCAGTTGATGAGATTGTAGGTTAGCGTCTCCATACACTTGTTTTCTATTTCTGTTCTTCTTAGTGACACTCACCCATTTAGCAGTAGCACGACCTAACTTATTTCTATTAAGTCCAGTTCTTTTACTTAGCCATTTTAATCCACGGTACTTTTTTATTATACTTCCCGAGGCAAGACACTGCAGTATTTGTTTACGCTGCTTTGAGGAACCAGCTTTTTTATTAGCATCATTTATTTCTGCTAACACAGCATTACCTAGCAATAGCTTTCTGCGCACTTTTTCTTGTGATTTTGGTGTTAGACCCGCATCTCTTAAATCTTTTTCTGTTTGACTTTTCGGTGTTTTTGGAGATTCTAATGTTTGTCTAAGTCTTCTTTGGTTTTGTTTTTGCATTGTCTTCACTTTTGTTTTCAGTTCATTATTCTTTGCTTTTAGATGTTTTATTTCTCGATGTGCTTTCGATAACGCACGGCTTATACGTTTTCTTGTTCCAGGTCTTCTTGCTCCTGTGTTGTTGTTGAAATTCATATTCACAATTAGACGCCTGTCTCCGTCATCAGATGTTCCTTCAGCAGGCGATGTTAAATTACTCTCGTAGCCGCTTGTCGGTAAATCTTGTTCCCGCCAACGTTGCGTCTTTTTTCTTTTGCCTAGAGCGTCTGACCCTTTCACGAGTTTTTAAATTTCTCTTTTTTCTTTCATGAGCAGACATTTCAGATGCAGGAATGTAATAAGCCATTCTTCTTTTCCTTTCTTTCTGTAAATATTGTTCTCTTTCTTTCTTTTTCTTTCTCTCTCTGTACGCCCTCTGTATTTCCGCTCTACTCAAAGGCATAATCCAATCTGTAAATATTGAAGTTTGGACAATTAAAACTATCATTGGGATATTTTTTCTTTTTAAAAGTTGAGTAATGGTGTTAAATGTTCCTGTTAAGAATATTTCACTTATATCGAGGCTTTTCCAGCTATAGGCAAAGATGCACAAAATTTGTTTGTACGTTGCACTCATGGTATTATACAGCAGGGTTCTTTATAGCGCCAAGCCTTTCGTGCTTTCGTGGCATGGGACCTCGTTTATTTTAAGTTACTATTCGAAAGAATCGTGACTTGCTTCCGTAATGGCGACTACCCACTTTCTAGTCGGTCGGGTTTCAAACCCACGACCTCCCGTCTATTTATAGAACACTCTACCAACTGAGCTACGTACCCTAGTAGTGAATTGAAATGAAGGTATTATGGCTAAACCCGATTACCTGAATATGGAAACGTACGTTACATTGTTATGATACGTACGTTACCACATTAAAGACAATTTTTCATATGTATTAAATCTACAAAAACATTAATCCGTGCATATTATAACATATCAACTATAAAACAAAGGGATAAATATGCATTTGTCTCCATTTGAGTGGAATCAAAGTTATGATTTGTTTGCAAATATGGGTTATTTTGATTTGCATTAGAAAATAGTTTAATATGTAGCATTAACACAGCTTTCAAAACTGATACAACTCATGTATATCTTTTATAATGCACTACATACACTTATTTTTAATTTTTTCTTGATAATCTTTAGTTATATAAGTTCACCTGTCTATTAATGATATGATTATTTCAGCTTCAGAATATGCCGTTTTGTCTGTTACGTACGTTACCATCGGTAACGTACGTTTCAGCTATGTTTTAACTTAGTGGAACAGTCTACAGAAAGAAATGATCATATCACAAGTTAAAACATGTATTTCTGTTTATACCACAGTATGATGATGCAATCCTACATAGTCAATTATATATAATCTCTCATGTTAAATTAACTGACATGTACAACATATAAAAAACTCACCTTTCTGTCAACAAAATCAATACGAAATGTATCCCCTTGAACGTTAAACAGTCTTCTAACAATGGCTGCTGATGAAATTTACCGCGCATTTAACTTTGTATAAAGCTAGCTTTAATTTTAATCTTAGTTTCGTATTTGTGGGTAACGTACGTTACAGTAACGTTCGTTACACTATGATAGTTATTTCTCATTGTAAATCGTATTTCAACTGTTCCTTTACATTACACGTGTTTAATACATGTAGTTGTTTGCTACAACTTATTAATAAACGGTACTTAATTCAAATTTATATAAATACCTAATAAACTATGGTAACGTACGTGTCATGCTTATCCATAACAATTAGAATTTATAAAATTTGAAGTGAATATAAAAACAGAAGAAAGCAAAACACATATGACGTTGATTTAATCGTATTCGTGTGCAATTTAAGGTGTATACTGAACTGGATTACGCGAATTATTCAGTAAAATAAATACCGTATTCAAGCGAAATATAGTGTCTATATGTTATTCAAATTTTATATTCATGAACTGGCGACAGTGATATTAACGCTTATTTCTTGTATTTCCATGATCTATACCGAGTAAAATGCCCTGTGTCTTTTTAATTACACACATGTCTTATTAAAAAGAGTTGAAATTTATTGTTATATGTTCCAATCATATTTCAGCGTTACAATTACATACATACTGCATAGTTGGCGACAGTAACGTACGTTTCAAATTTTGATTTTAATTTCGAAAAAAAATCAGAATATACGTTGCAATATGTCATAAAAATTTAGATTTATAACATTCAGGCTGAGTTTTCTATTTGATATTGATAAAACAGAAAAAATTACCCAGTACATTAGCTAAAACGCACCGGCGACATAAATGCAAACTTATATTGAGAATCAGTGTTTAATGGTATAAAATGACACAATGTTGGCAGAAATTCATTTTCATTTTCTTTTGAAACGAAATTTTCTATGAAAATTTATAGATATATAGACATTATTAAAATCTGAGTATAAGATATAATTGGTTCTATTATTGTATTTTGTGAATAAAATATAGTTTAAATTTAAATCTGCGTACATACAATTTTTTTCACAGATTTCTGCAGAAATTGGTGTTTTCACTTTAAAAAATCTTACTGAAAGAAATTGTATATTGATACAATACTTTTAACTTGATATTGTATTTTATTTTAGGTAAAATATTTTGCAAAGTGGCATATTCATGATTGCGGCTACTCAATTAAAATATTCAAAAACTTGAAAAGAAGCATGATAAAACACATGTAAAAACATATTTCGACAACACCAATCCATCCAGGCGGCCCGGATTTCAACACATTTTCCACTCTAATCCACCAGTCCACGCCATTTCTTTATTATTACAAAAGTCTAAAGATTTTGTAAAAGTAAATAATCACACCGATCGAAGATGCCGAAGTGACCTATTGTAGGTGCCAAAACGACCTGGTGTGGATTGACTCTGTACCGAAATGACTTTTTCTACAGGTGCCGAAATGACCTGGTGCCGAAGTGACTTGCACCCGTGACGCTACTTAATCTCTTCATTGTTCAAATTGTTAAACCAATTTCAGGCGTGGTCAATCTTATAAGCCGAACACACCTTTAAATAGACGGTCATTTCGCCCGTAATGTAACATTTGATCTCGCTGTCTAGTTGGACAACTCGGCCCCGGACAACACATCCCCGATTTCAAGAAGACTCGTCTCCCAAGACAAGTGGTCCCAGGTATTTGGACAACTCTTCCCAAGTGGAAATAAACACATAATGTAAATACATGTTGCAAAATTACATATACAAAATTCAAGGACACAAATTCGATGGAGACGAGTTGTTCAAATGTCTAATCACTCGGGGACGAGTTGCCATTTGCCTGTTCGGGGCTGATGTCGATCGATACAAAGACAATATACAATTATTGACTGGTGGTGAGGGCAATAGCAATTTTGTTGGCACCCGGCGGGCAATAGTCAGGACCTCGGGTGCCAACAAAATTGCTATTATATGAAAACAATTTAAATATATCAAGAAATTTCAACAAAATTGAATTATTTTAACAAACAGTCAATATAGTGTATATCATCAAATCTGTTACAATGCATCAGAATCATCAAAGTTAAATGCTTATGAATGTTAATAGTAATTGATGTTTACACTGCAATTTTGAAAATTAAAGGACGGCTTTTGACATTTTTGTTCAGAAACATTCTTAATACTCTTCAATGCATTTGCAAGATCTGAATCATCTAAAACATCCAAAAAATCTACATCAGCTATATTTCCAGTTCCACCTGAAATTTGATTCATACTGCTATCATTACTGTTCATATTACTATCATTACTTTTTTAGGCAACAGTTTACAAGAAATAGTTGAAGAAATATCACTTTTTCTGTTCACTTAAACGAGAAGCATAATGCTTGATGCTAGACTCGGACTTGTGTCCGGATACACCTATTATATGTCTTGCTTCACAACCACTATTATCCAAGAGTGTAATGCAAGTTGCACGGATACAATGATTTGTATACATAAATGAAAGTCCTGCAATTTCACTAATATTCTGCATCATCTGTCCAAGTGTATTTTTACCGAGTGGTGAATTGTCATACCATACAGTTGACTGACTGTTATAGTTGCCACATAAACGGATTATCAGGGTTTAACTTTGCGATATACTTTTCGAAACTTGTTCCTGGATAATTTTTATTGCCTGTCAAAAGAAAAGAAGACAATATTTAATTTTTACATAGTAAAACCTTGTCAACATCTACCCCTTTCTTCTTAGAATTAAGTCTGGGCAAAAAAAAATTATTTTAGTGAAATTTTACAAAATGACATTAAATTTTAATTTTCATCAACAATAAAATTGTTTTAATACCCGAAATATAAAATTATTTTCAAAATATAATAATTTCAAAACTATAAATTTAAGTTCCTTTTTTTTGAAAAATATATATTTAATTTTGTTTTTAGTTTTTTTTTATTCGCGAAAGATCTTGATCTTTCTCGAATGTAGCTGTTACATGCAGATTTCTTAACCCGTATCGAAATTATGTCCTTCCGTTACAAAAATCCACCTCTCTCTCGTATGTAGGTTGAAGTTGAATAAAGGAAGATAATTCAAATTTTAGTAACTTTTGTATTCTATGGATTTGATGGGTAAATTGTCATGTAAATGGGGTTTATTTATTGAGTAATATTGACTAAGGAAGAAATTGATACGAGATTGAAAAGAGAACGCTGCATTTTGTTGTATTTGAGGATAGAATATGTTAATGACGTCACGCGGATCCCCCCTCCCGGTCAACAGATTTTTTCCATATTATATTTGCCCAAATCGTAAGGAGATTTATCAATAAAAACAAAACTGAAAACTACTCATCCAGTATAATTATCGAAATCAAGTAACATCAGCTTGGGTGACACTTTAGTACTAAAAACGGACACAGAAAGTAATCCGATCAAACAGAGTATCCTTGTATATATTGCAATCTGAAATCTGATTGGTTGAGATCGTCTTCTTGACCCAGATGTTAGCTATTTTTAGCAGTAATTAACTTTCAATGGTTTTATCATACCTGCCAACCCTCACGATCAGGGATTGAGATTAACGGGTGCCCAGTTTTTCGCTCTGAGCGATAAATGTGTCATACACAGGTCGCCCAGGGCTGCCAGATGGCGATTAGAATTTTCAGTTCAGTGTATTTGACATTCCGATCCGTTTACCGATTTCCTGTTTATTTCTGACTGGCGACAATAATAGTGAAATTGAAAAATGGGTATCATATAGTCAACAAGTGTAAATGGACCGGTGTTCCGACCGGAATTCAAATACGGTGCCATTTCGTTTCCTTTTCTTAAATTTATGTATAAAATGATACTTCCGGCTCTCTGCCATGTGGGGAAAACGAAAGTACTATCAAGAGTATGATAAGTCCAAACGCATCGGAGCATATAAAAAGTCATGGGAAGATGACAGGCCTTGGTTGTATGATACGCAGGACGGAATGAAGTGTGCCGTTTGTGTAGAGTTCGACAGGAAAAAATCTGTATTTACCGAGGGTTGCACTACTTATAAACTTGACAGTGTAAATAAACATGCAATTTCTGAATCTCACTAACAGGCCCAAGCCTTAAGTAATGCAAAAAAAGTTCCTGCTCATAAATCAAAAGCTGCCAAAATTATACAGTCACTTAAGGATGTATTCAAAAGACTGGACAAAGTGTTCAGAACTTGTAAAAATTTTGTTTTACACAACCACCCCATATCTGATTTTACCTGGATAAATGAACTTGATGAAGTTAGGGAATTTGAAACTGGTAGTACCTATAGATCAACATTTTCTGCAAAACCATTTGTCAATGTTGCAGATGTTGAATATCAGAAAGTAAAGCGAGGGATAGAATAATCCAAATGTATATGCCTGATAGGAGATGGGAGCACATATTCTTCAATAAAGTAGCAGGAAATGCAGTTTATTTGCACTTGTAACAAAGGAAAAGTGGCAATTAACTTTGTAGACATTGAATCAACAGAGAAAGTTAATGCTGAAAATATTGTTGTTTTTATTCTATATTTTCTACAAATTTGAAAGTATGCAAAGAAGCATTTATTACCAAACTGGCAGCATTTTCTTGTGATGGTGCAGGTGTTATGGTAGGTTGTCGTGCTGGAGTTGGGTTCTTGTTGCGTTAAGATCAATCATCACTCTTGACAGTTCATTGTATAGCTCATCGAAAAGTTAAGCTCAATTCCTGCTGATGTGAGGAGTCTCTCCATATTAAGACAAAAATTTTGGAATTTCATGCTATCATCACTGCTTCTCCTGTGCAGTAGCCAGGAGGTTAAAATCTGATTTTTGAAAAATTATTATTGACACCCCCCCTTTCAAAGCCTTCCGTGAAGTCATCCTTGAATTGATTAGAGTGAAATCTGGAATAGCGATCACCTTCGTAGAGTGGTCATCTGTCAACTACATTTTTATCATGTACAGAACCTTTGTAGAGGGGTCACCTGTCAAACCCAGTCAGCGGGGATCCTAACGGCCACCCGATTGAAAAAATGTTGTTTACAAGGTTTACTAAAATTATGCTGGTCTCTGGAATAAAAAGTCTTCCAAAAATTATTGAATTCTTAAAACACAACTCTGGTGATATGAACAATAATAAAATAATAGTTAATTTTTTTAACTTATTAATTTATTTAAAATTTTTTCTTAATTATGACATGAAAAATATCAGAAGCTTATTAGCTCACCTGAGCCAAAGGCTCTGATGAACAATTGTCATCTGTCTTTATCCGTCTTGTATAAACTTTTTAGCTCAGATGAGCAATTGCCATTTATCTTCGTCCGATGTGCGTCATGTGTAAACTTTTCACATTTTTTATCAATTCCTCCAAAACTACAGAGCCAAATTGGATGATATTTCACAGTAATGATGCCTAAGTAAGGGGTTTCAGATTTGCACAAATGCAAGGATTATGTCCCCTTGGGGCCCCATAAAGGCGAAATTTGTGAAAATCTTTAAAAATCATCTGCTCTGAACCTATAGAGATATAACTTAGATATTTCATGTAAAACACTATGGGCACCTAGTTTTTGATTTGCACATATTGTAGCTGTAGGGGCCAAAATGAGATAATGGCAATGTACTCGAGGGGGAAATTGCTAAATTAATGTATTTGTCAATATATTAAAAAACTATAAGCTTTTTGTATGGGCATCATCATCATGTGTATTGAAATACTGTAGGCATTTGCACAACGATCATTTTTATATATGAATAGAGGTCATAAGTTCAAAGGTCAAGGTCATAGATGTAAATGAATACTGAAATGGTTAATTATCTCAAAAACTATGAACTTTTTGTGTAGGCATATTTATTAGAATACTGTAGGCATTTGCTTACGGTCATTTCCATATATGAATGAAGGTCATAGGTTCAAAGGTCAAGGTCATAGATGCAAACAAATACTGAAATGGTTAATTATCTCAAACCTATAAACTTTCTCTATAGGCATGTATATCAGAATGTTATAGGCATTTACACAATGTTCATTTTGATATATGAATGTAGGTCATAGGTCCAATGGTCAAGGTTATAAATCCAATGTGTGAATATTAAAACAGCCCCATGCTCATAGTCTGCACATTGCACACTACATGAACCCGCTATGTTGTCTTGGGAGCAATGCAAGGTGAACATAACAACCTCCTTTCAGAGACCTGACAACTTCATATACCTGACACTACATTGATGGAGACACTGAACTCCCTGTCTTTCTAATCTTTCGCGAATTTTAGTACTTTCAGTACTTTGATTCATTTCTTTTGTCAAATTCAGTTAGTTAACAGTAGTACTACCTGGTAATTCATACATTCTACAAGACTTGTCATCATCAGCTATATCTTCACTATGTTTTTTTGTACTTTTTGATGTAGTTTGTTTCACATATCTTCTTCCCTACAATATTACAAAGTGAGAAAAATGCAACTTTGTATCAGTCTGATTTTGCACTTCATTACCTACAATTTAAGAACAGTGTTAAATTAAATTAATAAATAAAAATGGATGGTAATGGAATGATCTTTAACTCTTTTCAGTGTGTGTGTTTGTGTGATGTTTTTTGAAATTCATGTATACATATTTTATCAATTATTTTGTAGCTTATTTATTTTCAATATCATTCTGATTTTGGAGAGAGAGAGAGAGAGAGCTACCTGGATCCCCATTCATCACTTTTTCCAGGGAAACGATATCGGAGCATTTTCAAATAATAAGCGCATGTACTTATAATAACAAAAATGCCCTTTAAACAAAAATAGCAAAAAGTGAGAATCTAGGTTTTCTGTATTTATTTTTCTTACCTGTGAATCGGTTGCAATTGTAAAATCATCTGGTTTCATTTCACGAAAATTTTCTCTTCCTTTGTAGCAAAAGTATAACATCAGTTCAAAAGATACTTTGTTTTGAAGTCCCTTTCGTGAATTTACATCCAAAGCATCGCTTTCATACAACTTGGTTAGATCGTCATCGGAGATAATATCTTTGTGTTCAGTTTCACCACTTCCCTCTTTCTTGATTTGAACTAAACACGCCTTAAACATATCGTAAGCACTTTTAAACACGCATGAATTTACAATGTCAACTTTTTTCTCCTTCTAGAAAAATCTCTGAGTACCGTATGATAGAAACCAATGATTTTTTTTGTACCTCTGTCCATTCTTTTTCCTGACTTCTGCATAAAATGTACGTAAAAATGTATTCAGTTCATCATCCGACATTTCGATCAATTTTTCTAAAGTCAGATTGTGATTTACATGATCCGCGTACTCTTGTAATATTTTTGTAGCCACACCGATCACATTGGACGTGTTTTTACTGTCCCTGTCGTTCAGTATGTTAATTAATTCCTCATTGTCGTAGGACACAAATCTGCCGAAATTGTTTAGTTGACAGGAAGCAGACGTTAAGGGGTCAAGGTGAAGGTTAACGCAAATAGAACAACAGCATGTTACGTCACGGTCGCCAACCAATCAAATCGCCGATGACATTGACATTGCGGTAAAATTCAAAACGTTGTCTTGACAATCACGCGCAGTCCAACAGCAATAACTATTTGACCTGTCCGAAAAGACTATTTTCCTGGCTAGGTTGAATAGTAATTTTGATGAGGTTTTTTTCTTTTTAATTTATGTATAAGAAATTTTATATGAATATAACAACAAAAACTATGACTGTCAACCATGTTTAATGCTGACCTATATGTGTACATCTAAAAATAGCGCACATTTACAGACAGGTCAAATCACTTTACAGATCGGTAATACGTAACTGAAACGAACATTTTAAACTATTATGTTATATCCTTTCTTCTTTAACAATAAAAAATGAATGTATGTAGTCCACTGGTTATTGTCTATATAAATGAAATAAAGTTAGACTTTAACTGACTGTTCATAAATATGGAATATGACTGCTTCCACTGAACAAAATTGTCAATAAAGAACCTGAACAATTAACAAGTAACATTTTAAACATTTAAACCTAAAATAGATGTTCATCTAGTTTCATAATCTTTGAATCGAAGCGGCAGATGTACAGCCCTTCCGGACCGTGTACGCGTTTCTATCGCATCGTCGCATGAACTACTTTGATGGGTGTTGCCGGACTTACGACATGGTGTTTTTTCACTTGCACTTGTTGACAAAGTGTCATCAGGCGCGTCGTTTCTATAATCCGTAGGCATAACACTATCTGGAGTATTCGTAGTTTTCGGACGACTCGTAGCTTGCGAGCTAAGTGCATTATGAACTGGGTGATCAGAATCAAGATCATTGCTATGTTTCTCGGTTTTGTTAGACCAACAAACAACATGAGGCTTCGCTAGGCGGAAACACACTTCTTTATTTTTAATGATCCCACAATGCAACATGACATAATATTTTATAGGGATTCTGGAACGGACCTGAATCCGGTTTTACCATTATCAATATATTACATATTTCCTCCCCCTTAAAGTTCTTTCATACTATAGTCCAACACTAAACTTTTAAAATGGCCATAAGAGAGAAATACTTCCTGTATAAGAAAATTAAACTTGCAAAAATCAAATTAAATCATCTCAGATCTACAACACAAACATTCAGTTACAAAATCTTTAAAGTAAGCAAGAGTTTTACAAACTCGTTGCGGATGAACTGAAACATTAGTAGACGGTACAGCACTAGCCTTATTATTAATAACATAGCCATCGGTAGGACTTGACAACTTAAGGTCTTCTATTGGTTCATTAGAATTATTAGCAACTTCAATCGGATAAGGAGCAGATAACCTTTGTTTAGTCAATTTCAAATCATCCGAACACGTCAGTGACTGGGATTTGGTTGGATAAAACGGACGAACATGATCGACATGTTGTTTTGACTCGTAACCACTTTTAAATTGTACCGAAAAAGTAAATAGACCTGGAACACCAACAACTTTAGCAGGTTCCCACAACCGAGGTTTTGTACAGTTCTTTACTAGTACATGCTGCCTGTATGAACGTACACGGTTGGGTTGACCAGAGGGTTCGGCTGACGTCACGAGAACGTTGTCTAAAAATAGAACCAACTAGAAAGTTCGGTCTGAAAATAGAACTCTAAAATAAGAATCGGTCTAAAAATAAAACTTTCAGAAAATCTAAATTTTAAATCAAATAATTCAAAGATTCTGTAATTCAAGAAAGATCCAGAATTTTTTTCAAATTTAAAATCTTTATAATACTTAAGAGAATATTCCATGTCACGAAGGTTCGAGAATGATCTCGGTAAAGTAATTTAAAAAGATTAAAAAGTATAAGAGCTGGGCGTTTATCCATGATAATTATAATTTAAGTCACCACGGACCGTGAAGGCACTTGTGTCAAGTTGTCATCTGTGTCAAGTAACAAGGTTAGATTTAATAATAGACAAATTATATCTAAAATGACTTTTAAATACCTAACCAATGTTTTAAACCAGATAGAATTTAATACCGTGTGTTATCATTCATACCTTCAGAATTGATTAAAGTGGTCCAGAGATTCTGAATCCCGATGAAAAATTTGTTTGACACAAAGTCATTAATCGTCCAGAATAAATTTTGTTTGGAATAGTGTTTTATGGTCCATCAAGATTATTTCACTTATAAAAATGTCCAGAATAAATGTTAATTTATATTAGGTTTGAATAACGACTAACAATGGTAACAATAAAATTGCTTTTATTGATTTTTTGTGATCTAGTTAAAAATGTATATCAGAAATCATAATTTTATTCCCGTTTTGTTGTCTCCATTTCAACAAGATGGGTCAATTCTGCTTTCATACGCCCAATTTCGGTTTCTACATTTACCAGTTCCGAAGCAATTTGGGTCATAGTGAAATGGAGACCAGACCGTATAGCCAGCAATAGTTGAGTTGCTTTATTAATACAGCTCTGTAAAAGAAAAATTATATTGTATCAGTAACACAACATAAATAATCACTGATAAAACTTTTAGCTCATTTGAAATAATGACCTCCAGAATCAAAGGTTTCAATCCCATCAAACATTTTTATTGGTATTTCATCAACACATTTATTCAGTCTGGTACACAAGATACAATATGGTACATATATTACAAATTTTATACAAACCAATAGTTTACTAATCCAATGTTTCAACAGACTTTTTAAAAAATGAAAAAGTGAACGACCTTGTCGTTTTTCATAATGGAGAGACATATCTTGTCAAATCGTCTGTCACATTAAATAATTTCAAGATTCTGTATATTTCAATAACTATAAACTTACTTCTGATTTTCTGGCGATACTATGTCTACGATCATATTCTCATAGTCTGAAATCACTAATGTTTGTGTCTGGTCCCAATTTATTGATTGGTCCCCTTGGCTAGCCCTACAAGAAAAAACAAAACAAATTAAAAATGTGCAGAGAGAGATAGAGCGTTGAAATGAAAATTTAACGATCCATGCAGTACAAATGTTACCACTACAAAAATACCGACGAAATGAACTGCTTTTTATTTTTTGTACCTGTCATATACCAAAACAAATCAAATTTTGAAACATTAATTTAAAATAAAACATGCCATGATAAATCAAGAACATTCAACGGCGACGTTGTAATTTCTTTTTTTAGGTGTTGAAGTAAAGTCGAGCTGCTCACACGCCTTAATCATATCATCTTTGTCAGTACTAGAAATTGAAATTCTGAAACAATAACACAAAAGGATCCTTATATACAGTGAGTGATTGATATTTTTAATATACGACACTCTTTTTTTGGCCTAAAAATAGCAGTTGGACAAATCCAGTATACATAAAAAAAAACATTAAAGTACTGTCACAGACGCACAATACACATAGGGGGAGAAATTGACAATAGTGAAACAGAAAAATAATAGTTTTTACAATTTGTGTTTACATTATATTTGAAGTTAATTGATGGTTCTGTGAAAACGATGTTTATAAAGTAAATATTCATACGGTGTATTTCTAAATTCCAAAAATTATATGCTACAAGTATATACTTACATGCTGGTGTTTTTTTCGGTCATATTTTCACGTAAGCTAAACGGAAAAAGTCTTGATTTTGAACAGGTTTTGCCTTTTTATAGGTAATACGAGTCACGTAATCCTCAACACCGGTCAAATTGGTTACTAGAGTTACATACAGGGCGAACCACTCGATCAATATCTATAATTTTAAAGGTTTACTATTACGACATTATTTCTAAAAAACACATTTCTAACTTCTGTGTTAATTGTACGATATAAAGATACATATATATCGTACGATATACCAGTGATATTATGATAATACTTTATTGAGAAAAACCGTGGTAATAACATGATAAAGCAACTTATTACAAACACACCACTCCAAAATCATATAGATTATTGCAGAAGTCCATTAATACTATAATAGAATTCTGATTATTGTCATTTACTTATGCTTTGTTGTTCAGTAGAGATACAGTACACATATGATTTTACACTGCGGTAGCTCAGTCGGAAGAGTGCTCGCTCCGTAAGTGGCAGGTCGTGGGTTCGAACCCCGACCGTGTCTGACCCAATACTTGAAAGTGGGTAGTGACTGTTTTTTCGCCAGGCACTCGGCATTACGTAATGAAAATCACGGTTCTTTCGGATAGGAACTTAAAATAAACGAGGTCCCGTGTCACGGTAGGCTTGGCACTCTAAAGAGCCCTGCTGTATAATGCCATCAGCGCAACACACAGGCATAATTTCTGCACCTTCGCCTATAGCTGGCGACGTCTCGATATAAGTGAAATATTCCTGACTGAGACGTAAAACACCATTACTCACTCGAGCATATAATTTTTGAGTGCAATGTACAAAGGGAAGTAAATCTCATAAGTACTGGATATAATAACTAGCGACAAGAATATTTCACTTATATCGAGACGTCACCAATTCTAGATGAAGACAGAAATTTGTACCTTTGTCGAACTTATAGCATGTGCAGGAAGGAGGGTATATTATCGTGAAATCAGTATAGGCAATATACTGAGTGTAAACTTTACATCTTAACGTTTAATCACTGCCATATTCTAGTTTTACAAGAATTTTAAATTATATTTGACCTGGTATTGTCGTTGTGGTTAGGACTTTGTTTATCACAAGAAGGTTTATTTTAAATGTTCGTCTTTAAGAACACTGGTTGTGTTGAAGTGGGATGGTTTGGCATGCCATAAAACAAGGTTTAACCACACCGCTGGATCTTATTTTTCCGGCGCCCGTCCAAATTCGGGACAATACAACCTTCTTTTTCGTTTGTGGGTGTGTTTGGTCTTGTTCTTATGTGTTCTTTTGTTTGCCTGTTGTATGCTTTGGTTATTTTTTTCCAAAAACATTCATTTCAGCTACAATTGTTATCCATTTAAGTAAAAAATAAATTCTCTATTTTTTTTAAACCAAACATTTTATTAGAATCATTACTTAAATTTATACTAAAAATACCAATTTACATCAAGGATTAACATCAAGATGTTAAAAGTCATCAAATTATACTTGACTTGAAATTTATCAAATTATACTAAAATCATCAAGATACAACATTCTAAAACATGCACCACATTATACATTAAATCTGATTACCATCAAGATACTGAAAACCAATTACTATAAAGGTACAGAAATAAGTCATCAAATTATACTAAACAAATACTGATCATCAACAATATACAATATTCTGAAAAAATCTTTTCAAGTTATACTTAAAAATACCGATTATCACGAAAAAAAAGTACTGAAAACGTGTACTAAAAACTTTCAAAAATCAATAATTCTAAGAAATACCGGTTATCATCAAGGTGCAACCCTAACGTCTCAAAAAAATTATCAAATTATACTAAAATATACTGATTATTATTAAGGTAATGAAAAAGTTATTAAAGATTATACTAAAACCTACCAAATATCAACTAGACTAAAAATACCGATTATCATCAAGGTACAACCCTACCGTCTGAATAAATTATCAAATTATACTAAAATATACTGATTATTAAGGTACAGAAAAAGTTATTAAAGATTATACTAAAACCTACTAAATATCAACTAGACTAAAAATACCGATTATCATCAAGGTACAACCCTACCGTCTTAAAAAAAATATAAACAAATCATCGATTATCCTAAAATATACTGATTATCATACAGGTTTTTGAAAAAAAACAATAATACCTAATAACATAATAATCATGACCTTAAAACAGGTTAATTACAGTGTTACCTGAACAAGTCTTTTTGATTTTGATCGTGTTCGGGAACTCACAGGGGATGGATATATAGGTGAGGCAGCAGGTGCAGTGGTAGGTGTAGAGTGTGCGATAAATTGGGCCAGAGGAGTGCCTTCTTCTCTATCCTGTGTAGTCATTCTCGTGCTCACGTGACGTCGTCTACGTCGTACCATATATAGAGAAAAAATACGCCACAGAGACAAACAAGGACCACAGGAACAACTGTTAAAAAAAGTTGTACACGTGTAAATACAACTAAAACATTTATCCTTTAGGATACTTAAACATAAAATTCTTTATTCACATAAAGTACTTTAGTATTAGTATTGTCACTTTGTGGTTCTAAGTAGGCGTCATTCATTTCTATATCTTCGTATGTATTAACCGACGATTTAGAAAAAGTTGAAATGAAATCAGTAAAAGAGGACTCAGATGATAGTACAAAGTCACCAGTTAAATTCTTAGAAGTTGTGATTTTTTTTACCCCATTTGTAAAAAACTCAACAACACGGGAAAAATATTACACAGATTAAACAATATACATAGTTTAAGTTAACATTTGTAGTCGTTTTCAAACTAGTTTCGTTAAAACATTTTGTATAAAACTTACGAATAGTAGCTGTTGTGACATTGCTACAAGTTTGAGTAGGAGTGATGGTGGTGGTGGGTGCGACAGTGGTGGTAGTGTTCGTATTAAAGGTTGTGTTGGTGAATGGCATGACACTAGAGGGTACAGTGCTGGTACTGGTAGTAGTTATGTATTTTGTAAATGAAAATAATGTGGTGAAATTAAAATATTTAGTAAGATATTCATTTGACGTCTTTCCCGTTTCCAAAGAAAATTCTTCTCTGTTCGTTGTAATTTCAGCTTTTGAAATAGTGGTGGACCTGTTTTTAAAGCTTGCTATAAATGAACAAAATATATATATATATATCAAATATTTCATGTTGTCGATTATTGACAGGATAAAAAAAATCAAAGGATCAATCATGTTCAAACTGACAAACTGAAATATTTAGTACTTATTATAGTAAACTTTCCCGAAACGTTTCCAGACGTTACACTACCGATGAGTAACTGTATATTCCGAAACGGTCGTCTAGTGCTGTAAAAATAAAACTGGTATAATATGTAATCAAATGTAACAAAAAATGTCAAAATCTTTGAAGGATAAGTTATCGTAGCAATTGTTATGTAAAATTATTATATTTTTTTTAATTAAGTGCGTTTTATAGGACGACTGGTGGTTCTGGTTGTTTTCAAGTATATTTATTTCAGCTACAACTTTCCTTTTCATCATATAAAAAAATCTTGGGCGCTGAATAAAAAACAAGAGGCCCATGGGCCTTAACGCTCACCTGAGGAAGAGTACATATCTTATGCAGAGGTTCAATGGTCAATGACATTAATAAAAGAGAATATCAAAATTTTCAGCAGTAAGGGCCAATAATATGCAAGTATTTTTGCAAGTTAATTATAATAACTATTATATAAGTATGCTATATTTAATATATTTAAAGTCTAGCTACAATATATTATTTATAAACAGCTAAAACATCTGTATATTATAATGTGCATTAGGCCAATGCCTACAATATTCCAATATACATTCCTATACAAAGAGTTTATAGTTTTTGAGATAATTAACCATTTAAGTATTTGTTTGCATCTATGACCTTGACCTTTGAGCCTATGACCTTCATTCATATATCAAAATGATTGCTGTGCAAATGCCTACAATATTACAATATACATGCCTATACAAAAAGTTTATAGTTTTTGAGATAATTAACCATTTAAGTATTTGTTTGCATCTATGACCTTGACCTTTGAACCTATGACCTTCATTCATATATCAAAATGATTGTTGTGCAAATGCCTACAATATTCCAATATACATGCCTATACATGCCTATACAAAACGTTTATAGTTTTTGAGATAATTAACCATTTAAGTAATCATTTGCATCTATGACCTTGACCTTTGAACCTATGACCTTCATTCATATATCAAAATGATTGATAGGCCAATACCTACAATATTCTAATATACATGCCTATACAAAAAGTTTATAGTTTCTGAGATAATTAACTATTTAAGTATTAGTTTGCATTTATGACCTTGACCTTTGAACCTATGAACTTCATTCATATATCAAAACGATCGTTAGGCCAATACCTACAATATTCCAATATACATGCCTATACAAAAAGATTATAGTTTTTGAGATAATTAACCATTTAAGTATTCGTTCGCATCTTTGACCTTGACCTTTGAACCTATGACCTTCATTCATATATCAAAATGATCATTAGGCCAATACCTTCAAATTCCAATATACATGCCTATACAAAAAGTCTATAGTTTTTGAGATAATTAACCATTTAAGTATTCATTCAATTCTATGACCTTGACCTTTAAACCCATGACCTTCAATCATATATCAAAATGATTGTTAGGCCAATACCTACACTATTCCAATATACATGCCTATACAAAAAGTTTATAGTTTTTGAGATAATTAACCATTTCAGTACTTGTTTGCATCTGTGACCTTGACCTTTGAACCCATGACCTTTATTCATATATCAAAATGACCATTGTGCCATTACCTACAATATTCTGATATACATGCCTATACAAAAAAATGATAGTTTTGCAGATAATTAACTATTTTGGTATTCTTGGACATCTGTGACCTTTACCTTTGAACCCATGACCCTGATCTATGTATCAAAATGATCGTCATGTCAATACCTACAAATAACTGAAAATCCTACACCATTATCACAAGAAATGTTAAAAAAATAGCATTTTTTATCAAAGGTCAAAAACTAGGACATGACCTTGACCTTCGACCTTGACATCAATTGGAAGAAAATTGCATGACAAGATCAACAGTGAAAACTCCATACAATTATCTTCAGCCGTTATGAAGTTATAACAATAAATGTCTCATTTTAAAAATTACGTAATTTTACGCAAAAAACGCGTAACCTATTTTTCGTCTAATTTTCATGAAAAACACAATTTTGATGTTCCCAGGTATGCTGAATCCAAATATCTAATCAAAATTTGTCTGCACCTTTTGGTTTCAGAGAAGATTTTTTGTCTTTATGCTATTTTTAGTAACAGCGGCCATCTTGTTGGGCGTGGCCAAACCCCGAACCCAATTTTAAAAGGCTGTTACCTAGGCATGATAATCACCAAGTTTCATCAAATTTGGCCCAGTAGGTTTGGAGGAGAAGATTAAAATGTAAAGTTTACACACGACGCACGACGGACGGTGATAGATTGCAGTGTCTTTTGTTCTTGTCCTTTGCCACTTCTTTCACACCGCAGTTGCAAAGGTTCTGGTATTGAAATTCAGACTTTACATACAAAACGTTTATGGAAGCAAATTTTGAAACAACACACTTTTCCTGTTCTTCTTGACAACAGTTTAACCGTAGCTTCGTTTGCAGTGTAGAATTCTATTTCTCGGCAATTTTCACATTCGTAGTATTTATTACTATAGTTTTTACACGATCACTTTCCGGCAATCCATAAATCCTGAGAATGTTAACAAATAGGAAAAAACAAAAAACTAAAGAGAAATCCATCTTCTCTTTATCTACGGTAAGAAATAATGATTACGTTGAATTTTTGGAATGAAGTCAAGTAAAGTCTCGTGCACACCTCTTAGGTCAAAGGTGGTCGGCTTCATTGATCATCAGTTAACAGCAAATTGGGATGTGAGGAAACAAAAGTTTGTCGGCTTTATGGATCATCAGTCAACAGCAATTGGGACGTGATCAGTGAGCTAAAACACTACACGTGATGGCTTAAAGTTATAAAATATGACACCTGTGTTAAAGGTTAAGCAGTAATAACACAGTTATCCGAATAAAGTCAAATATTTATTAATCCTAAATAATTTAATTAAAATGAGATGATGGCAGACTTTATCGTGACACGTCATTTAATTCCCGTCTGAAACTATAGAACAGGTATAGATCTTCATCCTTTTTCACAGTTATGATACTTTTCAATCTTATAAACAGCTTTCTGATGTTTAAAAAATTCCCATTCTTAGCAAATTATTACTCTAATTGCCTTATTAGTGAGTGAACGAGTTGATGTTTATAGTCGTATCTGCGGCATTGGAGTTATTCACAACTTAACTCGTTAAAAAGTACAAAGTTAATAAAAGTATCGGTACAATTATATCATTATCACCATGTACAATATCACTGACTTTGTATATAAAACAACTTGATAAATAACAGGTTTTTAACATAGAACAATTATAAAAAATCGCTAAAACGATTTCATTTTATCTCAAAACTGATGGACAAGGGGAGGTAAATCTCATAAGCACGGAGTGGCTATAGAACCACCATGAAGCGAGAGAGAATTTATACCCAAAACAGTAAAGTCATACACGTTTTCACTTAAAAACAAATAATACACTCCAATTTCCTCTCGATGTCTTGCATTGAATGTAAAAATATGTTAATCAACGAGTTGTGTAAACCGAATTAGCTCAATAGGTAGCATGATGGCGTTTGAAGTGCCAACCAACATTCAAATCTCACCGAGGATAAAATTCTTTTTATTCTTTCAATTTTTATTTTTTATTGTTATTTTTTTCTTATTTAAATTCTAAACAAATAATGTCTATATATTATTATTATCAAGTTTTTTTAACATCCGTATTTTTTTAAAAAAACTGCAGCATTTGGATCTGACGACCGCCATTCGAATCTCACCGAGGGCAGAATTTTTTTATTTCAATTTTTATTATTATGTTTTTTTTGTTCTTATTTAGATTACTCTTAACAAATAAGCTGACTTTTGTTTATCTATTATTTTATTAAGATGTTTTATCAAAAAAACCTGTGGCATTTGGATCTGACGACCAGCGTTCCAATCTCACCGAGGGCAGAATTTTTTTATTTCAATTTTTATTATTATGTTTTTTTTTTGTTCTTATTTAGATTACTCTTAACAAATAAGCTGACTTTTGTTTATCTATTATTTTATTAAGATGTTTTTAAAAAAAACCTGTGGCATTTGGATCTGACGACCAGCGTTCGAATCTCGCCAAAGGCACAAACAATTTTTTATTTTTTATTATTTTTTTCTTATTTAGATTACTCTAAATAAATAATGATGCTTATTCATTTACAGATGGGATTCAAATGTAGATGGTGTAGTGCACTCTTTGATGCATACATTGACTGGAAATCACACTAAGATTTACATATGGATCTCGATGGTTTAGGTGCAGAAATGGAATCTTTCAATATATGTAGATGGTGTTCTGCCGTGTTTTCCAGTGCTTCGGATGTCATAGATCACGAAAATATACACGAGCAACTGGACGAGCTAGTCGGTATAAGTTCGATTTCACTCGAGTGCCCATGGTGTGAGGCTGTTTTAGACGATAGAAACGATTTCGGCCTGCACACCGATATTCATAAACAGCTTGAAGAGCTAGGAACTTTCATGCCAGTAATGAAATGCAAGATAGATGACGAAAATACAAGGTGTCATTCACCGTTACCGGGACCGAGTACCGAATTCGATTCCTTCTTATCCAGTCCCAACACTGCTTTTGATGATATAGTTAATCAACAATCGGGTGGCGGCAATGGTGATGAACTCGTATACGAAATTAAAAAAGTGGGAGAAAAAACGTTCCAAAATAAAGTCATCGATCGACATTATCGGGTCAAATTCAATCCACACCAGGCGTTAGAAGGACAGAAACTATCAGACTTGAACGCAGAATTGGAAAACATGTTTGACGATGTACTGAAGGAAGCCAAGACAGATTTACATGGAACTGACTTAGGAAGAATTATTATTATTTACCACGATGATTTGATTAATCCCATTTATGTTCCTGTGAGACCTTTAGATGATTTGAATGCTGATACTATTTTAGATTATTTGGAAAACACCTTGACGTCACATTAAGACCTTACAATGGACGAAGGGTTTTATTTAGATGTGGGAACAATGGAGTTGCCTCGTAGAGGTAGAGGCAATGCTATCAATAACTTGATTGCACCCAACAGTTCCCTAGCGACTAAAAGGTCTATTTCAGAAATTAAAAACCAGGACGATACCTGTTTAGCTCGGGCCATACTTTTAGGCTACCTCCTTGCCAATATCGTAACTATGGACAGATGGAACGACCTGATTAAAAAAAGAGTCTTTAAAATGTATCGATGATGTAGTATTGAAATACAACACGTGCCCTCGGTGGTATTTTGACATAATTAAAAAAGAGCAAAACAGAGCACGCTAAACGGATTTAACGCTCAAATTCTGCCGACTGGTAGACGTTCCTACAGACCGCTTCCTAACCATAACTTGAAGATTTTTTAGAAGTAGACTTTCTGGTAGTAAGCGCAAGGATGGGTAACAAATTTATTAGAGTTCCCTTCGAAGAAAGCATCAAGAAAAGACTGTACGTGTATCTTGTCGGAGATGGTGAATCATCGCATTTCCATGCTATCATCAATATTTGTGGTGTTTTTGGTGCATCTAAATTCTGTGAATACTGCTTGAAACCATACCACAAAAACCATGATTGTAAAATCAGTTGTTACGTATGTAACGAAAAGGAGTGTCCGATGGATGAATCAACACAAATGAGTTGTTTAAAATGCCATTTAACATGTAGATCAGAAGAATGTTTTGACAGACATTTAATCAAACGGAAGAGAAAAAATAAAGAAAACGCACCCATGTGTGATCTACATTGGAGATGTTTAGAATGTTGGAAAGTATTAAAAACTGAGGAAAGGACCCCGAAGGATCACAGATTTGAAGAATGGTTCTGTCAATGTTGCAAGGAATATGTAGACCCTGGACATCTGTGTTACTTACGAACTCTAGAGGCTAAGAAAAGTGCCTGTAAATTTATATTTTTCGACATTGAGACGACACAGAATGAAATCATGTCCTGTAAAGACGGTTATTTACCAAATAAAAACAAAAGGTGTAAATGTACAGCAAAGGACCGTGTGAAAAATGTGCGTTATGTAACAATTGCAAACAGAGTCAGTGTGGAAAATATCAACACAATGCTAATTTGGTAATTGCACAGAAGGTGTGTACGACCTGTATAAACGAAACATTATCATCTATGTCAAAATGTGAAGACTGGTTCTAGATGTAAAAAATGTAAAAAGTACAACAAAGAAGAAAAATGTTACGAATTTCCGCTTGCGAGAAAACGTGTGGATTTCGAGAGATGATTTTTACTGGGGGCCGTGCAATGACTGACTTTGGACAATGGCTGTTTGAGAGAAAACACAAGGATTTCACCGTATTGGCTCATAACATGCGTAGTTTCGATGGATATTATTTGTTGGAATATTTAATCAATCAATCTATTCGACCTGACAAAGTCATTTATTCCGGTTCTAAAATAATGTACATGCATGTAACCAGGGGTTTGAACATTCGTATCATTGACAGTTTATACTTTTTACCCATGAAACTCTCGAGTCTACCAGAAGCATTCTCTTTAACAGAACTGAAGAAGGGATACGTTCCACATTTTTTAACAAACCAGAGAATTTGGAATATGTTGGATCATACCCAGATCCGCATTATTACGGATGTGACTATATGTCGACAAAAGAAAGAGGAAAATTCATGTCATGGCACCGACAAAAGGCATTGGAAAGAGCAACGTTTGATTTTAAGAGGGAAATTGTGGAGTATTGTCGTAGTGATGTCCAAATTCTGAGACAAGCATGCTTGAAATTTCGGGAAATATTGATGGATATCACAGGAAAGGAAGAGTCGTTTGTAAACGAAGAGGGGGAACCGCAAGTGGAAATGAAAAGTGCAGTTGACCCGTTCAACGATATCACAATCGCCTCCGTCTGTTCTACTGTATTTCGAACAAAGTTCTTGAAAGAAAACTGGGAAGTGAAACTTCGAAATAAAGCCGGGGAAGTTTCGGATTGAATATCTGCATACAAGAATAATGGCGAATTTTTTGTTTCAATGGAAGATGCCTGGTTGAAGGAAACAGTTTTATATGATAAAGATTACATCATTGAAGAATCCAGATTTGTTGATTCTCTTCTTGCACAAGTTCCATCTGGAGGATATAGTCGAGACCAATACAGTATGAAATCAATAAAGTGGTTAGAATTGCTCATGCATAAAAGTGAGCAGACTAACACACCTATTCACATACAGCATGCTTTGAATGATGGGGAAGTATCATTGACGGGAACCAGATATAAGTTCGATGGATACTGCGAATCCAATAACAAAGTCTATGAGTTTTTAGGTAATTAGCATTGTACCAATATAAACTAATTTTTTATTTTGTCATAAAAAAAACTCAATCATGTCGAAACAGGTGCTCATTTACTTTATATACGTTTGAAGTGTTTCTATGATCTAAAATCCTAAGGGATCTAACAAATTAATGTTTTAAATGTTTTGATGTAAATTTATACTTTTATCGGACAGGTTGCTTGTATCATGGTTGTAAAGATTGTTATCCCGATAAAAGACATCAAATAAAAATGCCACGAACCAAGCAGTCATTAGAAGAACTCTATGCCTTGACATTCTATAGGTACTCCCACATTTTCATAAATAGCAAGATGACTGACATTGCATAGATAACAAATTCAAGAACGACATTCCATAATGTATATAACATTTCATAGGTTTCCAAATCAAAAATAAAAATATAACACAAAGATTTTTTATAACAGTTTTATTTCAACAAAGAAATCTAAAATATCTAATTTTAATGGAGTGTTTTGATTAACAAGAGATCAATGGAAAATATGTGAAAAATCCTTGCTCAAAATCATAATTTGCTTATGGCATGACATAATGTGAAAGTCAAACAAAATAAATAGAAAAATGTATTGAGCATTGCAGTCAAAATTTGTAGATACAAAAATACTATATTTTAAGACAAGAATTTAGAAATTACTTTACAAGAAGAATATGAGCTTTTACAAAATTGAAGTATTTCAACAAAACTATGTGCATAAGAAATTCAGTCATGGTTAGAAAAAAAGACACTTATTGAAAGTAGCAGCTCATCCAGTAACAGTTAGATTAAAATATAAGTGTACCAATTATTATACTAATCTGGTATACATCAAACATATACCCTTAGGAAATTCACATTATAAAACTCTTGAAAACAAATATCTAAATAAGAAAAATATGGTTAAACCTTATAATAAGACAAGAAAATCCTACATACTTACAATCAGCTGATGATTATCTTTAGGTTCACAAAATTAGTACTTAACTCATCTTTATGACAAATTATCTTAATCTCTGACCCGAAGACATGTTTTGTATATAATGGAATGTTTGAATAAGTATCATTTTTATAATTCCCTTAAAGATCAGCAAGGAACAATGTCATGATAAATCATAATTAAAAACTATAGCTTAAAGATATTTAACATAAAATCTGAAGTAAAAAGAAAGACACAAATCAGGAAAAAATGTTAACTCTGGTTAAAAGTACAATTTAGGAATTTTACAAAATGGAATGCACTGAAATTTATCACATATACATAGCTGCAAATACTTCAATGACTAAGATCAACAGTAACAAAAATAAAACGCTATGCATCTACAGCTAACAAACTTATACACTAAAAATCATTCCTGAGTATTAAAAGGTTTTTATACATAGTTGCAAAATGCTTTAATAATCAACAACAAAACAAACTATGGTTCTTACAAATAACAGTATTACACTAAAAATGCTTCAATAATCAACAACAAAGTAAACTGGTTCTTACAAATAACAGTATTACACTAAAAAAATTTCCTGAGAAATAAAAGGTTTTTATATAAAAAAAATTGCACGAGTAAGAAACATGAAATTTCAATAAAACAAAATTAAGAGGATGTCTAGTTTTTTTTTTACAAAATTTCTCAAACACTTGGAGCTAATAAAATGAGCAATTCAGTATGAGACATCAAATTCGATTCCAAATTCAAGCTACAAGCTTATAAGTACATCATAAACAGTATGAATGTATATGATAAATGTCGGATGACAGGTCTGAATTTACAAATCAAAAATAAAATGGTTTTCTCATCAAGACATGGATAAATAAAAACTATAATATACTTAAATTCTAAAGAGACACAGAGTATTTGAAACTTACAAGAGAGTGAATGTAGCAGAAAGATACATATTTCATGCAAAAAAGTTTTGAAATTAAAGAAATATAAAAAAATACACTTTAGTTACATCTATGTATTACTTTGATTAAAATAATATATATATATATATATATATATATATATATATATATTAAGTAACCATCAATCAGTTCAAAAAGATTAGGTTTAAATGAAAATCAAGAATCTTACACAGATTATATTTTGACATAAGCTGTTTACTACTACTAAGACCATTGTGATTCTACTAAACTCAGCAGTTTTCTCCATTTTTCAAGTATTAAAATGAATTAAAATAAACATATTCAAATATTAAACTCTTAAATCTCTAAAAAATCTTCTTTAAAAAGTTCACAAAGAACTAAATCACAACCAGTTATTCATAAAAGACTTAAATCATCAAACTCTTCTTTAAAAAGTTTACATCAAAATAAATCATCAAACTCATATCTTTTAGTGCAATTCACATCACAATAAATCACCATAGTCAAATTCTTGAATCTAAAGGAAGTGGACATCAAATATTACAACCATTTATAAATATTTTCAGAAAAGTTTCGAATGTCAATCCTGCTCTATATCCATGTAGATTATGTCACTCTGACTTACAAATATATGGAGAAATGTGTGAATTAATGTCAATAGCTGGCAATATGGAGACAATGTCGGTTATTAGGGGGATGTTATTGCAACCTATCACACTATACTACATTTAACTGATGATGCAGCAAAATTAGTACTGTGGTATAAGGACAGTAAATACCTTATTCAACTTTACCTATTATCAAAACAAACATATAGATATGAAAATTTTGGAGACAGAGTGCAGAAACTAACAGGAAATAATGAAGAAAAGGTAAGTTTTAAAACTCATTTATATCCATATCTAATGGGTGCTCTAGCAACACGCTGTAAAATTCTTCGCCGTGCTGGTGGATGTACTGGTTGTGGATTAGGTGCAGGATTAGAAGCAAGATTAGGTTCAAACTGATGTGGATTTGGTTGATTATCAAGTGTGGTTGAAGTAAAAGCAGAATCTCAATCATACTCAGCAAAATCACAATGACTAGATCAATACAGTTCACATAATCTGTAAATGAATTAACAAATTCAGAAAGTTTAATGAAAAACAAACTACGAGGTTCATTGTTCATTGTTAAAGTGTATAGACTATAGTTCAAACATTCTTTGATCGAAAATCACATTCTCTTTAAAACAACATGAATATGTATTTCCGAAACACATTTCCACTTCTTTTTAGAATTAAAATGATAGCCAAACAAAGTCCAATGCTGTAAGTAAAAGAAGTAAAATAGAGACTGGTAAAATTAAGAACTATGACTGTGTATTGATATTTCACTTAATCGAACATTTTCATAAATCCTTGTCATTTTCCTTCTTCTATATCTGGTCAGCAAGCAGTAAGTAATAATCAATACCATCAGAACTGAAAAAAGTAGAGAAAGCAATATACCTATTTACTGCTTACTCTTCAAAAGCTATGAACGTGGAATTTAGTCATAACTTAAAAAATCTTAAAAATTACATTGAAAGCAATATAAAAGTAAATATCATAAGATATTATTTACAGTATTATACATGTAGATATTAAAACTTATTTTCTGAATTTATTTTAATCTCAATGTACCTGTAAAAGTGATAAAGACTGGATATATCCAAGAAAACCATTTAGGCAGCTCATTCTGAAATTAATACAAAGATCTTTTTAAAAATGCTTCTTTAATTAACATATATATATTTTCAGAGTAGAAATGCAAGAAACAGCATTAAAAATCAAGACTGGAAGAGTCCTGGTAAAATGCGTCACCCAGATATCCGCCTGCTGATGAAACCTTGTCATCTGATAATGACTCACCAGCAACTTCACCCCTGCCACCAACTACTTATTCACCAAGATCAACCACACCACCTTACTGATTCATCCCAATTATGTTGCATTTTGAATCAATATGAAAATAAGTATAGAAACATCATTTTATTCGCTTTCATAATTTAATCTTGTGTTTACAGATGCAATATGTGGAATTTTCTAAACAATAGTTCACATTTGGGATAGATATTTTACAATTTTCAACAAACGATGAAGTCACAGAATGAGTGTTAATTTTACTCACATCAGAATCTTTAGTGTTGTCTTTTGGATCTGGCACGCTACTACTTATGCTTAATGACTTGTCATCGCTTGATGTATAGTATGAGAATAGCAACTTTATGGTTGATGGAGATGTGCTAATTTCCTCTTCTTGTGTAGCAGTTCTACTCTTCAGTTCTTGTGTAGAAGTTGCATCATTGGAAAAAGCCTTAAGGAATTGTAAAAAGACATATTTTTAAAAAATGTTACTGAACTACTTTATTTTTAAGTATATGACCAATTATCTTAATTGTCATTATATATATGTGTGTGTGTGTGCCACAATCCACTAACAAACCACAGGTAAACTGTATAGAAAGAATTCATATGACCACTGTCAAATAACGACCATGATGTTGATTGGCATTGGAAAACGAATCCGTATTAATTCTGTGTAAAATAGGATGTATAAAATTGTCAATCCATTGTTATAGGCAATTTTTTTTTTATAAAATGTATCAAAACAAAGAGGATATATTGAATATTTCACTTATATAGTTACTTTATTTATATCCTGAATACTTTTTGAAAAACAATAATTCAAATATTGACAAATTTGGTTAAAATTGATAGATAAATATCTGATTTTAATGACCCGTTTGGGTAAACATTATCTTACATGATGAATTCAGATACATACACAATTTTGTCCTCCAATTTCAAGATCGATGTTTCTCCCCGATCCTATAGCTATTACTCGTTTCTTTATTGAACAGTCTCCAGTTTCAATTCTTACCAAGGTAAGCTTGCATTCGTCTAGCTGACACCTCACAATCAAATTGCTGGTGGTAGCAAGAGCATCGAAGACAATCATTTTCACGGTGGGTAGCTTGCTACCATCAAATTCAAAAGTGTCGGAACGACCACCAAATTTGCATTGTAATCCCTCAACTTGGAAAAGGTCATCGTATAATGGATGGCATGTTTTTGGATCAACATTTCTCGAAATGACGACATGCCAAAACACACACAGTACTGCCAAAAGAAACAGCATTACTTTCGCGCTATTAAGTGCCGCCATCAAGTCCAAAGGTCATATAATCGTACCTTACAAAGTTCGTACCGATTCAATTGACCCAGACCAATAGCCAAAGTTCTGTAGCTGTCGATTTTATATATTTTTCAATAAAACGGATAAAAGGATAGATGACATGAAAACGTTAAATTAGACAATTTTTTTATTTATTCTAGTGTAGCATTTGTTAAAATGTACTAAAATTTGAGCTCTTTAAATGTTCGGAACTTGACAAGACTTGATTTATCTGCCTTTGACCATGTGACTGCTTTAAATATGTATTGCCTTAATCTGTACGGTTAAAAGAGCAAAATTTTCAAAATGAAAACTTTTTATGCTGAAATTGTATAATTCAGCAAAAATTTATTACTTTCACAAGATGAAAAACTGTCTATAAGCCAGCTTATAGGTGGCTTATAGGGGGCTTATAGAGGGCTTATAGAGGGCTATAAGCCACCTATAAGCCATCTATAAGCAGTTTATAGATGACCTATAAGCCATCTATAAGCCGGCTTATAGATGGCTTATTGGCACTCAAAATATAAGCCATCTATAAGCCATCTATAAACCACCTATAAGCCTTCTGTCAGTAGAAATAAATTTTAAGGATCTTTAATTTGTTTTAAGATTTTTAAGGGTTTGTTTCAACAAAAAAATACAGAAAACAAATTTCAATATATATTATTTTAACTTTAAAATAATATAAATATATTAAAAATAATTATACTTTCCTAACTAATTTCTTATTTAAAAAATATTTATTTTATTGTTATGAATTATTTTATTTCATTAATTTTATTTCTTTTTAATTTAATAATAAAATTATTTAATTGTAATTAAAAATTTTATTCTATTTATTTTTTATGTTTTTTCTTTTATTTGTTTATCTTTTTATTCATATATTTATTTTATTTGATGTTATTTTTCCTGAAATCACATATAATTACTATCACTCAATTTTGCCCCCAGCGGGACTTGAACTCGCGATCCTGATTCTCCTGACTACAGTCTGATTCTCAATCTACATCCTTATCCATTGGGCCACGGAGGACACGAACTCAATCACTTATTTTAAATGTTATCAGTACCCAGTTATCTAAGATGTGATCACGTGACTAGCTCTTAAACTTTCAGATTTTTATAAACTATCAATAATAAATATATCTGATTTTAGTCATTTTTTTTACATATTTATTATTTATTTTTATATTATTATTATTATTATTATAGTTTGTTTTTATTAGAAGAATAATTTTTAGGGTTACTGACCCAAGATATCAAAGGAAGACAGGAAGTCAAATCTCACCTGTAATATACTTATGTATCTGGCTGGCAGAGATAAATTATGAAGATCAATCATCGATCAGATGTTTGGTTAATATATATATTATTTATATATTCAATAATGCTTGAGATCAAAACTGTAAATTTTATTAAAAATTCTCCATTATAATATAGTTTTTTATTGTAATACCGGTACTTGTTTTCTTTATTGGTGGATAATCTTCAAAAGAAAATATAGAACAAGTTAAAAGATAGAAATACAAGTTTCAATGTTATTTTGTAACAATCTATCCTTATATCATAGAAAATTAAAAAAAAAAACGAATGACTGACACTGATGTAATGGTTTGAGATTTCACATGAAATTGTTTTATGAGAGAAAGAAGAAGTGAAGTATTTTTAAACCGCATGAGAGAAAGTTATATAAATGATTTCATTATGTAACAAATTATAAAATTCTTAACGAGAGAGAGAGAGAGAGAGAGAGACTGGGGAGAGAGAGTGTTACAAATTAATGTGTTGCTTTATGCCAATAAATACTATAATTATATATGTACCTGCGGAAATACCTTATACTGTTTGATATGTTTCTAGAGAACACTTTTTTCAACATACCGAACAACAGGATGTATTTATAACTTAAGTCTGGCATATTTGAAATCCGATTAATTTGGTTAATTTTCAAGATATTCAGAAATTTGAGGTGTCATTCTGAAGATCTCTCTATGCATATTACATCTATATTTTTAATTATTTTGTCGATATTTCTTATTGCAACCCGGTACTTGAGCCCACCTTACCCAAAATCTGTGTATAGAAAACGCATATGGTATGACACTTAGTTTATGTGATATTTTATTTTTTTATAAATATTTGAAAATACGGTATATATTCTATTATCATAAATAAAAATCTTTTTAATCGACGTTATACATATACTGATCGCATAGTCCAGTGGCGGATCCAGCGGGGGGCACAGTGGGCCCGTGCCCCCCCCCCCCCAGTTGCCCCGACTTTTGCCCTCTCTCTCACAGCTAATTGCCTTAATTAGTGGTACTGATTAATTAATTCGTGTACACAGGTAGGAAATTGGGTAGGGGAAATTGTAATCAGGTATTTTACCAGTTCGCTGAAGCATGAAAGAATCCAGGTAGTACTGACCAGTCTTAGGTGATGATGTTATTTACCTGATCGCTGAGGCGCGAAAGAAACCAGAAACTAATTTTTAGCACACAAAATTATCTTTTTTGTATATTTTTACAGCACGACGTTCTATCTCCACATAAAAGTACAAATTTTTGTACATTTTTATTTTTAATTGGTTTTAATGGGGGAAAAATCTGTTTCATTTGACTTTTTATTCTATTCGCCCAATTATCGGCTTTACGAAACAATCAGTCTGAAATAAACAGTGTTTTTTTTCTAGTGACAAGATTCTTGTCTGTTGCACCTTTAATGCGCATTATATAATGATGAAACTGACTAACTAGTCATTTTTAAACTAATACAAAAAGGATGTAATATAATAAAAGATGGATATCATACAGTTAATTTTAAACAAGTGTGGAAAAGGGGGTGTGGTAGTAGGAGACCTACCCCTTAGGTATATGTAGCAGGCAGGTCAGTTGGTAGAGTGCTTGTTCCTTAAGTCAAGGAGGTCGAGGGTTTGGTCTCTGGTCAGGTCTGACCCAAAATTCGCTCGGCATTAAGAAATGAATGCGGGTCTTTTGGACATACCTTAAAAATCGAGGCCCTTTGTCACGGTAGGCGTGGCACGATAAAGAACCCTAACTGCATAATGCCATCACCGCAAAGCACAGGTAAATATTTCTGCACCTACACCTATAGCTGGTGGCGTCTCGATATAAGTGAAATATTGTTGACTTTGAAGTTAAACCCAATTAATCAATGATCAATCAAACACAGGACCGGGATTCAAACAGAAAGACTTTCCTTTATTAACTCAACTGGATCACCCAGACCACGTTCATCCATTTATCGACTAAATTAAATCAAAACACTGGTATCCCTCCAAAGGATCGACGTATCGATCTACAACTTTCAAAGGTCGAACGAACTCCTTTAATATAACGAAAAAATGTCAGTCTGGATCTGCGGTGCACAACTACACCTCGACAAATAATAAGACCAACAATACAAGTTACCGACGGCGACACATTTCGACAGTACAGTTGATAGACATATATCGATAAAGATACTAGTATTATGAACTCACCGACACTCATAGCCACCTGCATCAATATTACAATTTTTGAAAAAAGCTAGACTGGTTTAGATCTACTTTGAATGCAAGGTAAAAAGGACGCTCGACAGTGTTCAAGATGCAGGAAATTGCACCATTTGTACTGAAAAAAGCGATTTTTTTCTGGGGGAGCATGCAAGTTGAACAAGGGTGGAGGAAACGGAAGTACACTGAGAAAAGAACAAACACTCGGCAAACGAATTTTCTCACACTAGGACTTGCCCGAACAAAATACGAACCAAACTGGTGAGATCCAGATTGTAGGATTGTGGAGAAAACAGGAGTACACGGAGAAAACAACCATTTTTCGGCAAGCAAACATTATAAATTTTCCGTTCGGTAAATTAGGAGGGTTATCTCGCACTCCTGTATAGTCAGTAAACCGTCCACTGGGTGCAAGGTGCAACGTATAATATTCGGCCGTAACTTGTACTAATCGTTTAAATTTATAACAATAATTTACTTTAAATAAATAAATAAATGCCGATCGAAATAAAAGTTGGGTTTTTTTTTTTAATCACAACATTAAATCATATAACTTTATAGCTTCTAAGTTTGTTGCGGTTGCTCAGTTTGTAGACTGCTCGCCTAAATGGGAGGTCGTGGGTATGAACCCCGACCGGATCTGACCCAAGACTTGAAAGTGGGCAATGATTGTTCTTTCGCCAAGCACTCGGCATTACGAAATGAAAGTCACAGTTCTTTCGGATGGGAACTAAAAATAAACGAGGTCTCACGGTAGCTTGGCTGTATAGCAGCCATCAGCGCAACGCGCAGGCAAAATTTATGCACATTCGCCTGTAGCTGGCAATGTCTCAATATAAGTGAAATATTCTTGACTGGTACGTTTAACATCATTATTCAACTCAACTAACTCTAACTTGGTTACTTTTTATTTCATTTGTGAGGAAATATTTGTATGCAGGTAGTTTCTGGTCATGTAATTAAAAGATATTATGCTTTTGAAATTTGTCTTGTTTCTGCAATGGAAACAAATGTAAATTGGTAGTAGTGAAATCCATTTGCACCATTTTAGTGTCATTTTTGCGCCAGGATATCACTCTTTTCTTAAACTTTTTTAAACAGAAATCCTCGGTCCTTTTGCGCGAATATGGTAGCTAACTGTCCCATTTTATTGAGAGTGTGATTGAGATATGAATATTAATTTTGTCTTACCTCGTTCTTGATCGTAGATAAAATATTCAAATAAATAAAATCACCCCACATAAAAATGAGACATAATTATAATACTGTATTAAATATCGCTGACGGGACCGACTACAATATGCATGAAATAAAATTATTGTTTTTGAGCGGCCGATCACGTGTAAAATGCATTAATACATTTTCATTTAAACACCGTTTAAAAATATATAATGATCATGGACATCTTCTACGATTATAAAATCATGCAGGTTTATAGTATCAGGGAACGCAAATTATTTTACTGGATCCAGAAATCTTCACATGGAGACGATAGTTCAAAGATCTACCAGTTTTATCAGATGAATTTGTGATTTTTATTTATTTTTCATTCATTCATTCATTCATTCATTTATTTATTTATTTATTTATTATTTATTCATTCATTTATTTATATAAATACTCAGAGTATTAGGTTAATCTCTCTCTCTCTCTCTCTCTCTCTCTCATATTTTAGATATTTATTAAAGTTTTAATAATAAATATTTATTTATTCATTTATTTACACATAAATGACAATTGGTAAAAAGTACTAATACTCCCGGTCCATCCAAATTAATTAAAGTTAATTAGATTAACAGCATACAGGTAATTTTTTCACGTGGAATATGCTATCGTCTGGTTAAATGAGTTTGAATTTGCTTCTGTTATCAATTTGTTACGTAAGGTGTTGATGAGGTGTACCGATGGTCATTAATTAGTGACCGGGATGTGTTTATTACCTATGGACATAAATATGTAACTGATAAATAGTCGAAACTATCACTTTTTGAATTAAAAAAGATAAATAAATACGTTTATAAGAAGGTGTAAAAAGAGTCAATTTGGTGCTTAAAAAATGTGTTGAGCAGGTTAGAGATTATAAATAAAAAATATAATAATAAATAAATAAATAAATAAGTTGAAAACTAACAATGATGAAATTTAATTGCCGGTAAATATATGTTAAAGTGCCTTTTTGTCATTTATACAAATTGGATAAAAATAAATAAATAAATAAATTGAAAACTAACAATGATGAAATTTTATTGCCGGTGAATATATGTTAAAGTGACTTTTTGTCATATATACAAACTGAATAAATAAATAAATAAATAAATAACTAAATTGAAAACTAACAATCATAAAAATTTTACTGCCGGTCATTATATTTTAAAGTGCGCATTTTCTCCTATGATTTTTTGTCATATATACAAACTGAATAAATAAATAAATAAATAATAAATAAAAAAATAATTATAAATAAGACTTCAATAATGTAAGTACACGACAATGATTTTATTTAAAAATAGAAACAGTCTATAAGCCACCTATAAGCATGGCTTATAGGTGGCTTATATTTTGAGTGCCAATAAGCCAGGCTTATAGATGGCTTATAGGTGGCTTATAGATGGAGGTCCTATAAGCCACCTATAAACCACCTATAAGCTCCTATAAGCCAATCTATAAGCTCCTATAAGCATGGCTTATAGGTGGCTTATAGATGGTATTTCATCCTGTGTTTGAGTGTAGAGGGGAGTTTTGTTTTCGTTTTCCATAAATAATTTCCCTATTGATGTTTTTCATAGCTCTATTTTCACAAATACGATTTTACCGCGCAAATGATATTACCATCAGTCATGATAAACGTATGGTAATTTGCATATTGTTTTGCAAATGATTGGACATGAGATTCTTGTATCATAATCCATAGCTCTGACTGGACGCATTCACAACGTGACCATTCTGGCGGGTAAAAAATTAATCCCATGACTATAAAAGGTTAGGTTTACAGGAAAAAATCACACCGCTGCCTACATTTTTTAGATATTATCCTGAAAGCAACACATTGCTTATTCTTAAAAAAATAATGGCAAATCAAATCCCAACATTCATTCAAAAAACTAAACCTGGTGGACAAACGGAAATGAGAACTCTATTTGGGATAAGAAAAGCACTGGTGCTGGTAAAACGAAATTCACATTTTTATGTGAACCTTTACAACAATCAATTTATTGATGGGAAGCAAAGTGACGATAGAATTAGTTTAGGGATGGATGAATTGGATCAGTTGATAAAACTGAGACCATTTCTAGAGATTGCGAAGGAAAGCTTCACCGAGGTATTTGTTTTTGAATTTAATCGCGTAAAGAATTGTTAGTTGATTTTCTTTTGTAAAAAAAAATTGATATACATCGGTTATAAACGACATTAACTAAAAAGTGGTTTGATAATCCTTCATTAATCGGTAAATTAAAAATATCTAAATAGTTTTTTTAATTACTAAGATAGTCACTGATTTAACTTGCCATTGTAAGGATAACTTCAAGCTGATAATATAGTATGTATTTAGTTTTGCTGAAAAATCATTTGTACTGGCATGGGGGTGGGAAGCCAAATTTTGCTACATTTAAATTTAAAAAAAAAATTCTTAGATTGTGAAACCGAGACTTGGTCTATTGCTTTTAGAATGTAGAAATCAAGGACGTCATCGATGATGAAGCAGGTTTCAAGAACAAATGATACCACAACGCATAAGTCATTGATAAAGTACAAAAATCAGGTTCAAGTCAGTTTCATAAAACGTCGCTTCGACATTTTTTTTCTTAATTGAGAAAGTAAAGTATAAAAGTATGGAGAGTTATTGTTGTCACCTCGACACCCAACCGTTCTGCCTCCATAAGTATAATGCTAATAGTTGTTAAAAAACGTTTTTAATTACCTCTAGTTGCAAGCTATATGGTGGGATTTGTCTTTCTTTTCTTTAGTTTTATTGACTGAAAAAGTACACTATTGCTTTTAGACTGATGCAGAAAACATTGACCCTATTGGCAATAGAGGCTATAAGATGGGTACCATGCTAAATGCCAAAGTCAAGACTGAAACTGCCACTTCAACAGATAGTATGGCTAAGGACAATAATTATGTCTTGTTCATACGGAGCAAACAAAAGGATGGGGGTTACCTTGAGAGACGTGCCGTCTACTAATAAACGAGTGGCAATCGAACCAGCTTCTCAAGAGTACAAGCTGAATGAAATTGAAAATGATATGTAAAGCGAATTGATACTTCCCATGTAATCCATGGAATGCGATAGAAATATCGCCATCTACAATTATATCATGTGTCAGTTTCACAATGATCCTTAGTTAAGATTTTCCTTAACTTAAATTTCGAAAATTTTACATTTGAATAATTTTGTTATTTTTTCAGATGAAATGTATTTTGATGTCTCATTTTTAAGATCATGTTAACTGCATACATTTACCATGTGGTTATTTGCAAAATATTTTGTTAAAATACTTTTAATAAATTTCACTAATTTTAAGTTAAGGAAATTCTTAACTAAGGAACGATTGTGAAACTAGGGGTTCTATTGGATAAGATACTTTTTCCATAAAGTTGCTCATATCATTTGCATTTAACTGATACAATATAAAAATTAATAACTAGCATGTAGCGTCATAATAACAAATTTTATTATCTCCACTTTGAAGAGTAGATAGAAAAATAGAAAAGATAAGAAATTTACAAGACAGAAATATATAATATATATATATATATATATATTGATAGAAATTTAATTTTTAATTTTATAATGTCCGTACGCTAAAGTTTCTATTTTATTGTTTTTCACTTAACGCTTGTCATCAAAAGCACATAATCCCGTTTTCACAATACAGTCCATGTAAAGTTTGTGATTTTTACACCGAATTAAATTCACTACACTTTTTTCATTTTTTTCGAAATAAACATTCGCGATACTTTAGCGTACGGACATTATAAAATTAAAAAATTAAAAAAATAATAAAATGTGTTATTATGACGCTACATGCTAGTTATTAATTTTTATATTGTATCAGTTAAATGCAAATGATATGAACAACTTCATGTCTCAAAGATTTTTTGATCACAGTTTTGGATATTCCTTTGGCTGTATTTTTCTGTTTATTTCCGGCAAACACTAAGGAGTACATCTTGCTCCGAAGGCCAAGAAATTCTTTGACAGGATTTCCTAAAATACATAAAAGTTTTGTCATTTTGAAAATATTGTTTTTCTGATTATAATATAGGAATCTATCCGAAGGACATATTATTGTCCGACATTTTGTCAAATTAAAACATGATTTCATAATTATGTAATTATATATTATATACATTTTAACATTTTGATTATATACAATACATATATTGGAATTTATATACTTTTATGTATTTTGAAGAAAACACAAAAATGTCACACTATTTTTTTTAACTTTTACTTTTAAAAATGACAGATGTAATTCAAATAAAAATTCACATAAATTTAGTTCCAACTGTTTCAACTTCAATTCTAAATTGCACAATTTTCGAATTATTCGTGGACATTTTTGCGTTTTGATATTTTAATTATGCGGAGTTTATATAAAGGATATGATTGTTTGTTAAATATTAATGTCGAACTTATGAAGATATTTACATCTGATTGTAACAACGATGATTTAATATTTTACAAATGAATAAAGTTTTAGTTTTAACCCAATTCTAAGTTGTTATTTTAATACATGCCTTCACATTCGTCTTTAAATGTACATAATTTTTTCTTGTTAGTTGCATCATACAGCATGTGATCTCTTGGATAATTCGAAAAATCAAATAAATGTCCATCTATCTGTCATCATGCCCTTATACACATCTTCCGTAAAAATGTCATATGCTAGAGAATCCGTATCTGTGAAAAGAACATTTTCCCATCCATATTTTGGTTGCATCACTTTGTAATGGAATTCATACATGTTGACTTTTGACAATTCCAAAATTGAGGCACCTGAAATGTAAATTGAATTGGACATTTACAGACTACATAATATGAAGTTCTAGTAAAATGTATATAACGAAGAATCAGGGATGCATACAACTGCTTGTATACATCCCTGGATGAATGAAGAGTATCCGTCATTAATTATTTATGTGAAAGTCTGGATATAACCTCAGGTTTTATAACACTAAGTGCAAAAATAATCTCGAATTCGAACCCCAGTCTCATATTATCTTCAGTTGGGGTTGAAAAAAGTCTCCTTGTAAGATACAAAATATTTTTTCTAGCAATTAACATGATATAATTACCTGCATATATTGGCTGATTCATAAATAACGTCGTCATTTTATTTTCCACACCAACCATATCTTCCGAAAAAATCTGGAATCGCTCGAATGAAGGCTTGGCTACCAGCTTTTTTAGTGCTATTTCATTATTGACTAGTTTGATATTAACCCTGTTCCTCAAATTCATCATGGTTCGACCAAAAACACTGATAAATGAAATAATTGTAAAATAATTAACAATCTCGGATTCCGGGTTATTTCATTTCCAATACAACTTTACCACAAATTCCGGATAGACAGAAGAAAAAACGAATGCAACAGTGTTACAACGACAATGGAAATGACAGCGAAATGGCAGTCTTGGATAAATTTCTATTAATGTATCTGAACGGTAAGATGTATAAGTTAAACATTAAGGTGTATAAATAATATTTTAAGCCATTGATGTATTTATTTTATCAATTCAATTTACCAGTTAAGAAGTAGTAGCTTTTCAAAAAATGGTCTTACTGATAACAATTTTCGGGAAGTATATATGGTATAATTACTAACGAATTGCACATGAGCTTGAAGAAATCTTTCTCAAAATCGTTTTTGGCCTCTTTTCTTTTTTCAATATTGAAGTTGATGTAATCTTTCAACCATGCACTTAATTCTCAATCCAAGTTCCAAATAAAGCTGTAAATTTCTATAGTGACAAATATAATTTGGTTTATCTTGTAGTGTTGGAATCAGTTTAGATGTTTTTTAATCTTCTTTGTTTACCAAATAACTGTTTCCATAACTTGTCACTATATGGAGATAACTCATCATCACTGACGGTCTTGTGAGTTGGTGCTAATGGATAAGAATTGTGAGCATCATGAAGATATTCTAGATACATCAAATCCACTTCTAAAAAGTATCCTTTGTCTCCATCTCTAGGTATGTATCTAAACAACCCTGTGGGTAATTTTTGTGTTCCCATGACACTTGAATACAAGGAAGTAGCATCATAATACATAATATACGAGGTTGGTTGTTCGGGATTGTAAGATTCTGGTATGTAAGGGTTATTTGCTTTTGCATACTTTTTACTAATAACACTTATTCCTCCTCTCATAGATGATTAAAAAAAGTTATACATGAGAGGATCAGTTAACAGTTCCAGTGTCACATTACTTTTCTTCATGACAGCTGAAAAACTCAGACCGGGAGCTGTCAGAAACCAACATGCATCTAACGAGTAATAAGATAGGGTCATTGTTTTGAATTTTTCAAATACATCTGCTAGTGATAAAGTATCGGTTAGTACATTCAAGTCGTGAAAATCACCTAGTGCTTTCATATTGAAAGTGTTTAAAACATTACAAGCTTGTTGATAATCTTCTTCTGATATAGGTTCACCTCTAAGTTTATTATAGAAACCTTCTCTGGGCGGTAGATTTTTCAAAACTGTCAATGTAATCATAACAATAAACATTTTTCCGTAATAAAAGTCTTGCCATTTCATCATTGGTAAAACATTTACGAAATTGTTTAAAGTTTTCAAATCAATCTGTGGACAAATTAGAAATCAAGGATTCCAAAGAACTACTCATAAATTGATAAGAATCGATAAAACGCAAATCACTGAGTGAGAATGATATATATAATTTTCCATGTTTTTGGCAATACAGTTTAGTTTTCTGTCTTTGTATTTAGGGTTTAAACATTTAAGGAATGTCCACCATCTTAAATCTGAGGAATGTACATGTTAATCCGAATCTGTATTCCATCTATTTACAACAGTATGCCAATCAACATGTAATGTTTCTGTTTCATTGTCAATGTCCTTGATTTCTAATTTAATCTCAAACACTATTTCTTTTCCATAACGCTCCTCTATTATGTATTTCAATTTATTTTTCAAATCTGTAAGGTTTTCATCAAGTTGATCCATCTTTAGTCTTGCTAATATTGTAAATGCTTTTAAAATGTTTCACACGAAATGGTTTAATATTTAACCTAACTCACGAATTAATAGTGTCAGGGTATGTCAAACCAGTATTTATGAAATGTCAACCATCTTGAAACATCTGGAATGTGTTGGGGATACCTATGGAATGTCGGTCATCTTACTATCTATGGAATGCAAGGGCACCTATGGAATGTAAGGGCACCTATGGAATGTCGGTCATCTTACTATCTATGGAATGCAAGGGCACCTATGGAATGTCGGTCATCTTACTATCTATGGAATGCAAGGGCACCTATGGAATGTGAAGTATCTACATACCCTGGAATCTTCAGGGGTACCTATGGAATGTCAGCCATCTTGGTATCTCAGGAATGCCAGGTATCTACATACCCTGGAATGCTCAGGGGTACTTGGGTACCCCTCCCAGAACCACTTATACATCACTACTCATGTACACCATGGTGTTTCCGCCTAAAAATCCCCAAAATTAAGGTGGTCATAATTAGGATGATCATCTATACCATGATTCAGCGGTTAGGTGAATTAAATAAAAGGTCTCATCAGTACAAGTCATCAACATGTCTAACGTACGTTGCAATAATGAGTTACGAAATCGTCGATATTATCAAGTCATTGAATGGAAGAATTCACCAAACCTTGATATCAGAGAATGGGATAGGGACAATGAAAAATTAAATCCAAGAAAAATATAGGTTTAACCTTGATGCGTTGAAAAAATTGCACTAATTCAATATCAACTGTCGACAAAGCTCTCCAAAATAAAACCGATTTAAGATATCATTTGGGGGGAAATGTGTTACAATTTCAAGAAGGAGTCCATGTGTCAACATTCGACAATATTGGAAACCTCCAAATGAAAATGATGTGGTTCCTACCAAAAATGATATTTGTCTACATCTAGCAGAGTTAGAGAAGCTTGAAGATGTAATGAGAGTCATCGGCGATTTTGTTCCAGAGTTGACCACTGTTGCATAGTGTTTTTTTTATGTATACAATCGGACCACTTGAACAAATAGCGATTTATATTGTGTGCGGAATGCAACCCCGACGAGTTTCAGAACTATCAACATTAAAGTACAATCAAGATGCGTTATAATTGGTTGTAATGTTCTATCTGTATGCATGTATCAAAACATCATTCGAGAGTCGAGGGCAGAGCTCTGTACCGTGTTATTTACATTCAGAACATTTGAACCAAGTGATTTTAAATTTGTCCTGATGATTTTCAGCCGGGACGATGGACAATGCACATGCAATATAGAATGCGATATATGTTATAATAAGCTATTATTTTCAATAGATGTATCTAAACACTTTTTTGTTTTTGTTTGTTGAAGTATAATGTAACCAGTCTGTATGACTCCGATCAATACATTTAAACATGAATAACCGCTAATTTTCTGGTACGTGGCGGTTATTTTATAATTCGATATATTTAAATTATATATTGTCAATACTAATCCATGTCCGAATAACAATCCAAAAGCAAAGAAAAAACTTTCGAACTGACAAGTTAGGTTTGACACGTGAACTTCTACAATGAAGGTTAGGCGGGGTATAAGACGCAACTCTATATACAGTTTCTAATTATAAACTTTATGTTCAAAATTTATCCGTAAAATATACAAATAAAAATGGGAAATCAAACCCACGGCGTCACAACCCGTAAAACGTCCAACTTCAATGCTGAAAAATAATAATAAACACCTTTTAAAAGTGTCCCCAAAAACATTGAACAGTTCACTACTGGGAAATACCGTATATCGGGAATGTTTTGCGCATGTCAACGTATGTTGAATAGTATTCGCAGAAATGATTATTTCATTTAACGGATCTTTGGCATTTTTGCTAAAAGTTGATGGCTCTAAATTTTCGTCTAAAGTATGTTCTTTTTTACCCGTAATGTTTAAAATCAACTATCTAAATCTAAGGCAAGTCCTTCTTAAAATGTCGACGTCAGTAAGCAACAATTTCTTTGGCAAAATCAAAAACTGCGTCTATATAGTAAAACGAAATTATTGCCTACTGAGTTTGTGATATCCTCGGGGCATCAGCAGAGATATCGGCTCAGGAGTGTAAATAACATATTACTAGTATACCAGTTTTAATTTTACAGCACTTTACGGCCGTTTCGGTATACAATTCCTCATCAGTTGTTTAACACACGTTTTTTTATTATTATTATTTCAGTTGCGCTTATGGAAGAGGTCTCCACACTGAAGGAGCAGTGTAGGATAATTGCGAATAGAATGGAATCCATGATAGCATTGTTAAACCAAACAAAGCAGTAAAGATTAGGAAATATTTGTGTTTTGTCTCTTTTTTGTATAATTCAATCATATATTTATAGCCAAACCAAACAAGATGTTATGATTATACGCCTCAAGGTTCGGATGAGTCTACATCTGCGGTAAAGCAATTTTCTTATGACCCAGTGATGACACATTCCAGTTTGATGCCACTACTACCGTATGTTTCTCCAAAACCATTGACGGAGACGAATATCAACAAAAGACCCTATCAAGAAAAATCAGGTTTTGAGATAAACAAAAAGAAAAAAGGCACAAATATAGAAGACACCATCATTCAAGAAGATTTTTTATTCCATATTCAAAACTTATAGAGGAAGGTATTCCATATAGTTGAATTTGGACAGATGGGGTGGACTTAATAATAATATAACAAAGTACCATGAAGGGATGTGATTGACACAATTCCAAAAAAATTGAAACATTTTTATTCAAAATTTAAAGTACAAATACACAAGGAACCGAGCAAGGACGCTCCATAACAATTTTAAAATATCTTTACATTTTTTTCAATTCAATAATGTCCATAGGGTAAAGTATCAACTCCGTAATTTTGCACATATCTTTTGTCATCAAAACTACACAATCATGTTGTTACAATGTGATTAAATAAAAGCAAATGTTTTTCGGACCGAATTAATTTCATCCGAATCTTTTTTATTTTCTAAACAAACAACTTCGATAATGGGAATGACGTAATTTCCTTTTAGACACTCCTTTTGTTATTTTCGACTGCAACATTTATGTGTTGTGATCAGGCGGAATAACTCCTATAGGTAAATTTCGCAAATCTCGTTACAAGTTATCGGTAACTGACGACTGGGCAACTTACAGCCTGACGCGATCGTAATAAGGGTTAGATGACCCGATGACGGTATAAATGAATTTGAGAGATATTAGAAACAGAACATTTTAACATTTTAAAAAATACTTTATGAATGTACAATACAAATATAAGTATAAATGATAAAATGTGATTATTCATGATATACCGCACCCATCCATCCTAATGCTAATGTTCAACCATCTTATCAAATTAATATAACAAATATTTAAATGGTAAAAATAAATAATTTTTTATAATTTTTTGGCCCAGTATTTGAAAAAAGTTATTTATTATTTATATATCAATAGAATACATGTTTCATTAGAAAAGTGTTCATATTGTAATAAGAAACAATTGTGTATAAAATCACTTTGACAAAGTTCACATAATCCATGATGTCTTGGTATAATCTTCCCACGGCAAACTTCAATAGGTAGTTTCTTATCACTATAAATTCACAATAAATTAATATCGTTTAAAGAAATGTGTCACAAATTGGAATTTTTTAATACGTAAACTTTTTACAACATAATATTCAACAATTTTTAACTACTGGTTCTTTAATAATGAATATGTAAGACAACTGTTGTGAATGAGATTTTATCTGTTATGTCTGTTAAATGTTTTAATAATTGGTTACAACAGGTTAATGTACGGAAGCGTATTAGGGCCACATTTTTAATTTACTTTTTTTATTTTTCACACTTTAATCTCTAAAATTTACACTTTAATCTGTAAATTTTACACTTTAATCTGTAAAATTTACACTTTAATCTGTAAAATTCACGCTATAATCTGAATTTAAATCTGTAAAATTCACACTTTAATCTGTAAAATTTACACTTTAATCTGTAACATTCACACTTCAATCTGTAAAATTTACACTTCAATCTAAAATTCACACTTTAATCAGTAAAATTTACACTTTAATCTGTAAAATTTAATGTGTTTCTAGGCACTGATGCAATAAATAATTGGATTATTCTGGGTGGCTCAGAGATGTGTATAAGCTATGTGTCATTACACTTTTGGAGAATCTTTCAATAGATCATGTACTCACTTAGTTACCGTACTATAATTCTGCTGCACTATACACACACATACCACCCACACTATATATATATATATATAATATAATATTATATATATATATATATATATATATATATAACACCTCCATTCTAAATACAGAGACGTCCAACTTAATGAGCCTCATCACTCTCCCAAGTCTACAAGTCTATTTACAAAATTTCAATATATTATTTCTGGTAATTTCTTCACAACTTTGTCCATATGTCACGGACAATTATGTCACAAATATTCTGTCTGTGAAGTCCAAACATAGGTTTTTTTTCACATGAAAATTAAAATGAATTTAAAATTTATTTATCATTCATCATGCCCCACGCATAATGAATGTTTTGATAAGGTTTTCATTAGGATTTATTCAGCAGCTTCTGTACAGACTGACGGACAGACAGACAATTATATACCCTGAAGTCACTGTCCGGGACTAATAATCACAACCATTCAATTGTTGTATACTAAATATCATCTACAAATGCCTGTATATACAGGTTCTACTTTCTACAGTTGTCTGTTTATACACACTTATTAGTAAAAGATAAAATAACGCACGATAAAAATCAACTTTAACATTATATTAGTTGGTAAATTATCAGAAAAATTACACAAATCAGATATGAAGTGCGCATACGCAAAATTTCATTTCCGATACGACAACACGATATCACGACAAAATGAAGCGAGATCACGACAAACATAAAGCGAGATCACGTGTGAAATTTACAGAATAAAGTGTGAATTTTACAGATTGAAGTGTAAATTTTACGGATTAAAGTGTGAATTTTTACAGATTCAAGTGTAAATTTTACAGATTAAAGTGTAAAATTTACAGATTAAATTTTACAGATTAAAGTGTGAAAAATAAAACAAGAGGCCCATGGGCCTTAACGCTCACCTGTGACCTTTGAACCCATGAGCTTCATTCAAATATCAAAATGATAATTAGGCCAATATTCTAATATACATCCCTATACAAAAAGTTTATAGTTTTTGAGATAAATAACCATCTCAGTACTTGTTTGTATCTGTGATCTTGATATTTGAATCCATGCCCTTCATTCATTTACCAAAATGACCACTGTGCCAGTACCAACAATATTCTAATATACATGCCTATACAAAAAGTTAATATTTTTCAAGATAATTAACCACTTAGGTATTCATTCACATCTGTGACCTTGACCTTTGAACCCATGACCTTCATTCATATATCAAAATGATCATTAGGATAATACCTAAATATTCTAATATATATGCCTATACAAAAGGTTTATAGTTTTTGAGATAAATAATCATTTCAGAACTTGTTCACATCTGTGACCTTGACCTTTGAACCCATGACCTTCATTCATATATCAAAATGGTTGTTAGGCTAATACCTACAATATTCTAATATACATGCATATACAAAAAGTTAACAGTTTTCAAGATAATTAACCATTCAGGTATTCATTCAAATCTGTGACCTTGACCTTTATTCATATATCAAAATGACCAATGGGCCATTACCTACAATATTCTAATATACATGCCTATACAAAAAGTCTATAGTTTTTGAGATAAATAATCATTTGAGTACTTGTTTACATCTGTGACCTTGACCTTTGAACTCATGACCTTTATTCATATATCAAATCGACCAATGGGCCATTACCTACAATATTCTAATATACATGCCTATACAAAAAGTCTATAGTTTTGAGATAAATAATCATTTCAGTATTTGTTTACATCTGTGACCTTGACCTTTGAACTCATGACCTTTATTCATATATCAAATCGACCAATGGGCCATTACCTACAATATTCTAATATACATGCCTATACAAAAAGTTCATAGTTTTGCAGATAATTAACTAATTTGGTAAACTTGTACATCTGTGACCTTGAAACCCATGACCTTAATTGATATATCAAAATGATCACCATGTCAATACCTACAATTAACCAAAAATCCTACGTCATTATCACCAGAAATGTTTAAAAAATAACATTTTTTATCAAAGGTCAAAAACTGGGACATGACTTTGACCTTGACATCAATCGGAAGAAAATCGCAAGACAAGATCAACAGTGAAAACTCCATACAATTATCTTCAGCCATTATGAAGTTATAACAATAAATTTTTCGTCCAATTTTCACGAAAAACACAATTTTAATGTATCTAGGTATCCTGAATCCAAAAATCTAATCAAAATTTGCCTGCACCTTTTGGATTCAGAGAAGAAGATTTCTTTGTCTTTTTGCTATTTTTAGTAACGGCAGCAATGTTGTTGGGCATGGTCAAACCCCGAACACAATTTTGAAAGCCTGTTACCCAGGCATAATAATCACCAAGTTTCATCAAATTTGGCTCAGTAGTTTTGGAGGAGAAGATTAAAATGTAAAGTTTACGCACGACGCACGACACACGACGGACGGTGATAGATAGCAATAGCTCATCTGAGCCTTTCGGCTCAGGTGAGCTAAAAAGTAAATTGAAAATGTGGCCCTAACACGCTTCCGTATTAATGTGATAAATGTGGCAGTAAACTGTGCACTTATAAATTGTTTAAATGTCAATATGCCACAGACTTTTACTGTTTTAATCATATGTTGAGCAAATATCGAAACGCTTTTGCAAAATTTAGATGCGGCGTTGCCCCTTTAAGATTAGAAACCGGAAGGTATGAAAATTTACATGTTACAGATAAAACCCGTTTTTATTGGTAATGATTTTAATGAGGATGAAGAACACGCTATTTTATCATGTCCATTATATAAAGATTCTAGAAAAATGTTATTTCTAAAAGCATCAGAATGTTATAATGGTTTTATCTTATGAAGAAAAATGAAAGTTTAATTCTCTGCTCCCGATTTTGTATTTTTATGTGCCAAAACCTGTGCTAATATTTTAGAATTTAAAAGAGATATTTTATATATGTCTATTTATGTATATTTTAGTCACATCATCTCTCATAAAAGAGTGGCTTTTATAACAATTTTAATGTATATTGTAATATGTATTTTAAATGTTTTAAAAGGTGAGACGTAAATAAAATATTGAATTGAATTTAAAGTGGGATCTCGCCTACCAGTAATTAAAATTATCTATTCAATCCTGTTTATTGGGAGCACTTTATCACCTGTAATTAAAAGGACTTGCCATCCAATCTGCATTAATTGATTGACACGTGTGTGTATAAATCATTAGATTTAAAGTTTCTATGTTATTTCTTTAAGTTTGAAAAGATATATTTGGCTAAATTAGACTTAAATCATATCCGATTGATTTGGAAGAATGAAGTGATGGGCCAACTTACTGACCTATTAAAATAAATTTTGACAATTTAAAATTATTATTATTATTAATAATAATTTTCTTATTTGACTCAAATAATTATTTATGATCATTTTCTTCACAATTTAAAATTATTATTAATAATAATAATTTTCTTATTTGACTCAATTAATTATTTATGATCATTTTTTTATTTAGTAATTTAGTAAGCTTACTGACAAATCTGCCTTTAGTTTGTTTTTATTTTTTACTGTATTTCACTTTTTACAGGGATGTCGCCGCTGATTTAACTCGGATACCACATTTAACACTTTTTTGTTTTCTTTATTCCCTTTACATTGGTATGTTTTTTATTTTTTACGTATAGAAATGCTTCCTTTTGCGTCCCTATTTTAATATAAAATGGGTTAACACTGAAAGAAGAAATCTTGACATTTCAAGTTGTGAAAGAAACAAACCCTTCAATTTGTTAGATTTTAATAAGTGGGAACAACCGATAACGCATGTATTAAACTTGGTGCGGCGTAGGCAATATTGGATATTTCAGCGCTATATATTCACTTTAAATGGAATTGGAAGTAATTTGTCGTCAAAACTAACATTTGATGTTTATATATTTACTTTAACCAAAGTGTTCTCCAACACTTTAGATGCGGTAATTTTTGAAAAAAAATCTAATTAGCATGAAAACACATCCCTTAACTAATGGTCTTTCGTCCCAATTTTACAAAATTAAAGAAGAATGTTATAAGATAGTGTCGAAACAAATGATATATTTATAACTTAATATGGAAGTAATTTCCCGAGGTCCTAAGATTTTACCAAAAAATACTGAAATAACCGGGATTTTATAAAGAACTCAAATATATGTGGTCATTGTTGTATCGTTTTTTGATTTCTTTTTAACGAAATAAAAACTGTACACCTGTTATGTATTTCTATTACCGATCGTAAGACACTGAACCGTAGATCGTTACACATGTGAAGTGAAGTAAGGCAATGTACATGATAGTTGCCTATGATGCTTACTGTCATTTTATTTCCGAAACGGTCGTCTAGTGCTGTAAATATAAAACTGGTATAATATGTAATTTAAACCCCTGAGCCGATATCTCTGCCGGTGGCTGGTGCCCCGAGGATATCACAAACTCAGTAAGCAATAATTTCGTATTATTGTCAGAAATATACTATAATTGTCTAAATTTCCTGCAAGTTAAAATTTGTAATTTTTCAAAAACGAAGGTATACTCCCTCATGCAAAGTATTCCCTTAGCTTAATTCGGTAAAATATATTTTGGTCCTTTGGGTAGCTTTTCAACATCTTCAAAATAATTTTGGTTTCATAATTTTGGTCCAAGCACTACTGATGAGGAATTGTACTCCGAAACGGCCGTCTAGTGCTGTAAATATAACACTGGTATAATATGTAATTACATAGATCAGGGAATACTTCGTATTGGTTTTTGTAATCGCACCACTTCATATTTTAAGATGTATACCTATAGGTCGCTTAATACTATTTCAGTCTGAATTAGCTTCGTTTTCATTTTAAACAGATTTGGAGGAAAACGCCTTAGCTGAGAGAGCCTCCGCCGAAGAAGCAGCACTAGCTGGGCCTTCGGTCAGGCCAGCTGCAGCCAGGACCAGTAAGGAGAAAATGAGAAAAATAATTAAAAGTGACGATGAGTAAGAGGGACAGGCCAGCACCGCGTTCAAAAATCAACACGCTAAATCACCTTTATTAAGCAACATATTGAAAACCTCGGACCAATTCCGTAGCAGAGATATTTTAGTTCAACTGCTGACACTTGTATTACTGGAATTATACAAGTGTTTAATGTCAACAAATTTCACCTATTCAGAGGATTTCAACTTTTGGTGTGTGATTGAGACATTTATGGTGGTTAAAGAATAATTGGAATCAATAAGTCGCAACCGCGTGGAAGGTGCTTAACACTTGCGGATATATGAGCACTTTGAGATCTTGTCTTGTAAAACACGTATATCTTTTGTACTTTTCTATATAGCCCTTCACGTTCCAATGTCAATGTAGATAATGGACGTCCTACACGGTAATTATGGAAGGACTGCGGAACCCTTTGTTTACTCTCTAGCACATAATTGCAAAAATGTGGATTCGGCATTCAACTGTTCTATGTTTCCATTCCTGGTAGCCAAAATCGCCATTGGCTACTAATTAGTAACCTATTTTATCAATTTTGTGAAAAATACTTTAAAAAGCACTATGTTTTCACAATTTTTGGAAATTTGGCTACTAAAATTTTCAAATGAACGCGATAGGTAACGTGTACCGTCATAACCCGATTATTCTCGCTCATGATTTGAAGAATAATTTTATGTAACTGGGTGGTAGAGCATGTATTAAAAATGAAACGAGACTCCCTTGCTCGCATTTGCTCTCTTTACTCTCTAGCACATAACTGCAAATATGTGGATTCGGCATTCAACGCGACAGGTAACGTGTACCGTCATAACCCGACTATTCTCGCTCATGATTTAAAGAATAATTTTATGTAACTGGGTGGTAGAGCATGTAGTAAAAATGAAACGAAAATCTCGTTATAATAATACATTCTTTATTATGTCGGTCCGATCTTTGGTTCGATTTTAATATCTGAGTAATATGGAATATTAACCTAAAAACACATATATATAATATTTTGTATAAGTTGCCAAATTAACAATAGATTTCCATCTTTCAAATAACAATCGCGGTAATATTTTAGAATTTGTAATAATTAACCTTTATACAAATAATTTAACATACAAGAATTCTAGACTAATAACCTATATAAGTTTATATGGATATACTCTAATAAAATACAACTTCTCAGGTGAAAATCTACAGCCAAAATGATTTAGGAAAGAAATTACCGAGAAAAGTGAAAGTGAGTAGTGTTCAACTTTATTTATCATAAATTTCTGTTACCAGTTGTCCATACAGTCACGTGATTGGTCATTCGTCAATACATATCACTATACAAAACGTACAAACAACGTACACAAACACAGACATTACATGTACATAATACAAGCACAATACATATGTAACTGTCTATATGGACAAACTACAGACATGATGGCTTCCTTCAAGTGTACATGGTAGTGACGCTACTTAATCTCTTCGTTAATCTGCTTCAGGCGTGGTCGATCGTATAAGCCGAACACACCTTTACATTGACTGTCATTTCGCCCTTAACATTTCGTCCCTTTTATAACACAGGTATCGATATGTGTAATATCTGTAGTCACACCGTTTACGACATTATAAAGTTTTACGACATCACTGTCGTTATTAATCTACGTCTTTTGCCGTAAACTGTGCAAATTCACAGACATGAACAATCAGTTTGTTAAGAACAAAAACTTGAATCTTGCAATTCTGCAGACTCTGTTTCCAGTCATTAGGCAGATGAAGAATGTCGACCCATCTTCTGTCCGGGAATATGCGAGGGTAAATGCGTCAAAAAGCATGGATGATATGGATAGTAATGATATAACTAAACACATAAAAGAGCTAATAGATGATGATACAACACCAGAGGAGATCATAGAACTTGCGCGAAAAGAAGCAACTGCTCAGAATTACAAATTCCTTTTGCATATACTTATCCTCCAGTCAAACGAATTTGGACAGCCAAAGGGCCAAGATTTGGTTGCGCCACATACTCAGACGACGGTAATTTTATAAATAATAATAATAATAATAATAAGACTTTGGGGTAAGACTGGAAATACTCACAGGCGAGCTATCCTGTTTTTCTGACAGCTCTTGTTTATGTCTACCATAGGCATTAATATAATGTCAATTTATTGTCTCGGCGTCGCCGAAGAAGATTCATACATGGCATTGGGGAAGCCTGTCACGTGCATGCTTGTGTGGGTACATGTAATGTCTAAAAATTTGTTTTTCTAGTTAACGGTGAAATTGATAATAATAATAATAATAATAATAATAATAATATATGTCTATTTATATTTAAAGGCTGATGACACCAATGTTCAAACAAAACGCAAAAGAAACGATGATGCCAATAAAGATACAGAGAGTGGTAACCTTGAAAAAAGAATTAAAGAGTTGGAAGATAGTACTAAGCAGGAGACTGTATCACAACTAAAACAACAAGAGGCCCATGGGCCTTAACGCTCACCTGAGGAAGAGTACATATCTTATGCAGAGGTTCAATGGTCAATGACATTAATAAAAGAGAAATCAAAATTTTCAGCAGTAAGGGCCAATAATATGCAAGTATTTTTGCAAATTAATTATAATAATTATTAATAAGTATGCTATATATAACATATTTAAAGTCTAGCTACAATATATTATTTATAAATAGCTAAAACATCTGTATATTAAAATGTGCTTTAGGCCAATACCTACTATATTCCAATATACATGCCTATACAAAGAGTTTATAGTTTTTGAGATAATTAACCATTAAAGTATTCGTTTGCATCTATGACCTTGACCTTTGAACCTATGACCTTCATTCATATATCAAAATGTTGTGCAAATGCCTACAATATTCCAATATATATGCCTATACAAAAAGTTTATAGTTTTTGAGACAATTAACAATTTAAGTATTTGTTTGCGTCTATGACCTTGACCTTTGAACCTATGACCTTCATTCATATATCAAAATGATCGTTAGGCCAATACGTACCTTATTCCAATATACATGCCTATACAAAAAGTTTATAGTTTTTGAGATAATTAACTGTTTAAGTATTAGTTTGCATCTATGACCTTGACCTTTGAAACCTATGAACTTCATTCATATATCAAAATGATCGTTGTGCAAATGCCTAAAATATTCTAATATAAATGCCTATACAAAAAGTTTATAGTTTTTAAGATAATTAACCATTTAAATATTCGTTCACAGCTACGACCTTGACCTTTGAACCTATGACCTTCATTCATATATCAAAATGATCGTTAGGCCAATACCTACAATATTCCAATATACATGCCTATACAAAAAGTTTATAGTTTTTGAGATAACTAACCATTTAAGTATTTGTTCAATTCTATGACCTTGACCTTTGAACCTATGACCTTCATTCATATATCAAAATGATCGTTAGGCCAATACCTACAATATTCCAATATACATGACTATACAAAAAGTTTATAGTTTTTGAGATAATTAACCATTTCAGTACTTGTTTACATCTGTGACCTTGACCTTTGAACCCATGACCTTTATTTATATATCAAAATGACCATTGTGCCATTACCTACAATATTCTGATATACATGCCTATACAAAAAAATCATAGTTTTGCAGATAATTAACTATTTTGGTATTCTTGGACATCTGTGACCTTGACCTTTGAACCCATGACCCTGATCTATGTATCAAAATGATCGTTATGTCAATACCTACAAATAACTGAAAATCCTGCGCCATTATCACAAGAAATGTTAAAAAAATAGCATTTTTTATCAAAGGTCAAAAACTGGGACATGACCTTGACAGCCATTGGAAGAAAATTGCAAGACAAGATCAACAGTGAAAAGTCCATACAGTTATCTTCAGCCGTTATGAAGTTATAACAAAAAATGTCTCATTTTTAAAATTAGGTAATTTTACGCAAAAAACGCGTAACCTATTTTTCGTCTAATTTTCATGAAAAACACAATTTTAATGTTCCCAGGTATGCTGAATCCAAATATCCAATCAAAATTTGCCTGCACCTTTTGGTTTCAGAGAAGAAGATTTTTTTTTGTCTTTTTGCTATTTTTAGTAACAGCGGCCATCTTGTTGGGCGTGGCCAAACCCCGAACACAATTTTGAAAGGCTGTTACCCAGGCATGATAATCACCAAGTTTCATTAAATATGGCCCAGTAGTTTTGGAGGAGAAGATTAAAATGTAAAGTTTACACACGACGGACGACGCACGACGGACGGTGATAGATTGCAATAGCTCATCTGAGCTTTGGCTCAGGTGAGCTAAAAAGTAAGAAGCTTATGTCTTCAACAGGAACCTTGTGAACCTTTGATTCTATTGACTTTAGATGAACTTTCAAAAATGGCACGCAAAATTAACAGTGATGATGCTGATACATTCGAAGAGCTAGCTAGGCAAGCTAATCGACATCGTGGCAAAATTGATATAGCAAGTTTATGTCTTTCTATTTTAGGGGGAAAGGCTGCTGATGCTATAACTAAAGCCCTAACAAAATGTATGAAAGAAAAACAAATTGACACAAACGTTGAGTCTGCTTCAAAAGTTGAAAACCAAATTAAGCCTTTTCAGTCTCCGTTAACAAATTTGTATCATAACTATGGGGCTCCTATGATTTACCCAAATTCCTTTCCTTATCAGGATCCTCCTTATCAAGGCATGATGTATAATCAGCAAGGCTTTGCTCAAGATAGGTTTATACAAAGGGGTAGATATAGGATGCAAAAACAAAAAGGTGCATGTTTGTTTTGCGATTCCACCGACCATTTTGTAAAAGACTGCGAGAAAATGAAAATAGCTAAAAGAAAGTAATCGTTTTAGCCAGAATTAATTATTTTTGTTTGGCTTAAGCGGAATGCTTAACCTGTTGCCCAGGGGACACTGACGCCCCAGTGGACTTTGTTCACGCGGGTTGCAGGTAAAGGGTTCTGCTTTCTAATGTTACTTATGTTGGTATTTTATCTCTTTTAGATTTTAGAGAAAAGAAAAAATAAGATTTGTGAATTTTTCGTACCAGAATGGGAACAAAAAATTAATTTTGAACCATTAACCGTTTGTAAAAGATTAGAACCAACATGGGTAACATTAGGGGGCAGTGTTCCTTTGCCTGCATCTCGCATAGTAACTGCTGAAGAAGTAATCGAAAGCAGTAAAATTTTTGATGTTAATTCACTTCCTCTTCGTGATCCGACACATTTTGTTTCTGGTCAATTACACAATTTTTATAATGAATGGGAAAACATTGTACAGCAAAACAATTTATCTGATAATAACGTTTTAACCTGGATTAAGAATGGAATTGACGTTTACGATTTCTTTAGCCACTTTAAGGGTAATTTGAAGGTAAAGCTTACAATTCCAATATTCCCCCAGTACAGTATTTTCCCAATGCCAGTAGCTGTAAACAATTTCATGAGTTTGTTTGTAATGAACTTTTGGATAGGATAGCATCTGGTTCAATTAGAGTCTGGGGAAAAGTGGGTCAATGTACACCTCCTCGTGTAGTTATGCCTTTGACGGTAGAACCGAGCAAACCTAGGCTCTGTCATGATGACAGATTTATTAATCTTTGGACAAAGGATTTGCCTTTTCACCTGGAGACTCTGAAAGAGGCCCATAGAATGATTTCACATGGTGCATATATGATCACATGTGATGAAAAATCGGGTTATGATCACATTCGGATATCTGAATCTTCACAGACTTATTTTGGCATTCAGTTTGGTGGTTATTTTTTATGTTATACTACATTACCTTTTGGTTGGAAAGGATCTGCTTTTGTGTACCAAACTGTAGGTATGGTTGTGACGTCATACCTCAGAAGTAAATCTATTTTAACTATGCAATATATTGATGATAGGTTGGGTGTTGCCTCCCTTAGTGATGAAGAAGACCCTGTAATGTCTGGTATGAAAGTAGCCTATGTGCTATTACAGGTTTTAACGAGATTAGGGTACACACTTTCACTTCACAAGTGTTCCCTGATACCCAAAACTCGTGTGAAGTATCTTGGTTTTTTGATTGATTCTGTACAGCAGGCATATCTTTTACCATCAGATAAAAGGCAAAAATTTGTAACACTTAGGGACTATATTTTGAATTTGGACGAGGTAGATTTAAAAACACTCCAAAGGTTTGCTGGAAAGTCTATTTCGATGAATTTGGCTATTCCCGGTTGTAAACTTTTCATCAGAGAGGTGAATAGGGCAATATCATACTGTGTTAAAAATACCAAAAAGGTTCAAGTTTGTGGACGTTTAAGAGCTGATTTGGAATATTGGCAGTTTCTTGATTCTTGGAATGGGTGTTCAAAATGGCGGCCGGAACACCATAGACAAATTGAGTTGTATACTGATGCATCCTTATACAAGTATGGTGTTTCAGTTCAGGTACAGGGTGAGAAGTTGTGTATTGGAGAATTTTGGAAGTCAGATGATGTGAGGCCTATACATCTGAAAAAGGCCGAAGCGGTCTTGATGGCATTAAAAGTCATTCTCTCCTATTTTAAATGATAGCCGGGTTGATATATTGACGGATAATGTAGCTGTCATGTCGGTATGGGAAAATCAAGGTGGAAGAGATGAGTTGTTAAATGATATTACCAAGAATATATTCCATTTTGTGTGTAACAATAATATTGATCTGCACCTGAAATATATTCCTTCAGCTTTGAATGAGGCCGATTTTCCATCTAGATCAGTTACATTTTCGGATGCTTCTTTGGCTGAACATATTTGGGAAAAAGTAGAATCGTGTTACGGCCCACACACTGTAGACTTAATGTCTCTTGATTCAAACGTAATGAGAGACTGTAATAGCGCACCTTTAAGGCATTTTACTCCCTGGCCTACTCCAAATTCTTCTGGGGTAAACGTATTCTCACAAGACCTAACTGTAGAGGTTAATCCATATGTTTTTCCTCCATTTGCTTTAATTTTTCCACTCTTGTGTTTTTTAGAAGAGCAGCTTATTCAATGTTGTACTTTGGTTGCACCAGACTTATTTCCGGTTCCATTATGGTGGCCAAAATTGAAGTTTTACTGTACATCTAGTGTTTGCATTGGACGTATATTCGAGAAAGGGGTTCTTATGATTCCTTCCAAAAAAGGGTTTATAAGTGATGACAGGGGTTTAAAATGGTCTTTGTCGGCTTATCGTCTTCAATTTAGGAAATGAATATCTTTCTTATTTTGCAGAATTGTGGTTTGTCTCTAGAGTTAATGAAGATTAATGAAAGATTGATTTTCTAGATAATCGAATTACAGATTCAAAAACGTTTAAGAAAAAACACTCTCTTTATACCTCTTTTGTAAATTTTTTGAGAAAATTGCCTGGGGACATCACTTTATCGTCATGTTCCCCAAATGATGTTAGAAAATATTTAGTATGGAAAGATCAAAGTGGTAAAACTATTGTTCACACCCTGATGTGTCCGTATTTAGGTTCTAATGATAAGGTTGAATGTGGGTGCCCAAAACGATTGTCATCGGGAACTGTCGAGAATATAATTCAACAGCTTTGTAAAACTTTCGAGGATACTGGTTTTGGTAGATCTTGGAATTTGGATACTAAGTCTGGCAATCCTGCCACAGCTCCTATTGTAAAACAGTACTTAAAATTAACACGAGAAGAACAGGCAAAATCCCACGTCCTCCCGAAGCAGGCTAAGCCGCTATTTATAGGCAAATTGCGATCCATCTCGCAATTTATAAAAAGAGAGCTTGATAGACCTGATTTAACTTTAAATGAGAGGTTTGTCTTATCCAGAGATCAGGCTTTATTTAAAATTCAATTTTTTAGTGGAGATAGGGCGGGGGACTTGGCACTTGTAGTTTCACAGGAAGTAAAATTGTAAAAAGACGAATCGGGTTTTGCATTTAATGACACATTTGGAAAGACATTAAGAGGGGGAATGGGAAGAAGAATGCATTTGTTGTTAAAAGGTGCGAAGACAAGATTATTTGCCCTGTTCTAGGTCTTCAAAATTATTTTATATTATCTAAGTCAATGGATGTTGATTTGTCCTGTGGTTACTTATTCCGTATTGTTTCTGAAAATGGGCGGGTTCTTGACAAGGCCGTTACGTACTCTGTTATATATGAGCGTCTCAAGATGTACATCTCAAATTTAGGTATATATGAAGGAGAGACACCTCATAGCCTTAGAGCAGGTTGTGCGATTTTTATGGCCTTGTCAGGATAAGCTAATAATATAACTGATATGATGGAGCATATTGGCTGGTTTTCTGAGAAAAGTGCGGAATATTATAGCAGGCTTCCAATTTTACACAATTCTGGATGTGTAGCTTCTAATATGGCAAAAATGTCTAGCCAATCTGATATATTTGTCATTTGAAGCTCAATATAAAGACGTAGGAGATTTGTCAAGTTTAAAATGTGCATTTACTTCTAGTTAAATACAAAACGTTTTAATGAAAATTTCTTGTATGATGGATTAACACATGTAATAAAAATTGTAATGTAAATTGTGATTTGATTTTGGGGTTAATAAAGATATTAATTGGTTATTTGTTTCATTTATATATTTGTGTGTACACTTATGATTACAAAACAAACCTCGCGCAGCATTTAATAGGATTGTTTTTATATATTATTTCAGAGATGCGCTAATGAAAGAAGTAGAAGTTAAAAAGAACAAGTGAATATGATTTGTAATAGAATTGAAGCTATAATAAACCTGTTAATCAAAAACAAACATACTTATCCATTTCCGAATCACAATCCAGAAGCAAAGTAAAAACTTTGGAACTGACAAGTTAGGTTAGACACGTGAACCTCCACCAGGGAAGTGAGGCCGGGTGCTCCGGAAGGGTAAGCACCTCCTGTTTAGCTAGCTACACCCGTCACGTGTGTAATCAAAATTGTGTGAAAGGAACATGGAACTATGAGACGTCAAATATATCCAAGGCAATCCTGGACACAGAGACATCAAACTTATCAACAATACTGTGATGACGGCCATAAAACTTTTTGAGGGCCTTGATAAGCCTAGGCTTGCAATATCCCTGAGTCAACAATTTATTTGCAAGCAGCCTACTTCGTTGTACAAAGTCCCCGTAGTGGGAACAAGCTCTACCATATCGTATTAATTGGGAAACAAATACACCATAAGCAGGAGAAGCAGGTATATTGCTGCATAAAAAAGGAAAGTTGACAATAGAAAAATTGAAGTCATCACGTTTGTCATAAAGTTTCAAATGTAGCCTTTCTTGTGCGTCATAATTCAGGTATAAGTCTAAATATGAAGCAGAACATGAGGAATCAGTCGTGTCTTTTATTTCAAGCTCACTAGGATAGATGACATTTACATAGTCTCCAAATTTAGGATTGTTAAGAGACAGAACGTCATCTATGTATCTGTATGTTGAGTTGAATGATTTGGCGACAGGTTTCTCTCCAGATTTAACAAGGTTCTGCATAAATTCTGCTTCGTAAGAATAAAGAAACAAATCAGCAAGCAATGGTGCACAGTTTGTACCCATTGGTATACCGATTGTTTGCTGAAATACTATATTACCAAACACAACAAATATGTTATCTATCAAAAACTCCAACATTTTGTTGATGGGTATCTTCAGTATATTTTTTTTGGAATCCGTATGATGCTTGACAAAATAACCAGAATCCCTGTTCAGCACCAGATATTTGTATCTTGGCTTACCGTTTTTGTAGAAGAAAGACAAGTGAATAAGACGTTCTTTCAATTTAGAATGAGGGATTGTGGTGTATAGTGTAGAAAAATCAAATGTTTTTATACTTTTTACATGAGATAAAGTATTAGAAGCAAGATGTTCAAGTAATTCTTTAGAATTTTTTAGAATCCACATTTGGTTGATTCCAGATGTAGAATATACTTTTTCTGAATAAGACTGAAGACCATCTTTGACGATTGTCAAAATTTGTGTTAGAGTTACCGATAATGATTTAGTAGTACATTTAGATGAGCCTGCTATATATCTTTCCTTGTATGGATTTTTATGAAGTTTAGGAATCCAATACAAGTAAGGAAGATCAAGATCTTCCTCTTTAAGATTGATACCAAAAGACTCGAGAACTCCCCTATGGTTGGAAAGAACTTCATCTTTGGTAAAATTAGTTCTAGAATATGCAGGGTTATTTGATATACTATCTAAACCAAGCTCCTTAATAAGACATTCAAGGTAGAATCTCTTACAAACGAGAATAATGTTGTTGGAAGCCTTATCAGCTGGGACAACAACATATTTGTTGTGTATGTCTGTAAGAATTGCCTTGATTTCTGGATCCTTGAGTACTGAAGACGGTTTAGTACTCATAGACCCTTTAAGTTTGGCAATCCTAGTTTTAACGAAAGATCTAACAACCTTTATCCAGTCGGATAAGGTATCAAGCTCAACATCTTCTAATTTAGCCCAACGTCTGGCGTACTCTTCAACGGAATCCACAGATAAATCAATAAATACTTTACATGTCTTACATATTTTGTTTTTATTTGCTTAGCAAAATTGTGTACCTAATTATTGGGATGTAATTTCTGTCAGAGAGAGATTTTAAAGGGGTTTTAACACAGCAGTCACGATTCTTTTACTTGTGCTGTTCATAGCTAGATTAATCTGAGGTACCATGACTATCTCCCTCTAACATCTGTCAATAATGAGTTTCGAACCTAAACAGTAATAGCACTGTGATCCGTGTGTCCTTTAGACAACCGAAAACGAATTTTATTAATACCAAAAGTTTTAATTAATTTCCATATCACGAAAGTTAATAGTCGCAAAACAATTTTAACAGTTTATAATTTGTTGTTATTCATTTTGTCAAAGTACAATTTATCCAATCTGTCTTCAGTTTTCTGAAGTCATTCACATTAACCTTTTTGCAGTTCTCAAGTGTACTAAGTACTCGTCTAAACTTATCACATCTATCTGTATTGCCTTTACTTATTTCGGATAGATCAAGACATGACAAAGGAGGTTGTGCGCTATGGGCCCCTCCCGGCACCACAATTTTAATAATTTTTTGAAGGGGGAAATATCTTTGATATGTTACCGAACACATTGCCAATTATACGAATGAAATAAATCCATAAAAGTTTTACACAAAAAATATTTTAAACTGTCGTCATGTATCACTAAAGTACTGGGTGTTTGTCCTATTTTTCGAAATATTGACGTTTTTCCGGTACATTTCTTTAAATTAAACTATGAGCGCAGTCGTGCTCCAAAAAGATATTTAAACTATAAACTAATGTTGAATAAAAGAACCACGTGTTAAAATATTTTTGTGGAGCACGACTGCGCTCATAGTTTAATTTGAAAAAAATCGTCAATAAAATTGTCCACTAAAGTCGGGAAGTATGGGGTAAGGTAAATTGTGTAGCACAATGTGGCTAAAGTGAACATTTACTTATATGTTCTTTCTGTTATAGTAAGCAAAAAAGTTAAAATATATTTGTGATTTTTGTTGATAACATATAATTTAACAAAACGGAATCGATAAAATTTTATGCATTTATAAATAACTGTTTAAAAACAACGCCGGTAACCGTTTATGCTATAGAGCGTAATGCTACACATTTTAGAAATCGACAACGTCGTCAAGAACAACAACAACTGGTCACACCGGCTACGTAGATCGTTTAGAAACATTGATACACAATTCAAGCTACATATTCGCGATTTCAGTGATGTGCATATAATTATGTAACTTTTCTTTTTCATTTTATTTGACGGATACTGTTATTTTGTGTCTGATAATATGGTGATACGAAAATTGGCACACATATCCTGACTCCCGACAGTCGGGACAGAGTTCAGTGACATCGAGGTGGAAGTCACTTTACCGGTTTGTGTGTATGGTTTACAATGTGGCGATCATAATTCCATTTATTATGAGAAGCGGTTTTTGAAAAACACGGCAAATCAAGCAATGAAAAAATAAAATTCAGGAATGTCAGTTGGGAACATAGATTTGATTACACACGGCCTTGTACTATGAAAACCTTTGTTTACATCCAATAGCGTGGTGGGGCAATAGGTAGCGGTGTGGACTTAGTACCTGACGACCCGGGTTCAAATCCCGCTAAAGACTGAAGTTCTTTTTCTTTTCTTTTTTTTTTTTTTTAAATATATCATTTTCTGAAAAAATATAAATTGTATTTTTATAAATTATTAACATTACATTGGATGAGGATAAATTAAATCTCTCCTTCACCTCTCCACACAATTCAATTTTTGTTAAATATTAAACATGTATATTATTATATGGAAGCGCGTGGCTTAGTGGTTAAGGCGTTGGACTCATGATTTGAAGGTTGTGGGTTCGATCCCTGGACATGTGGCGATGTGTTGTGTCCTTGAACAAGACACTTAATTTCACGTTGTTCCGGTTCACTCAGCTGAAAAATAAATGAGTACCAGCAAAATGCTGGGGGTTAACCCTGCGATGGACCGGCGTCCCATTCAGGGGAGAGTCTTTTACTCTCAGTCGCTTAACGCCACCGAAACCGGGATAAGCTCCGGCCTGATGGGCCTAATGGCTCGAGACAGACTTTAACTTAACTTATATTAGGTCCAGGTGCTTTTATTATTTTCATTTTTTCTCTCTCGCACCTCTTAATTATTTTTTTTTCAAAAATTTAAATTTTTATTATAAATCTGGTTTAAATTATATAATGTATTTTTTAATTTTACTATTTCCTTTTTTCTGCAGCATTTTAAAAAAAATTATTATCACAAATCAGGAGGTTTTATTTATTAATTTTAACTTCTTTTCTCTCTCTCATCTTTTCAGGGAATTTTGGAATTATTATAAACATGTTTTTTTTAATAATTCACCCAGTTTATTTACGTACAGAAGTTTTCATCATAAGGTATTGTTAGATCTTGTTCAAAATACAAATACATGTATACACATAAGTTATAAATTGCTAATATTGGAATGGTGAACTTTTAAGATAATTTGACCCTCCAAAAACTGAACCTCGTCACTGATTACTAGCATTAGTACCCTCTCAATGAAACTTATGTAGTCTGTCTTTTTGTTTGCCAAAAATTTTATCCTCATCGCCTCCTTAAGCGCTTATAAATATTTATGTCTGTCCATCCTTTCACTGTGTTCCCAAAATGATGTTGTTTTATGAAAGAAGATCCATCCTGCATAATTTACATTTGGTGGTTCAATACAATGATCAAGAGACTAGCACCACTAACATTTACACACATGGTATTCTAACTTGGAGAAGAAGATCTTGATCGGGCTACTTTTCAGTAAAAGTGGAAGTGATACCCACCTTTCCAAAATTAGTAAGACTACTCTGTATACATACCCATGTAATTATTTATATTTACATGTACATGCATATGGGATGTTTAACAGTGATGAACTATTAAACTCACGTTGATTGGTTGGTGATTAAGACATCTGTTAAGATTATTTCTATTATACAGAGGCACCCAGCTTGCCTGGTTTTCTGTACCATCAAGTAACTGATCAGAGAAAAACAGGATTTCAGGAAGAACGCTTATAAACATTCTTGCATTAAAAACCATCCCAAGTTCCATTTGCATCAGCTGCAATGATCCCTATTCTGATGATATTTAGGCATTTGCAACCGATCCCCGATGGGGCATTGCAGTTGTGTCTTTTGGTGGTCACATCTAATTGGTTGAAATAGAAAGGGAGATAATAACGACATTCCATTGTACTGATTTTGTAATTTAGAAAAGAAACTAACCGACCAATTTTGATGAAAATTAGTTTCTAGGTACAATCTTAGATGCTGTACATGTTGCGCTAAAAGTCGGTCATAGTGACCTTGTTTTTATGGTCTGGTGATTTTCTTCGATTTTGATCAAACTTGGTTCATATCTACGACTTTATATGCTCTACATATTGCAACACAGAAAAGAATCATTGTGACCTAGGTTTTAGTCAGTGATTTTCTTTGATAATATAAAGTTTAATATGACAATTTTGATGAAACATGGTCGTAAGTACAATTTCAATGCTGTATGTGTTTCAAAACAAAGAATAGAAGGTCATTGTGACCTACTTTTTCATGGCCTAGTGAAATTTTCTTGAAAGTTGCAGTACCTTAGATAGTAAAACATTAACAATTCTTGTTATGAATGTGCATATGGAAATATCATAATTATATAAAAATAACAATTTCCAGAAGTCGTTACACCTTTATCTTCATTCAAATACACTATCATTACTACTGCTGACACTATCAGTTCTTTTCCAATGTTTATTGGGGTGACTTTCCCCGCGATTTCCCCTGCTCAAACGCAATTTCTAGTTTCAATCATCCGTTCCCATGCGAACAATTACATCCACTCCATATGTACATGTGTATATTTAGCAATCCGTTGCTATGGACAATTAGTTGCCATGGTAACAAATAATGTTTTATTTTATGACCTTATACATTATGTTAACCATCCATTGCTAAGGGCACACATGTACCCATTTTTATATCTATATAAGAATATTTAACCATCCGTTGCTATGGACATTTCGTTGCCATGGTGACAAATAATGTTGTATTTTATGTTCTCGAACTTAATATTTACTTTTATTGATAAATGTAGTAATGTAGACAGATTATTCACACAAAAACATTAGAATGGGATGAAATCTGCCACAATATGTTAAAATCATAATGCGAAATGTCCATATTTAAGATTTGCTAAGGGTCAGTTGCCATGCACCGTTGCTAAGCAACAGTACATCAGAACACTTAAATTTTTATGTTTTTACAAAGACCAAATCTTGGACTAAATTCCACAGAAAAATCATTATATTCTGGTATGGGGCCAAAAATGGCCTATAGTGCACAACCTCCTTTCTGACTACTTGTATACACTATCACTGTCTGGAAACATGGATGTAAACAGTTTTGAAACATTCTCATTACCGGATTTGATAGAATTATGGCTGACGACAGTCTGAATAGTCCAGATAATTTCAGATCTCAAAGTATCATTTTTTTAAACAAATTTCTTCATTGTCGAGACTTTTTTAAATTTTGGTAGAGTTTGTTCGGCCAGATTGGGTGGTGGGTCTGGAATAATAAAATTGACCTCCTTGTCAACCGGGACTCACTCCATTGCTAACACTAACATCACTTGACTCAAGTTTGTTAGATGTAGAATAAGAAGGAATTTCTTCTTTGCTTCTTGACGTTTTTGTCATTAAACCGAACGCAGAAAGAGCATGGTATCACTTTGTTGTTCTAATGTTTTATGAGAGTTTAAGGCATGCTCTCCCATTATCCCAAGGTTGATCAGCTTATTGCACCAACAGCATGTGTTTATCTCCTTTAAATTCTTTTATCCATTTCATATAGCGTGGCTCATTCAACCATCGGCGGTTAAAAATGCATTTCCCCATCATTAACTGATTACAAGTGCGACAACACTCCCGCTTCGTATACAATGTGGTTAGTACACGTAATACAGACGCTTGAAGAAAAGCGCTATATATGGTCATATATGTGCACAAAAAAAACTGTGATGACGATGATTCAGAATTCTAACATACAGACGTGGTAAAGAATCAGACACAACCGGATCTTCGTGAAATACGACACAAACACCATTTTTTCCAATTATTTCCCGATTTTAATGGCAGAAATGTTTTAATTCTCTATTTAATAAAAAATCCAAGGTTTTTTAAAGGGCTCAAACCTAAAATTCAAGGTTTTTTAAATCAAAACTCATTTTCAAGGGTTTTTCAAAACCTGTGCGAACCATGTTAAATGCCCACTTATACTTTCATAAAATACAAACATGATGATATAGTGGCTGCTTTCAAGTGAACATGGTAGAAACTCTACTTAATCTCTTCATTGTTTACAGTGGTCAATTGGCTGTCATTTTGCCCTTAACACTAACATTTCGTCCCTTTTTTAACACAGGTATGTGTAGTTACAAATCATTTAAATTAAATTGTACATATTAATCAAACTATTTAATCCCGTCAAAGATTATTACTATGTTAATCAGTTTAGGCGTGGTCTATAATTTGAGCCAGCTATCATTTCGTCTTTACCGTAATGTAATGTCTAGTAGAAAGGTATCAGGGCAACTCATCTCCAAGACAAATCGTCCCAGGTATTTGGCCGAGAACTCGTCCCTAGTGGAAATTATAACAATGTAGAGTAATGTTGCAAAATTACATACACAAAATTCAAAGACACAAGCTCAATGGAGACTTGTCTTGAGGACGAGTTGTCATGTAATCAGATTAATGGACGAGTGCGACCACGCGTGTCATAATGCGAACTTCTTTCATTTTCACTGAAAGTTTTATAATTTATGAGTGCACATACAATATAATACAATGTTTGGCAATATTCATTAAATTGGCATGTTAAATTGTTTACATCAAAACAATTATTCTGTAATTTACAAAATGTTTGTGATTTATCACTATAGATATCCATGATAAAAACTTATTTTGATTTACAAGCATTTTCATAAAACTACACTGTAAAAACAAGTGTTCAAAAATAAAACACTTTTAAAACACTTATTGGACACACTTTAAAATCACTTAAAAGCGCTTTCTTCAAAACACACTGTTTTCAGCAAAACACCTTATATGTTTAAATGAAATCATTTTAAAAATATATCTGTTTTATATTAAACGCCAAAGGTATTTAGAATAAAGCACCATGTTTTCATTAAAACACATCATGTGTTTAAAGTAAATCACTAAGAATGAGTGTGGGTGTTTTGTTTTACACACTTAAATGTTTTAAATAAAACACACATTATGTTTTTATTAAACCACAGTATGTGTTTCAAGTAAATCACTGAGGAGAGAGTGTGTTTTTTTTTTTTACACTTAAGTGTTTTAAATACAAGTGTTTTAATTAAAACACCCTTGAGTGTTTTCTGTAGGAGACACACTTTTAAATCACTTGCAAGTGTTTTTAAATTGAAAGTGTTTTCATAAAAACTCCAAAGTGTTTTACATTTGATGTTTTGTATGCTTTGTGTAGAATGTGTTTTGGCCTGTGTGTTTTATAAATTATGTGTTTTGGCCTGTGTTCAAAGAACGGGATGGCAGGAAACTCCTACAATGACTACAAACACCAACAAAACACTGTGTGTTTTACATATTACCAATCTCTAGAACTAGAAATATCACCACTTCCATCTGATATATACTGAAACAAATCCAATGCACACATACAAGCTCCTTGTTATACAAAATATATAAGAAACAATGGAGACACATTTGATTGCAATATCATATTCAACAACACGAAATAAACACCCTGTACATTTTTTTGAAGTTGAGAAAATTTAATCACGTCAAGATTGATTTTTGTCTCTGCCATTTATTCCATTTCCTTCATTCAGCAACATACTGTAAACGATAACAACAATTCTATGAAGTAATTATTATTTATTCAAACTTTTTGATAATACAACAAATTATTATTCCAGTTTATAACATTATGCAGTTTACCAGTTAGGACACTAAAAGGTGATGAACTCTTTATCTTATCAATGAAAAACTGTAATCCCCAGATATATAATCAACTCAATTTTTACTTTTGTTAATGATACAAATTTACAATCTTTAATTCAATTTAATCAATAATGCATATTCTGATATTACTGTAAAACAGAGTTGTGGAGATTTTTTTTTTGAATTTGATCTCCTTTACTTTGTTGACAAAGTCCTGCTTCAAATCAAATAAAATTTCTAAACACATGCATGTTCATATTTTCTGAAATGTACACTTTTACTTTATACACTTGATTAAAATATACATTTTGTTTTACCTATTTAGTGCATAGTATGGACATTTTTTTATCTTTTTCCATACATTGCCATATATATATATTATATTTTTCCATTATTGTAATATAATGTAACGACAAAATCACTATAAAAGACCCTCTATATATCATTCCAGTGAATTTAAACCTGTCTCAGTTGGACTGTATTATATTGTAAATGCAAAAAAGACAGAAAAGTTTTACATGCAACTAAGTAAAATTACTTCTTTAAAAATAATATTTACATATTAAAATAACAATTGAAAATTAAAACAAGTTCTTCATGTAAAGGCAAATGACCAAATGATGTATCATGCCTAGGGTGCAGACCTGGTTTTTCTAGTTTGAAAAAAGGTTGGCTTTCTTCTGAAATAAAAATACACTATATACATGTGCTGTTCTGAATATCTGCTGGATTTTTTTTCATTACAAAATTTTTGACAAAAAAAAACTTTTTTTAAAGATCTCTATTTGGTGTGAAAGGCAAAGGAAACCGATTTCAAGTTACTTTACAATATGTATGAATAAAATGGAAGGATATGTCTGAAAACTGCAAAGGAAAGGTTTTTTTAAATGCCAACCTATCAACAATACTTTTTTCAAGGTCTACAGTAAATACAAATTTTTGGACCTAACTAATACTAATTACATAATATAAAAATGTCAGTGATAATTAAAAAACAAGTACAAAAAATGTAACATAATAACAATAATAACTAATACTAATTACATAATATAACAAGTGTGGACACAAATAGATGTATCGCCCTTCGGCACATGGATCGTTGAGTTTGGGTTAAAAAGAGACAAGGCAAAAGAAACATGGTGATGTTTTTAAAAATACCAAAATTAGATATAGAGAATGAATATGAGAACTTAACCTGGTCACTAGACCAATCAATATACCAAATATCATTTACCTACCACTTATAGTTGTAGAGAAATGAACTTGAGCAAAAAAACTTAACCTGGTCGCTAGACCGTGAAATTGAGGTCAAGGACAAAAGTCCCATGCCAGACTGTAATGTACTACCCAAGACCAACCTATATACCAAATATCATTGACCTACCACTTATAGTTTTTGAGAAATGGACTTAAGCAAAAAAACTTAACCTGGTCGCTAGACCGTGAAATTGAGGTCAAGGACAAAAGTCCCATGCCAGACTGTCATGTACTATTTTAAATCTTTTTGAAATTTGCGAAGAAAATGCTTAAATTTTGTGGATTTGTCGCCAGTGAAGGCATCCCCTAAAACAATTTGCTGCAAAAATCCCAAACACTGGGTATACTTCCTAGGATAGTCTAAATGGAAGACATAATATGTGCCTATAAGTATGAGGAGGCTGTCTATAATTGTTTTAGCCTGACAGTATATCCTACAGGTATCTGTGGGAATAACAGACATCTCCAAGTGATCCTTTCCTTTGAGGAAAAGGACCAATCTTGGTCCTTCTTCCTGGTGACTTTTAGTTAGTTTTTCAACGTCCTTTTCATCTATATCCTCATAGATAGTGATAAAAGATGCAGACTTCTCACCTCTCCCTTTATCATAGGCAGTCTCTTTTTCCAGAAATCTTATCAAAGATGGAACTTTATACTCACATTCCTACAAAACAATTTGATATTTACTGTAAATGAACAAAACAAAAACAAAAACTACCGATACTATTTTTTTGTTTTTAATAAAAAAAAGAGACATGTGATTTGAGATTTATCAGTTTATATTCAATTATTCTTTTTTGGTCACCTAAGAGCTCTTGTAAAAAAGATGAGACAAAAATTAAGTACACCATTTCTGAGTTCCTTTTAAGAGGTTAAACAATTCTTAGAACAATCTCACCGTTCCCTGTACACGAGGGTCAACAGATCAGTAAATATTTACACACTGTTCCTTCATGAAGAGTCAACAGATCAATTATCCTTTTCATTGTTGAAATCACAAACGATCAGTACTAATGTTTTGAATATCTTTTGTTATTGCAAACATCTGAAAAATCTCAGTAAACAGATGATTTTGATGATGTCCTGGTTTTCTTGATACGCATTTCTTAATTGTGATTTCACCTTTGTTTGTTCAGTTTATAATTTAGTTCTCCTTGTAAATTCTCCATATACATAATATATCTGATATTGCTTGTTCTGTAAATATTGAAGATACTTTACACTCAATCACTGTTTGGGTCATCTTCTTATAAGAATTCAAAAGATGAGGTTGGGTAGGAGGGAGTCTCATCCCGCATTCCCATAAAAATAAAATGCCAAATCCCTCTTCCCAAATCCCCAAAAGGGAAAAAAAGTGGAAGATTTTCACATTATTACATTGTATTTCAACATTTAAGCTTAATGGTGAGCAACACATGTGCAGAGGATGGTTCTCATGTTTCCAAAGCAACTGATAAGTTTCTTATTTTTCTAGAGTTCGTGCCTTCTGTGATTTAGTGTCATATTTTTAGTGATTTAGTGTCATATTTTGTTTAGTCAAATCTTTGGTAAATTTGTTTTTTCTTAGTGTACATTGTATTTATTTGAAAATATCATGCTTCCGTTCTTACAACAGAAAATATCTTGAAGTTTCATAAGCTACCTTCAGGTCTTTTTTGGGGATGTTTCTGCCAAGGTATGCCAACAGATCCTCCAACTTCTGCTGCAGATCTGAAACTTCCAACTGCAACTCCTTTTCCATTATAATCTTAAATTCTGTCCAGATCTGCAATAGATTTCAATATAAAATCAACAATCATTTGGGAGAAATAAAATCAAACACAAGTGGAAGTTCAAGACAAGGAAATATCAGACACCATCATGCAAAATTATATAATCATGGACTTGACAAGATTCGTCAGATTCTAATATGGCATCCTTCATTCGCTTGGTATAATAGCCCATAGTATAATTAGCGTATATTCATGGCTATTGTCATGGCAATCGACTGTACTTTTGATGATGTCATAGATAAATTGACGAATTAAATTCTTAATGTCCCTTCTTTAGTCTTAGAAACAGTTTCATATATGGTTTTTCTACTGATTTCAAACTTTTTCATCATCCTTCTTTAAAAAGAATCTTCATTTATTTTTACTTGGCAATCACGTAAGTGATGCCAAGTATGTAGATCTGTTACCTAAAACTTTAGCCTTAATGTTTGGGAAAACGGCAATACACATATTTAAAGTGAAAACATATACAGTTATCGTTATCATTGAACTAATGACAAATCATGATGAAATTGTAAATTGTGGTCATTTTCGCAAAAATTGTTAATTATATATTTTATTTCTTTTCTGTAACATAAGTGACTGTTTATAGTTCTATTTATAGATACATTACACATGTGAATCAAATGTGATGTATGTATGTATAAAACATAAAAATATATTAAGGTTTTAAAATATTTTAAGAATACCACAATTTACATCTCTGCCAGATTTTTTAAAGAACAGGTGATTGCCAAGTTTTGTACATCGCACAACCTTTCATTTATTAATTAACTCAACTAACTGACATATACTTACAAATTTCCCATATTCAAAGCAAGGGAACTTCTCAAACACAGGCTGGACCTTTCCTCCTGTTGAGTTTTTTATCCAATCCCTCCTGTTAAAAAATGATTCTCTCAGAAGAAGTTGAATATGATTCTCATTACTGTTGTTTTTAACACATTCCTTTTTTATTTCACTGATGTGGCTCTCATAGTCATCCTCAGATAACATTTTAGAAACAGGAACTGGAGCCTCAGATGATCTAAATTTTTTTGGCGTTTCCTCCTTTTTCTTACTTTTGACTTCTGTTTCATTACACTCGGTACTTTTCCTCTTTCTTGAAAGTCTTTGGGCTCTCATTTTCTGACTTAGAGCTCTAGTAAATTGTTGACTGAATAAATTGAATAAATTGAAATCAAAATCAAACGAGATACTATAAATATAATATATAGTAAGCCAACAGTGCTGTAAACCCAAAAAAAAAAATCTGCAAAGTACAGTACATAGTGTAAGTTAAAAGATCCTTTCATGATAATCGTGGAGCTGTGAAAAATTGTGGGAAATGAGCCGGAAAGTGATGTTTTCCCCGCAAAATGATTTCAGTAAACAAATGATTCTTCATTGCGACATTATTTTTTCATGAGATTTTGCATGCACCCACTCAATTTTTGCCACAAAAACACAACCCGAAGTGAAAGTGCTTATTTGTTACAATTAAAGAAAAACAATAAAAAATAAAATGGGTGTTCCAGGGAACACGTGTGTCGCCTGTACGATCTTGAATCGAAAAAACTTTTTTATTTCAATAAAACAATACAAGGTGTACCTTATCATCTGAGCAAGATATTGTTTATGTTTGGTTTGAATCTCACTTACATTTTGAAGGAGTTGTGAATTTGCAAACAGACAGATACAAATGAGCATTTTTGGCTCATTGAGCCTCAGAATTCAGTAAAATGTAAATCTCAAGTATAAACTGCAGAACCAGATCACATGAAAGTTTGATTAAAATCCAACTAATGGTTTTGGAAGAGTTGGGGATTCACAATGCAACAGATCTAAATGAGTCATTTTAGCTCAGTGTGCCTCTAAAATCAATAAAATCAAAATTCCATGTATAAGGTGCACAACTAGGTCACATAAGCAAGATATCCTGAAAGTTTTGCTGTAATCTGACTTGCGGTTTAAGAGGAGTTGTGGATTAACAAAGCAACATATACAAATGAGCCATTTTTGCTCAGTGTGCCTCTAAAATCAACAATATCCAAATTTCAAGTATAAGATGCACAACTAGGTCATATGAATAAGATATCCTGAAAGTTTTGTTGAAATCTGACTTATGGTTTAGGAGGAGTTGCGGATTAACAAAGCAGTATATCCAAATGAGCCGTTTTTGCTCAGTGTGCCTCTAAAATCAATAAAATCAAAATTTCAAGTATAAGGTGCACAACTAGGTCACATGAATAAGATATCCTGAAAGTTTGGTTGAATTCTAACTTATGGTTTAGGAGGAGTTGCGGATTAACAAACCGACAGACGACGACGACGGATAGTGATCCCTATGTGTCAACTCTGCTTCCAGCAGGCGACACAAAAACTAGGTATTTAAGGAACAATATATGTTTAAAATAATTGCGCCCTTACCAATCAAAGCAAAACTTGTGAAAAATAACCTTAATTATAATGCAATATTTTGTATTTTCTATTTCATTACATAGTTTGTCATGTAATGCAATCAAGATTATGCCTCCATAAAACAATCATTTCTCTTTTTCACCATGACATTATTTATAAATATTCCAGTATTTAGGTGTTTGGGATTAGATTATTTGAATAAAGTGTATTACTTAATAAAAATATCTTATACACTGTCCAGTACGTAGTTTAAGTGTCACAAAATACTCGTTTCAACAAACACTACAAATATGTCATAATCGGGTTATTTCCCTTGACGGGAAGTACAACTGATCATCCTTCAAAACTAAACTATAGATGGTATACCTTGTAGAATACTAAATACAAGTTTTTTGTATATTCCTTTATATTTATTACTCAATCTAAAATTAAATTTAATTAAAACATAATCTCACCCATGGCAGTTCCCCTTCTCTCTTAATGTCTGGAAATGCTTGACAGATTTTCTGCCCAATTATTCTGTAAGCTTTCTGGTTGTCGACATCATTTGGATAAAATGCCAAGTAATAATTAGCTGCCTCATCAACAGCTTTGTTCCAAACTTTGCCCGATTCTTTATTCCTCAAACACTGTTTCACATAAAAGGAGAAGTCTGGAACAGGTAAATCCAACAGATTCCTGGACTGTTGTGGCAATTTCGTCTTCTCTAAAAAAACATAAAAATGTAATACATGTAATTGTATCAACTCAGAGATCAAAATTATTAAAATTAAAATAAAGATATTACAGTAAATTTCTTTCTGCAGAAGGCCTTTTCGACAATTTGTGCCTCATCAGTGCAGATCATACCAAAATATATGTCATTGTTGTCAATTTCTCGAACAGAAATTTGTAAAAGTTTCTAAGTATAAAAATGATTCCAGAACGGCGCAGTTTAATTTTCCAGAATATTTTAATTTTCATTTTAATAATTTTCAATGTTTTTGCCTCAAACAGCAATTTTATTATGAATTTCAAACCTTTCCAATCACACGGCGGCCATATTTGTAAGGCTGGTGTCGTTCATTGAAGTATGAATGATCTGGCGATGACGCTCTCAACCAATCAGAAATAGGTATACGCATGAACGAATGTAAGATTAGAATCATAAAGATTTTACCTTGTGAATTTTCTGCAATATTTTCTTTGACACCATTCACTTCATTGTTATTTGGTCTTAATACCGGTAGATTATCATCATGTTGATCAACATTGTCTACTTGTATGATATTTGGTGTAATTTCTGTAAGTATACATGCATCTTGTGGCTTCCAACTCTGTCCAGGAGTTAGAACAATCAAAGTTTTGTCACAGACTTCTGACAATATTTCATCGTCATCCACTATAGTTCCATCTTCCTCTAGGACTATCCTATCAATATCTTCAGTTAGATTCAGTTTCACCTTTGCTACAAAATAGACATGTAAGTAATTATATTATTAGTATATATACTTCTAAATACATACTATAAAAGTTGAAACTATATTTAAGGAATTGCTTTACTATTTTGTTGCTGTAAATTAACTCACTCATGTGCATTGAGGACAAGGCTGCATGATATATATATTTATGCCTATCAGATGACAGACGACAAAATTAATGATGTAATTTTACCGGTAAACAAATTCATCTTACTATAGGTGACTGGCAAAACCAAAAAAGGATATCGACCACACCCATATTTCATAAAAACATGCAAGATTAGTCAAATCATTGTCCTGCATTATGCCAGACAATAATTATTTTTTTAAATCCACATCTGCATGAAGTGTCCTTCTTTAGTGTAAAGTTTCATCAAAATACTGCAAGTGGTCTTAAAGAAGAACTTTACTCTTACAATGTAATGATTGCAGAAAGAAACAATGAAATGTCAAATCGGACGAGTAGTGGTAATGTTTTCAAAATAAGCTGAGCAACACTGTACTTTAATAGGCATTTTGTCCCATTTATTTTACTTCATGTCCCCTTCCCCCATTCCTCACTAGCTATTTTGTCCTCTTGTGTTTTCAAAAATATGAGTCACTCTCCATAATTCTACAACAGTTGCCAGATCATTTGCCCCTTGTAAATTTTTTCACTTCTATTAAAGGGGGGGGGGACTTTTTTCGGGATGCCGGGACTGGAGGTTTTTAAGCTTGGGATTTCGGGAGTCTGGATTTCAGCAGTTTTTAAGTTCCTTTGTAGTTCGGGATTTTGGGAATAAGTAAAAATAAAGTCAGGATTTTAGGATCACACCCCTCCGGCTCCCCCTCATTAAACAAGGAAGTATTTACAGTAAGGAATATTTTCTGAAGGATATTCTTGTGAATCGTAAATTTTATCAACCAATGATTGTTAAACATAGGTAAAAAATCTGTGAATCATATATATACCTTTCTCCTCTAAAACTTTCAAGCTGTCAGCTACCACCATTTTTCTTTCCTGACGATCAAAGCTCCATACTTTGAAAAGCACCATTTTCCCCTGTAATTATCAAAAAGCTTCTAATTCATTTCTTGGTTAAATGAATTCAACAAAATGACAGTATCTGTTCACTACATAAATGTTTCCATCAATATAATATCCACCTAATGGCCATTTGTTAGTGAGATCAGCATAAGGTATTATTTTCTTATTATTTGTGTGATTAAGCTTATATGAGCAAACTGAAGAAACAAACTCAACAGTCTCTAGAATGTCAACTATGAACATTTTTCTGTTGTCAACTATTAGAATTCTGTCAATGCAACAAAAATGTGGCATGCAATCTGGCCATGTCAACAGAAGAAATGATCCAGTCTTATATGTATGCCCATGAACTTTAACATTGTCAGTTAAATAGACTTCTTGGTTTAAGTGTGTTTCAATACTGTGTCTTGCACAAACACTCTGAAAATGCTGCAATAAATCTGGATATGTATTGGAAAATGTAACAGAACTGCCTTCTGGTATTATATCCCCTTCATAAATAAAATTTTCATTTAAAGTGCCATCGGAACTAAGCATTTTAAAACACATATACAACTGATGCTTTTCTGCCATTGTGAGCAAAATGTTTCTGAAACATTTCCATTTCATATTTTTAAAAAAGCCATGTTTTGCTTCATAACGCATTACCCACTGATGCCTTAATGGTCCAAAAACTAATATTTGCTTTGCTAAATGAATGCAATAATGTAATTTTGGAATTACTGAACTTTTTGGATAAAGTTTCACAAAATTGTAGTTATGAGTAGCAACCAGTTGTGCCAGTTGTCCAGCTGAATCCTCATCAACATACGGAGATGTAGACAATATTACAATTTGAAGTAAAATTATAAAATTTTTCCATCTCTCATCATCATCAGGAATTTTAAAGCCTATGATGTTAGGCATTGTAAAACAGAGTGTCATCATGGCTGCACTTGTTTGCTTGATTTTATTATTAACTATCATCCTTGTCAATACATTCAGGTCTGCTATTTATATCTAGGTAGGTATATGGGTATCCTTTTATTTGACTATTTAGCCAAGAAAGTTTAAAATATTTCTTTGTGTAAATACAATGGTATAAAACTAATGCCATTTCATAAGGAACTATCCCTTCAAGAAGAACATGCATTGGATCATGAACAAATGAGACTGATGGATTAAAGTTGTCTATATCTAGCAAGACACTTCTTCTATTAATTCCCCAAATTTTACTCCAGTATGTTTTCGTGACTTTTGACAAAGTTTCTAGCTGATCACATCTATGTAAATGTTCATTCAATGAACGCTCCGGAAAATCACGTGCCATAAATTTTGTTTTCATGCTTGTTTTGTCTGCAGTGCAAGTTCGACAAGATTGTCTAGCAAATGAAACACCTTCTTTGAAACCTCCTAACCATTGGGCAGCCAGGGTATCACATGGGCATGCCACTAATGTTCCATAAACTTGTTTTGCTTCCCCATTTATTGTGATATTTATCCCATTACTCTGCATTTCACGCACAGTGCACACAAAGTCATTTAGTAATTTGTCAATACCGAACATGCGCAAATCTTTTGATTTTGCTAAACATAACATCTGAATTGCAGTAAGTTTTGATCTATGTTGTGGAGGAATATTTGCTAATGTGAAATAAAACATGGCAATTTTATGTTTCTTCACGTGTGAACCTAGAGGGTTTACAATCTCAAAATCATCATGACTCATTAGTATTTGCAAGGCAGTTGGGTGCTGTTGAAAAAGAGGGTTTGATTTTATATGTGAACCATCACAATAATCCCTCATTAATCCATCTGTGCTTCTATGTTGGTTTTGTACATAGTGCCATACCTCAGGCATATTCAATAAAGCTTCAATGTTTTTTTGAAAGGGCACAATTCGACCATAATGATGTACAGTTTTGAGGCCATTGCTAGTCCGTTTAACTTTAGTTCCCAAATGGACAGCTTCAGAGTGTAACAAACGACATTCTTGAGTGTAAAATTTATCTCTTAGATATTGACTAGAAAAGGATTCAAATAACTGTTCGGATTGAAAACAACCATCCAATATATTATCATCTACACCATTTTCTGTCAACTTTAATGCCAAATGTTGTTTTGTACTTCCTATTAACTGTTTTAAAAAGACTGAAGTGGTTCCTGCAATTTCATTTAAAGCTTTTTGAGACAATTTATGTTCCGATTCTAATCTAAGCATATATGTTGCTACAGAAAATATTCTTTTCTTATGTATATCTTCTTCATTTACAACATTATTCTCATCAATGTCTATAAACTCATCTTCAATATCATTTTCAAAATTGAAAGTATTTTCAAATTTATGTCTCCTAGATATGTGTAGTTTATACGCATTCCAACTTTTTGTAGTGTACACACAGTTGTTAAGGCAGCACTGAACTATAAAATTTGGATCATTTCTGTGTCTTCGAACAATATGCTGGGCTAGTCTTTTTTGTGTGTTGCATATGAAAAAACACATTGAACATGAAAACCCTACGTCATCCATCTGTAAAATTAAAAAAAAATATATAAAGAACTGGATCAAGAATGTATGTTAAGCTATAAATGCAGCTTAAAGTGCTGCAAGTAAAGTGCTGCCTTGAACACACTATGATGTTAGATTTAATACATAGAAGGCCTTTTAGGACTTAAGATGAAGAACAACAATTCAAGTACATGTATTGTTAAATTGTTGAACTTCACTGTACATTTAGTATTTTTTTGCATTTTTGCTCATGCACATTTACTTCATATCCCTTTTTATTATTGGTATACAAACATAACCTAACCCCCAAGTAAATATCTAGAATTTATTCAAGTGTCATGTTCATTACCTTGTATTTTCTAAAATGATTGTCTTTTAATTTGCTGTAACCGCCTTTTCAATAGTCTGAATTCTTCAAATCTTACAAAAAGTGGGTCATTTTGAACAATAGTGTCAATGTCACTAACAGAATTCTTATTTTGGAATCTAGCTGATCTCTTTGACTTTTTACCAGAATCATTTGAGTCTGTCTTTGACGACAGTGAAAATGCTGATCTTGAATCTGATGATGATGTTTGGTCACTTATATCAGAATTTGTAAATGATTTGTCTTGACAAGAATCCTCAAATAAGTCAGATGTATCAGTTTGTTCTGATCTACTTTTTTCAGATCTTGCTAGTAGTCTTTTCTTTTCTTTCTTTTCCTTTTTCTGTTTTTTTCTACGTTGCTTTTGATGTTCTTTAATATGCCGCCCCATTTACATTCTAAAATTAACATTAATGTACATTTGTACTTCCTATAGTTGCATGAAACTACATGTATGAGGGTTTCATTTTATCAACATGTGTTTAACTTCTTATCTAGAAACATAACTTGCTAAGTAAATGAGACAAATGAATGATTTTAAGAAAATTCTTTTCAATGTGAATGTAAAAAGGATTATTATCACTGATGTCGTAATGGTGTATTTTAATAGAAAAAATTAGGCTCCACAAAGCGTAGCAGGATACGACCGCATCAGGGATTCATTTGGACAAGTGTTGACATACAGTGACTATGGACCTATCAAGTTGCTGGACTCATTGTAGATGTCGACTTAATAAGTTGCTACATGGTGTATATATATACAGACTAAAACAAGTGTGGACCCTAAAAGATGTCTCGCCAGTTCGCGCTTGATCCCCATGGACTAAAGCCATACAGCAAACTGACATGCACTATGCAAGACCAAGCTACATAACAAATTCCATTGACCTATCATGTATAGTACCTGAGAAACTGGAATAATACAAAAACTTTAACATGGTCACTGGACTGTGAAATTTAGGTCAAGGACAAAAGCCATATGCCGGACTGACATGTACTATACACAACCAAGCTACAAATGTACATACCAAATATCATTGACCTACCCCCTAAAATACCTGAGAAACTGACCCAATCCAAAAACTTTAACGTAGTCACTGGACCGTGAAATTGAGGTCAAAGACAGAAGACATAAAGCTACATACCAAATATCATTGACCTACCATTAATAGTTACTGAGAAACTGACCTAATCACAAAAACTTAACACGAGTTCACGCCGTCGCCTTCTTCATACTCTGTAAACTTTCGTACACGCCTTTCGTCGAGGGCGAGACAAAAATCCATTGAATCTATGGCGAAAGCTCAGGTTAAGAGGAAACCAAGGAAAGAAAGAGGCGAACTAAAAATTGGGATACTTTGTAAAAGTGTGTTTTGGCCCCCTTAGGCCCTAATATGAAATCCGTTAGCATACTACTGGTATGTAATTAGATAAGTAACAAAATAAAACACACCTCATCAAAATCTGATGTAATATAAACATTTTACAACCATTTATGCGAAAAACACCAAAAGTGGCCCCTTTTGGCCCTTTTTTCTAAAACGGGTGGGGCCACCAACTCCTTATTACTGTATAATCATTTATTTTCGTGGGCATAATATTTCGTGGTTTTGTCTTTGAAGACAATTTCGTTGGCACAAATTTTCGTGGTTTTTTTGCGATTTCCCTTTATCGTTATATTTAGAAATTAATTTTTGAGGGGATTAAATTTCGTTGATTTATTCTATCCACGAAATAAACGAAGTTAAATCCCCAACGAAAATTTCTGCTTTTAGAGTATCTACATGTACATTGTATGCAGCTGTCCTTTTATTGCAGATATACAAAAATGTAACCTTGTGTAAAAATTTCATAATGATCCTTCCATTAAAACAAAAACTATTCAACAAAATTCATTGTGCACAGACGACGACTGCACCATAGCATAATACAACCACAAATTTTTTTGTGGTCGTATAAAAATCTGTTAAATGTAACGTTAACCCCAAATGTTTTTTCAAATATTCAAAATTAAACGTAAAAATACTGATTCATCACAATATGCATGGATTAATTTATAGTTTCACTTTCATTTTTGATAGTCCTGTTAATTAGACAATGCTGTAAGACAATCTTTTTCCAAAATGGTTTTTGTACCAAATTATAAACTAAGGAAGTCAGTACGACAGTATTGGTACGACTATTATTTCACGTGGAATATTCCAGAGTACAGTCACAATTATTATTACGTATGCCCATCTTATAATGAAAACATAAACTGAACGTATGCAATTGAAAGAACTAAATTTATAATAAGGGTATTAAAATGTTTTATTATTCTGATTCGACTGGCTGTATGTTGCTGTTAATTGATTATGAAATTTCACTATGTATTACATCTATGTATGTCAAGCCAATCTTTTTAGAAGTGTCAGTGACTACCCAGAACATCAATATGATCCAATATATATTTATAAAAATCAATCAACAAGACTAATTTAAACAATGAATGAATATATGAAGTTAAACCAGAAGTCCATTATATTCTGGTTATACTCATTACATGGCCAAAACAACCAAGTCCGAAGTTGCGCATAACAGAAGTTTTGTATGGTCGAAGTGTTTTATGCCGAAACCTCTGGAAACATCCAAAAATCAGATGGAGAGATCTACTCCTGACAAGTACGGCAGTAGATTATCCCCACTGATATACGTGTCATTGTGTGCATCTGTAAAAGAGACACATATATCAATTGTCAATTGGGATTAAACAAAGACAGTTGGTCTCAAATACTGACTTTCAGGCGATGAATATTTTGAGTTAATCTAGTGTCACTACAATAGTGATGTCAAATGTAACCCCCCCCCCCCGCCCGCTTTCCCCAGTCACATTCTTACCTCTGTCGCTAAATTCAAGGCGGCTTAAATATCATGCATAAGATTGTGAAGTTGTAGATGCTGTAAGCATGCAGATTATTTAGAACCACCATGCTCGGCATCGGCTTCGTCGCCATTTGTTGTTGTTATATTTTTCAAAACGGAAGATCACTGACAAGGGAGACTACTCTGTTCACGAGGCACTCCTTGGGGAAAAATGTATCATTCGAGGGCAACACGCACAAAAAAAGAAAATACAAAAAACAAAAACAAAAAACAAAAACAAATACAAATACACTAAAAGAACAACAAAAAACGGAGGAGAGATAAAAGAAACAAATAAAATATATGGCGGTGGTACGACAATAACAGATACATGTTCGACCATTTTTCCCGCTCTTTGCCATGCATGTTTGCCGGGGACCATAAAATTCAAAAAATGTAATTATACACCTCAGCCATAACAATAATTTTTAGATTAAAGCAACATATCATGGTTTCGCATAGCTTTTTCTTTGAATAAGTGTCTTAAATTTAATTTAACGGTTCCTGTTTATGATCTCTGAACAACGGGGAAGGGAGGGCATTCACTCATTGTCCGGCACTAGAGGTATATTTTAATCCAAAACAAGTGTTGCATGCATTAAGATTTCCAAAGATTTTTTTAAACAGACAACATACAAAGATACTTACCAATTAAAGCACCGAGTTAAATCTGGCCGTTCGTTCTTTTCAGTTCAGGATCACCCTGGATTGTTTCTCTCGCAGTTGGTTCAGAATCGCGCCTCGGTTTGGGTTATTGCGCGTGTGCATTCTACCGGCCTCGCTTTCAAAACGACTAAAACACTCCCTTTTATCAGTGCTTTTATCGTGACACACCAGGAAAACACACGAGTTTTATTTTTAACACATGATCGCACTTACTGGTCGTCACTATCAGAGACAAGTAATTATAGGCTTTTGATACTAATAGAATAAATGATAAACCAATTACATACACTAATCCACAAGATGGCCCCACTTTTATCCCATTATCTCCTGATTATAATCAGAGACATCTCTGTTATAATTAAAACTTTCGTATTACATTCTTTGAAAACAGATTGATAACATATGGATTCAACCACGAGTTTTTGTGTTATTGGTTGTTTACCATTTATACGTCATTTGCCACCGTGATGTTTATATACATAATAACCTTGTTTGAATAAAAATCATGTGTTTTCATGAAAAACACTCATTTCTTCAAAATAAGCATACGTGATGACAATAAAACACTACCGTTTTTAAGAAAACATATACGTTTTTATGGAAAACATATGCGATTTACCGGAAAACACATACGTTTTTCTACCATGTGTTTAAGCGTTTTGTAAATCACACTTGTTTTTACAGTGTATCCAACAGGTGCTTTTATACAGGTGAATCTATCAGTGAATGATCAGTTTGAGTAAAGTAATGACTATTTCCACTTATATCAACGGAAAACGGAAGCCATGTAGAAACGAAGATAAAGAGTAAATTTCTGTTTTATTTCACTTCATATTGCTATTTATGACTTTTGGTAAAGAAACTATTAAGTACATTAATTTGAATACGAAAGATGGTTTTACAATTTTTACGTTTCACCCAAAATATGAATTCTGAATTCCTTAGCATTTTCGGCTAATCATTTAATAAAAACATGCAAAAACCTTTCATTTTGTTTCTTTTTTGAAAAAGTTGAGGCGATAAATTTTAGTCCAAAACTCTAATGATATCAGTGGTCGAATAAATAATAAATTGTATATATTAAGGAGACTCATATTCTTCTTTCACTAAAATGATAATTTCATACAAGAAATCCGTTACCATGGTAACCAAAAGTGTAATGACGGCGTTACACAAGAGATAAATTATGTAATTTGACTTTATTCTAAGAATCCCTTGAGCTTGGGGTTGATGTAAAATTTAAATGTAAGACTTTTTTCCATAACATTAATCTTCCCTTGCATTTCCGAGGTGGAAATACGACATTTTTTTTTACCTTGACCCGTACCTGTATCTTCAGAAATACAAGATGGCGTCGACCTTATGTCGCTAGAATTATCTCTTTCACAATCATCATGCCGTTCTTGGTTATGAATATCATGAGTTTCATCCGTAGATGGAGTTTTAGGCACAATTAAGAAAAAACTAAATTAGAAACTTTAAAGTCGTGAACACCTGTATACTTTTGAAGTATACGTCTTGACGCTTTCACGCCGGAAGATAAACTAATATTAACATGTGTTTGATTGAATCTTATCTTTTAAACACTTGCGAGTTATGAACACAATTAATGGGAGATAATCCTTAGTAGATTTCTTGACTGGTAAGTATAACGAATGAAATGAAATTTAAATTTTGTTATTTTAAAATGACTTGATTATTAGGTGAAGGTGAATAGACGGGAAGAAACTCAAAATTTGCGCGTTTCACCCCAAAAAAGGAACTCTGAAAATAATAGATTTTTGGTCATTTTTAAAAAACAACAACATGCAAATGCTTTTATTTTTGGTATATCTTTTTAAAAGGTGAGACTGTAACTTTGACTTTATAGCTTCAACAATAGAAATGAACTGATCAATGGTAAACACTTTTTTTAAAATAAGAAGACTCGTACTATTTCGTTTTAATTATCTCAAATTCCATTACCATGGCAACCAAAACAGAAAACTGTTTACAACTGGTGTCTTTTCAACAGAGTGTAGTTCTAACGGTCACTTCATATTCTCAATGTCGGAATAAGAACATCAGGACTTGCATTATGTATAGTATTACCAACCCATCACATTTATACCAGTCCCCATGTACAGTTAGGAGTGAGTAATGATGTTAAACGTCCCAATCAAGAACATTTCACTAATATCTAGGCGTCACAAGCTATAGGCTATAGGCAAAGATGTGGATGGCGTTATTATACATCAGGGTTTTTATCGTACCGAGTTTGTCGTGACACGGGGCCTCATCCATTTTAGTTCCCATCTAAAAGAATCGTGACTTTCATTTCGCTATGCCGAGTGCCTGGTGAAAAAAAACAGTCAATACCCACTTTTGAGTCTTTGGTCAGACCCGGCCGACGTTCGAACCCAGACCCCCACTTACAAAGCGAGCACTCTATCAACTGATCTAACGCAGTGGTTATACAGTTAAGAGTTTTATAATCAGTGGCCTGAATATATATTTGTCTTTTCCTATATTGATTCAATCACCTTGTGTTGTCGGTTGTGTCCTGTTTTTGGTTACATTGTAGGTTATCAAGCATGTTTTACTACCCAGTCAATATATATATATATATATATAATATATATATATATATATATATATTGAGCCGGTCAGATCAAGGATGGTGGCGAAAAGCGGATTGTTTTGAAAAAACAACCTTCGGCAAAGGAAATGACAAACATTCTCACATTATAATGTGTTCCGAGTGGGGTTTGAACGTAGGCTTGTGATCCGTAACTAGACACTTCAGTCCACTTGGCCACCTAAACGCCTCCATATGTTTTAAGTTACCATTACTGATTTACTTATGGTAGAAAATAATGATAGTAGCCCATGATATAAATGGTGTGTAGCCTAGTAAATAGAGACTACATTTCATTAGCTTCAGATTGTTCTCGCCAAACATATCATGTCACGGTAAACTTTGTACGCTAGCTAAAGAACCCTGCTGTATAATGCTATAAACGCAACACACAGGCAAAACTTCTGCACCTTCGCCTATAGCTGGCGAAGTTTCGATATAAGTGAAATATTCTTGATTGGGAAAGTAAACACCATAAATATAAAACGATCTATATGGATAACTGACAGCTTCGAACTTCAGTATTTTATTTGGCTCCTGATAAGAATGTACCAAAATGAAATATACTGTAAGTGCGAGACGCTATTCAGGTTTATTTTGTAAACAAATTCATAGATCCGAAAAACCATCATAAGCTCCGCCCGCTTAGTTACTGTCGCTACGAGATCACAAGCTTTTCACAAAGATGGCGGCCACGTCGAACAGCAAAAAAGTCATGACCGATTCTCTAGATGAAATTCCCGATAATATAAATGTTTCATTTTTAACAAAATTAAGCAACTTGTCGAAAAAAGCTCAAGAAAAGGGGCTTAATTATTTTACTCAAGGATACATTTATGACATAAAGATTTCGACCGAACAACGGGAGAATGACAAGGTATTGGTAACAGCTAAATGTTGGGCATCAATGAGAATAAACGAACTATCACATAGACTCAACATCGAAATATCGAAAGAAAAAATTACAGATGCAAATTGTTCTTGCAAGGCTGGGTATGTCTTTTATTTAAAATGAAATAATTTTACAAAAAATGTGTTATCCAAGGCGTTCGATCAGCAAGTCGGACATGGATCTTACATGCATTTGTAATTACAATTAATTAATTGTAATTTAAAATGCCCCTCGGGGTGTGATCATTTTTATAGATAAAGTATCAATTTTAATTAAAAAATAATAAAATCAGCGCCTCTGGCCACACATTTTAACTTGCCGCCGATAATTGGTGGTGTGAAAAGCGCCTCAATTCATTTTTGTTTTTACAGCTTGTTAACACAATAGTGTCGTTAATCAATTAATTGATAACGTCTCATAATTTTCAGATTATCAAATTTCGGAAATTTATTACAACACCTTAAGAAATAATGATGATAATAATAAAGACCCATTGTCATTAATTAACTGTTTTCAAAGTTAAAATCAAAATGTTTTGGTCATATTCCCATGTTTTTAGTTTCTAACTCTTCAATACCTCGCAATAAAGGTTATTTATGTTTCTTTCCAGACTAACTGGTCACTGTTCTCACATAGTGGGCTTAATAAAGTCACTACAAAGTCTGAAGCTTCATAATTTTTCACAGCATCAGAGTTGCACCAGCATCCCACAACAATGGCATGTTCCGAGAGGATCTAAGATAAAACCAGCTCCAATTAACCATTTAGTTGTTGCCAGGCCTTTAGAAAACAGAAAAAGAAAACGATTTTTTGCCAGCTTGATTTGAATATTAAGTACGTATTATTGAGTAACAATAAAAATCATATGTATAAATAATCACATTTTAATGTACAAATAATATTAATATACAACAAACTTTTAACAATTAATGTACAGAGAACATAAGAAATTGTGCAACTGAAAAAGCTTAACATTATTTCAGATTGCCGACACTTGAAACAAGTGACTTTAAGTATCTCTACGATTTAGATGGGACATCATTTTGTACAAGAATAAATGGCGCTATTCCAAAAGTTTCTACACTTATTGGAAATGTTCAGATTGGTTCTGTATTGTTATATCAGGTATACACTTATAATTTATCTTTAACGAATGTGTCCTGAAATAATGTCAACAGGCATCACACACACCATATTTTATTTGCTGATTTGAACAGTTATTGTTGGAAGACAGTTTGACACAATTTTGAAAGTTTTCACTTCTAATTAGTCTCTCTATATGGACACGGTGTTTTGCAATGTTGTATGTGAAATTTGTATCAACTGCTTCCATCTGTTTGTTGGAAGAGCTTTTTGGTGGAATATTTATATGTAAGCCCAGTTCATTGATTTCTTTTTCAATGTTAAACCCTTTATCCACCATAATAGCATCCCCCTCTTGGTTGTATTTATGTTCTTTTAGCACTCTTAATAAGTCATAAAATCCTGACTGCTCCGTAATTGCTTTATCAGAAATTGATCCAGTGAATAGCTCGGACACAAACATTACACATCCATTTGGATCACAACCAATCAAAGCCTTCAATGTTGTTGATGATTTGTAATCACTATATAACTGGCTCTGTAACCCGAGTGCACTTGGAACTTGTGTTTTTATTTCCGTACCATCAATGATAAGCAAAGATGTTGGAAAGTCCTTCTTATATTCACTGGGCATTTGTTCTATAATCTGATATCTGTGTGGCCGAATTGAAAGTTGTCCTAACTTATAATACAACACGTCTAACCATTTGTTGAAAACAATTCCGGATAATTTTGCTGATATGCCGAAACGAAATGCTATATCTTTAAGACCAAATGCATGCCTTATTCTGACTAATGTTAGGAATAGTCCATCTATATTGCTTATTTTTTTAATGTCACGTCCATAGCCACTGATTAACGGTTTGCCACCTGGTAAAAGGAAATTCAATAACGCCAGAAATCTAACATATGTTATACCAGTATAATACTGGAAGAGGTTTTTTAGCTTAGACTCTTTTTGACGAACAAGCATGACCGACATAATTGGCTTTTTTGACAGTTTTTCATTCAAAATCTTTATTTCTTTTTGTTTATCCTTAAGACTCCTTTCCTTCAAAATCTTTATTTCTTTTTGTTTATCCTTAAGACTCCTTTCCTGCAAAGATATTTTCTCTTCATGTACTTTAATTTGTTCTCATATTCTCTGCTGTCAGTGTAAACATTTCCATTGCTGACAGAGGGCGCGGTGGCCTAATGGATAAGACGTTAGTCGTCAAATCCAGGGTCTCTCACCGCTGCGAGTTCGAGTCCCGCTCGGACCACATGTGGGAAAGTGAATTTTCCTTACCGTTGGCCTTTACTGATTCACCTGGTATCAGTATAATGGACTGGGGTGAGTGGTACGCTTGTCTGCGGCGTACTGACTCTGTGAGCTAGCACGGTAAAGTCGCCCTGAGTGCGCGCTAGTACAAGGCAGACCATACAACACACTCGCACTTCAGATGCATACACAAAAATTGTTCATAGATTAATCCATAGAGATTAATTAAATAGTTCTCGTCGCGAATAGCTGAAAAATTGCTGATGCGACGTTAAGCAACATTCAACCAACAAAACCAATCCATTGCTGACACCCCAACAAAAATAAAATAAATTTTATATGTACACTTTTTAGCTCAACTGAGCCGAATGGCCACCCTAGACGGAAAAGTTTGTGATGGTGGTCAAAGTGGAATTCTTGAGGTGAAATGTCCTTATTCCGCAAGGAATTCTAAATTGAGAGAAGCAGCTGAACAATTAAAATGTTTTTGTTTGTCAAAAGATTAGAATGGGGACCTTATTATAAATAAGGACCATGATTATAATCTACAAGTTCAAGGACAACTTATGATAACAGGATGTGATTTTTGTGAATTTGTAGTTTTTACCCAAAAAGATATATATGTTGAAAGAGTTATGTCCGATATTGTATTGATGACCAATATGTTGGAAAAGTTAGGGAAGTTTTACAGAGACCATGCAGTGGTTTTGTAATAAACATAAGTGATTAAATAGAGTCTGTAGTGTATATGATTTTGTTTTATTTTATTACTTATTTACGAAAATAGCAAACTACTTACAGTTCATTGTTTTCTTTGAGTGCACTTGAAGTTCGAAATCGTTTCAATTTAATCATAATCTGTATTTCGTTTCTTTGGGGATTTTCTTGATTTAGTTGTGGGTGAACCATCTGCAGGGACAGGATCTGGATGTTCTTTTGTAGCCCCATTACCCCCAACAAAGTGCTGAAATGGATAATATAAATTTGTTTCACTGTTCGGAATAAAAATCGGTTAAAATCTAAATTCTTAAAATAGTTAATAATCGCATTGAAATTTCTTTTTCGATCAACGATATTTCGGAAAATACTAAAGCTTGACTCAAGTCCGAGTGTGATTTTCGCTCGTCTAAAACAGTGATCATTCTTTTACGAATTTATAGAAATGGCAATACTTACTTTTGCACATATGACTTTATTGCCAGTTATATTTGTTAAAATTAACTGTAAATGAGGTCGACCGCACGCCTTTATTCAGCGTTTACAAGTCTCTAAATCTATGTGTGGCTTGAAAAATTAAATCAGTCTGGTTCCTTGTAGCCGTTCAGGATACCGCACGTCTATATTACATAATCCCCATGCATATCTTTTTACCATCTTAACAAATTAATTGAATTTCCGAAACATACGAAGTCTGCTTTCGTGCCTAGCAACCGATAGCTTGTGATCCAAACATGGCGGTCGAAGTGGGTGTGTTGTAACTCGCGATCTGGTTGGTCGGTTGACTCAGTTTGATTGACAGTTTCGGATCCATGAATTATATCTGTTGAAGGGCGAAAAAAGGTCAAACTGAAAAACCAATAGACTGAAAATACAAGAAGAAAGTGTTCCCTCTATCATAAAAGGGCTATAATTGTACTAGTGTGGCGACACCTTTAGGGGTTTCGCGGGAAAGAATGTAACGATCTAGAGGATTTCTTTGCTGTTGCCAGAGACATATAAAACCTATATATCTCCGCTTCTGCAAAAGTTTAGTAGAGCGCATCTACAGTACTTGCCTCTCAAAAGTTAACTTTGACCTAACGAATTAGTGCCAAAAACTACCGAGATTTAAACAGCTAGAGCCAAATAGCTGCGGTAGTGACTAGTGTATTTACTTCTCTATGCCTCAACAAGTCAACATGTTTAAGGTGTCCAGTCCGAGTTTGTCAGCTAATTCCTTCCCACGGACCCCTAGACAGTCGAGTTTTGGAACCTTTTTGACATTATGATTTTTTATTCGTATGTATTAAAAAAAATAATAATTTGGTAAAAAACTGGTTACTTTATTATGGGTATAAATTCAAAGTGGTACATGAAATCATACCACACAAGTTTTTAGAATGACGTGCCGTTATTGGTCTTGTGAAATATAAAATGGATTAGATGTGTGAAAATAAACGTGTGAAGATCAGAGGACAGTCGTCAACTTGTGAGGATCATATAAAATTCAGATTTAGATTAATTTTGTTAACATAGTTGCCGAAGTTGGAATCGTACGCTGTGACACTTCATAAAGAGATCGGACAGTCTGGTTTTATTTCCCCAATAAAAATCATTTTTTCTCACTCAAAAAGCTTTGTCTTTCGTTTTTCATGTGTTAAAACATTCTATTATGTTACTTCCGGCAGATAATACACCATAATAACGTCTAGTAACGCCACCTTGCCAACCTTCAGTGTAATCAAAGAACATCGACAAGGCTTCTTGCCGTTGAAGGCATCTTGAGATGCCGTTCGCTGATTGGATAATTATAATATGCAAAAATAGCACGTGCAATTTGGCGCACTTTGTGTATTGGAAGCTGGTGCATATCAAGAGGCTTAAAACTTAAACCTTTTCCTTATTGGAATACAAAATGATGAATAAATTGTATTTCCTCTAATATTGTGAGCAGCTTTACCAATGGGGGCACATAACAAATTTTTAAGTTCATCTGGATTTTCACCAACCTTCTTGTTAAAGTATTTTAACAGTCCTTGATACAAAGATTTTAATAACACGTTTTTTTTCCAACCCGGCACCACCTGTCAAAAATAAGTATGATGGACTGACATTGGTCTTCATTAAATGTAAAACATGATTAAAAAAATGTGTTTCCCATTTAAGTTCTGTACCATACTGCGGTAATCTATGTCAGAAAGTTCATTTAATGGCAACGTATCGCATTGTAAGGACATATTGGATACACCAATATCCTGACCAATATCGTAGGGACAGGCATGTACTGAATTGGATCCGGGGTTGAAACAACCATACAGTTCAGAAACAGTAGGGGTTTGTTCTAAAGTTAACTTTCCATATGTTGTTCTTCGGGAAGGACAGTCTCTAAAAAGTGTCTTCAGTACCTCCATCAGTTCTTAAAGTCACTTCATCAAGATCAATGTTATTGCCGAGTTTAACATAACAACTCTGTTTTTGTTCAATAACATTTTTTTTTGTTTATTGAAACTGAGGAGAAGATAACTAGTGCAACCTTGCAACAAATCCAATTCTTCATTTCTCTAGGAAGAGGAAGTAAAGAGAATGATAAGCTCTCTAAAGTGATTCTCGCTATCCACGTTTATACATGTTTTATTGTAACGTAGATTCCTCTGTTTTCGTCTTTTCTTTACCACAGTCCCACATCGCATTATGAACTCTGTCCCAAAGGCACAACTAATATCAAACCCTCCACTATTTGTAAAACGAATGTCGGAAGTCGATTCACTTTCATTTTCATCACCAGTATCAATGTCGTCATCTAAGTTATGATTGTAATCAACTATGCGGTATTACTATATCCCCCCTCACCACTGGTGGTGGGGAAATAATAAGGCAAATATAATACAGGTTGGATATATCAACTTATTTTGCTATGGGTATGTTTATATTTGTCATTATTGAACAATTTGACACGGAAACGTGTTGTGGAAGGAGTTGAGAACAAAATAAAAATTTTAATACATGTCTTGCTATGAAGTCCTGAACCGATGTTGGCTGTGCAAATGCTTTCTGCAGTGGAAGCACAAAACTGCTACGAAAATACTGTAAATTGTCAAATAAAAAAATATATATTTTGGAGAAATGTTGACATGCATCTAAATAGCAAGCAAATTTTCAGTTTGTGGTGTATTTTTTGGAGCAGAAAGTCCGTTATTTTCTATAGATTTCTAATTTTGGGAGAATAAAAACCAGAAACTGTAAAACATATATGAACAATTTGCCAGAAAAAGAGGCAACTGATTTCAGTACAACCTTTATTCATTGCCACTATTTGTCCAGTCAAATTTTGCATTATAAGGCAGTTTGGAAATAAATCGAGGGAGACCCATAAAAACATAAATAAAATAGTTTTTGGGATTTCAAAATACTGTTGCGATAACCGAAGTGGCAAAGTAATCCAGAGGCATTATAACGAGGTTTTACTGTATTTGTGGTCAACGTTAAGACTTGGTTTAGTGATTCATTATCAAGGTTACAAAAATATTGCAAGAAGATGTTAATAATATTGCAGACAGACATATTACTGTCACCTTTTTATGCAATTAAAATATCTGAGAGTAGTAGAAACAAACACTTGTTGTAAAACAGCAAGTTCAGCTATAAACAATGAAATCGTTTAACCCCAACCACACCAAAACAGAAGAATTTGATGGTATTATTATCTTGCAAATTGCACATAATGTGTATAAACTGGTTGTTGCTGCCAAACTTGTTTGCAAAGATATCGATGTAATTACATCTTTGGTGCAAGTGAGTACGAGATTCCCCAAGTCAAAAAGATAATCTTTTAGTTTATCCATGTTATTGAGAAGCTCGCTTTTATTTTGTGTTAAGAAGTCGGCTACATGTTCTTTGAAAGCTACCAGCCTATGAATGTTGTTGGTACTGTCTTCGGAGTTAATTTTCGTGTAAAGCACCTTTTTCAGTCCATCTACATTTGATTTAAGGTTGCAAAATTTGCATTTTACAGTTTGTTAAAATTGATCTATGTCCTCAATGGTCATATTGCATGAAGGACATTTGTTTTTTTGTTTTTTTTGGATAGCTTGCACTTGTACCACGTTTCTATTTATTGTTGTATTGTGCACTTTAATCAGGTTATCTGAGACAGAACTAATAATGTCTTCTACTGGATGAATGTTGGTTTTTGTAGTTGTCAGGTTAATACTGTTTCCCACAATTCTGGTGGATACATTAGTGAATTGAAAAGAGTTTTCAACTTGCACACTGTTAATTAAATTCTCCCAGTATCATCACTAATCAGGCATCCCTTTTTGCTTTGTTCCTGTCCATGTCCATACAAAGTAAGAATCTCATCTGGCGAGGTGAATTGAAGGACTTTGCTTGTAATGTTGTACTGCAATATACAATTTATACAAGTGTGAGTAATACAGTTCTGATGGTTTCATTTATCTGATATGAAATAAGAAGTAGTGACAAAGTTGTTTTTATGTGATGTAAACGACCTCATAATCTTGACATGTTATCTACAGTCAATCTCAAAATATAACAAAGTTGTATACAATGAATTTTCTGAAATAGTGATCTAAATTTTGCACTTTAAAATCTGGTTTACCAAGAAGTTGATGATGACCTCGAACCTGAAATCCTTTTGCCTGTGACGATATCAGACTCTTTCGCAATGCACATGAAAATGCAGCAGATGAAATTTCTTTTTCTCTCTTTTTTTTAAATGATAATTTTTTTTTATTTACGATGCTGATTTAAGTATGTATGTTCTTTAAAAAAATTGTGGATTATGTTTTGTTGGTCAATTTCCTTATAACTTTTTCTTGATAAACATGTAACAAATTTATATAACGGGTTCTGAGAAATTTCTAAATTTTGACGTTGACTGTATATAAAACATATAAGATGACAATAACTTCTTGTACCAAGTTGCATTAAAATATATTTTAAATACTTACGCTGTATTACCGTAAAAAATCGATACCAATGCATCAGAAAAATTGACGTTCTGTTCAATAATAAGCAAGCCTTATCGGATATACCAAAATCATCTGTCGAAATCTTCCAGCGTAAATTTTTCTGATGAACATGTGTTACCAATACCAGTCGGGGGAGTCCAACAGCCACCGTTACCATGACACTGAAGTTGAAACATTATTACTGGTATGTGTGCAGTCCGACACGAACTCTGATGTTGTACCTGAGCAAAAGCTTGTGGCTCTTGACAGTCGGTTGTGAACCCTAATATTTTAAGACAACATTGAATTTTAAATAGTATAATATCGACATTTGTGAGCCCTGGTATTTAAGACACTTTTTTTACATGGTAAAAGTATTAGATTGATATTGTCATATGTGTTTTAGAGTTTTGTAACACCAAATAGTACTTTTTACTTTCACAATTTTAGTCATTACGACGCTGATTTCACAATGGTCAGGCCCCCGGTCCCATTCACAAAAAACTGAGAAAGACCTCTGCTATATATTACCACAACATAGCTACCATTTGATACCATATGATAATGAAGTGTTTTCAATTCCTACAACAAATTTCGTATCATAATGAAAGCCTCTCTCTCTATCTCTCTCAACGTAGTTCTTACATGATAATAAATTTCTTAAATGAAATTAAACTCAATAAGACAAACAAATAAATCAAAGTACTGAAGCATCAGATAAAAAAAATGTGCACTTGAAACTGAGATTTGTCTAATGAATCAGTAACAAATGGAAATCATGCAAATAATAGATACTTTGATCGGTAAGCTTCTAACAACAAGTCTGCTTTTTTGCAAGTTGTTAGGTTCTAACATATAAATATGTTACAATGGTCAAAATGGACATGTCACGCAATGTTTATCAATTGAGTAAACTAAGTAATTTGCATAAATATAAATTTTCAATTTTTCAAAAACCAAGAGAGGCTACTAAAGACCCGACCCCAAATCTGAGTGAAATATCTCAAGCGTAACGGAAAAAAGTCCAGAGAAACCATCATTTTGATAAAATTCACAAACTGAAAGGGGCATAACTCCACTAAAACGCAGTTGACTGGAAGAAAACCCAAACTGGATCTGTAATCACCACCATCATCATCATTATCACTCCTCATATCACATTTTGATCATCAACATGAAGATATCATCACCATCACCGTCGTCATAAGAAGCAGCAGCAGTAGAATCCATGCCATGACAATCACCACCACCATTATATTAATTATTTTTAGAAATCCTCATGTTACATCATTAATGTGGTCACATCATCATCATAGCTCTTCGTGTCACATAATCATCATGGTAACATCATCATCATTATCAGCAGCAGCAGTACTAAAAGTCATCATCATCATCATGTCATCATCAGCATGAAGACATTGGATTTGTCATCATCATCATCATCATCGTGAATTATTATCATCATCGACAGCAGCAGAACTGAAAATCATCACCACCATCATCATCATCACCACCATCTTCATCTTTATCATCATCATCATACTATCGGCAGTGCTCAGTAGTACTGAATGTCATCATTGCCACCATCATCATCATCGGTAGCATTAGAACTCATGTCACCATCATAGTTCATCAAGTCACATCGTCATCATCACCATCATCATTCATAGCAACAGAGCTTATTTTCATCACCACCATCACTATCATCTTCTTCATCACAATAATCATTATCATATCTCCTTATGTCACATCATCATCATGGTGACATCATCATCATATCTCCTCATGTCACATCATAATCATCATCATCATTATATCTCCCCATGTCATATCATCATCATCATCGGCAGCAGCAGAACTGAATGTCGTCATCGTCATTATTATTGTCATCATCTTCATCAGATCATCATGCCACATCATCATCGACATAGTGTCATCATCACAAAAAAACTTTCACCATGACCAGCTATTTCCCTTGACTTGCAATTGACAGATTAACCATTGTTGAAGTCATTAATTTTATTCATTGAATTCACAATTGATTTGAAAAAAAATAAAAAAAAATAAAACCTTTGTTTTAGAAATAATTTAAATGTATTTAAAACTATTGTTGAATATATATAAATTGTCCAAGTGAGCTTCAAAAGCATGAATTGGCATAAACCATCCTGACACAATAAGCTAATAATCTGTACCTCCCAATTACAGAAGTTGTCCAGGCAACTGTCTCTTTCAAAAAGTTTAATGACAAGAATTGTGTACAAAAGGGGAAAATATTTCTGAATACCATTAATTGAAAATTAATTGATTATTATTTAGACAACTAAAATGTTACAATAAAATTACTTTGAATTTAAGAGAAACTGTAAGAGGAGTTGAGTTCACAAAGTAGGTACCCCCATTCTAATACTTGCTAAAAAGTGACTAAGTTTCAAAGTATGGAAAAATTAAGAAAAAATCTTGAAATATTTCTATAAAGTCAGGTGCACATCTTCAATATATATATAAACATTCTGTGAAGTTTCAAGGCTTTTGGTTAAAAACTGTAAGAGGAGTTGAGTTCACAAAGTAGGTACCCCCATTCTAATACTTGCTAAAAAGTGACTAAGTTTTAAAGTCTGGAAAAAATGGGGAAAAATCTTCAAATATTTCAATAAAGTCAGGTCACATCCTCAATATATATATTAACATTCTGTGATGTTTCAAGGCTTTTGGTTGAAAACTGTAAGAGGAGTTGAGTTCACAAAGTAGGTACCCCCATTCAAATACTTGCTAAAAAGTGACTAAGTTTCAAAGTCTTGAAAAATGGGGAAAAAATCTTGAAATATTTCCATAAAGTCAGGTGCACATCTTCAGTATATATATAGAAACATTCTGTGAAGTTTCAAGGTTTTTGGTTGAAAACTGTAAGAGGAGTTGAATTCACAAGATTGGTACCATATTTTCCCCGCCCTTAGTTTCTGTTCTACTTCACCAACGGTGCTCTAGAAATCGGAAGAACTTAAGAAAGCACAATAACTGTTTTGTTTGTTTTCCTGCATATTTTGTGAAATAAAGTAATATGGCTTCATGAAAAGAAATTAAAGGTTGTAAAAACCATGGATTAAACTACTGACAACAACTTTAATCGGATATCCACTGTAAAAACGATCTAATAAGGACTTGTAACAAGGTAAATAAATTTTATCTGAAAATTTAAAAACATCGTTTTTTATTCGCGAATGATCTTGATCATTCTCGAATTTAGCTGTTACATGCAGATTTCTCAACCCGAATATTCTTCCGTTACAGATAATCAACTCTCTCTCGTATGTAGGTTCAAAGTTGAAATAAAGGTAGATAACTCAAATTTTGAATGCGGGTTATGGACGTTTCGCCCCAACTATATTCTCCGCTTCCCAAAGTATTTTGTTATTGAACATTTTCTGCTTAAGCATCTGCTTAATGAAAGTAAATGAAATTAGTCTGACGAAATAAGAGAAATAATCTTGAAATACGGAAAATTAATCCCAAGATGAAATGAAAAATTTGAAACACAAAGGATTAATTACGGACATTTAATTCTTTAACAAAATAAGTGAAATAATTTTGAAATACGGGAATTTGATTCTGACGAAAAAGTGAAATAATCGTGAAATCTGAAAAGGTAACCTATTAAAAACGAGATAAGTGAAATAATCGTGAAAACCGGGAAATTATTTGCATATGTCGAATTAAGTGAAATAATTTTGTAATATGAAAAACTAATGTAAGCAAATCATGAAGTGAAAACTTGAAAATAAAATCTAAAGATATGATAACACTGGTAGAAGCAGGAAAGAAAACACTTGGGTTGAAAAGAAAAAAGAAAGAAGAATGGATAACAACAAAGACCTGGGATTTAATCGAACAAAGACGCCAAACAAAGAAAAAAATATTGACAACCAAATCAGTCAGACTGAAAGACCAGCTAAAAGAAACATACTCCACACAGGACAGAGAAGTGAAGAAAAGTACAAGAAGGGACAAGAAAGACTTTGTTGAGAAATTAGCACAAGATGCTGAAGAGGCGGCTTCAAAACAAGACCTGAGGACTCTGTACCAAATCACCAAAACATTAAGTGGAGGATTCAGAAGCACAGATACACCAGTGCGAAAGAAAGATGGAAAACTGGCCTCCAGTATAGAAGAAGAACTCGCCTGTTGGAAAGACCACTTTGAAAGGGTACTAAACCAGGAGTGCCTAACAACGGAAGCAGAGATTAGTGAAAGTGTGGACACCTTAAACATCGAGACAGAGCCTCCAACAGTTGAAGAAGTTAGACAGGCCATCAAACTTCTCAAAAATGGGAAAGCCCCAGGCATAGATCAAGTCCAGGCAGAATTGCTAAAAGCGGAAGAAGTACTAACACCTAAACTTCTCACAGACATCCTACAAAAGATCTGGCAAACTGAAACTGCACCGGATGATTGGAAGGTTGGACTCATGGTGAAGCTACCCAAGAAAGGTGACTTAGCGGACACAAATAACTGGAGGGGTATCATGCTGTTGTCGGTTACCAGTAAAGTTCTCAGCAGAGTCATCCTAAACAGAATAGCTGCAGTAATAGACCCACACCTTCGCAAAGAACAAGCCGGATTCAGGAAAGGAAAACCGTGCGCAGATCAAATATTTTCCTTGAGGCAAATTGTAGAACAAAGCAATGAATGGAACACCACACTGTATGCTAACTTCATCGACTTTGCCAAGGCATTTGACACTGTGCATCGTCCAGCATTATGGAAGATCCTGAAGCACTATGGCATCCCCGTCAAGATCATCGCCATCATCCAGATGCTCTACAAGGACTTCCAGGCCAAGGTGATTTGTGGCACGGAACTGTCAGACAGCTTCCCTATCAGAACAGGAGTGCGACAAGGCTGCCTACTCTCACCTCTGCTGTTCAATCTCAGTATAGACTGGCTTATGAAAACCACCACCAGCCAAGCCAGTAGGAATATCCTGGACATTCCAACAGTCGCTGGAAGATCTTGATTTTGCTGATGACATCGCTCTACTTGCACAGCGACATATAGATATCCAAAGTAAAACTGATGACCTAGTAAATTTCAGCAGACATATTGGACTCAAGATAAATGGCAACAAAACAAAATTAATGAAGATCAATGCTAAGAAAGATAACGAAGTAACAGCAAATAACAACAGAATAGAAGAGGTCAGCGATTTCACATACCTTGGCAGTAAGATCACAGCCAATGGTGACTCTATTGTAGATGTCCAATGCAGAATAACAAAAGCTCGTGCCAATTTTGCCAACCTACGGAACATCTGGAAGTCATCTAGTATCAGGACCCAAACCAAGATCAGAATATTTAAAACCAACGTAATTGGAGTTCTCCTGTATGGTTCAGAGTCCTGGAAGGTGACCAACACCATCACTCAAAAACTAGACACCTTCCAAACCAGATGTCTCCGCAGGATCCTAAAAATATTCTGGCCAAATAAGATCAGCAATGAAGAGCTGTATGGAAGAACCAAAACAGTTGCCATATCTGACCAGATTAAAGAGAAACGCTGGAGGTGGATCGGCCATGTCCTTAGAATGGAAATAACAGATATACCAAGGGTAGCCTTAAGATGGACTCCACCAGGAAAGAGAAAAAGAGGAAGGCCCAAGGAGACATGGCGTAGAACAGTGGAGAAAGAGGTGAAAGAGCAGGGATGGACTTGGGGCATAGTACAGCAGATGGCACCCGACAGACAGAGATGGAGGTCCTCGGTAAAGGCCTTATGTGCCCCAGGCACGAAGAGGATTAAGTAAGTAAGTATATGATAACATGGAACATGGCGGTGGGTGGAAATTTACGTATAACCGATGAAAATGAAGCAATATGAAATGTCATTTATTCATGTTTTTAATGACCATGCGATGCGGTGCCGCGCAGAAAAAAGGATGCCAATTTTAACTATCAAAATTGGAGAATCGGCTATAAATATATATATACATTGGAAAATCAACAATAACAACAAAAAAATTACTGACATAAATTTCTAGCCTGTGGTTTTATTATGAAACTAATTTCATGTGGAGAATGTGTTCCTCTTGTCTCTGATCTAATGTTAAACCACGCTGAGGAATCGCCAAGTATCAAGTTCAAGTTTTGCCTCTTTTTATAAAGTGGTGTTAATCTCTTATTATTAATCTAAATCATTGGAACGTTTGTGGTCATGATTAGGGAGGAATTTGAATCGGGAACTTTAGATGGGCCGAAAGATATGGGAACGGAAAATGTAGTTTGAGCGGAAGGTTTTCAGGCCGAGAAATTAGTTGGGCGAAATGACATGGGGCGGAATGTTTTTTGGGACGAAGTGTCGTAATACGTGATATCGCGATTACCCGGAGTTACAGAACTCTCTAGCGATGAAGACGCGAAAAGTATGTTGTCCCGCAAATCTCGCGTAAATCTCGCGAGATTTGCGGGACAACCGTAACCAGTGTAAACACGAATGTCAGCATGGCTTGACAAAACAATGCCGACTTTACATTACGTTGCTGAAGGCTGTGCGCCGATAGTAGAAGGGAAATGTCGATATTTCTTTTTTTCACTTCCAAAGGTACGAAATGTAAGAAAAAAAACTGGCTAAGATTAATCCGTAGAGATGGATTAGAGCAGCAGATAAATACCACCTTGTCAGGAAATCACCGCTACGATTTCCGCCATTTAGTTGTCTGCTCTTAACATTGTGAAGATGCAGAGCCCACACCACTCATTCTATGCCCCTCACTGTTTAAGTATAACCACTTTTAACAACGGGGGAAAGGCAGGGAAACAAAAAAATCGTCGGAATGTCGTAACGACAATGGGACGAATCTGGAAGACCAAGAATGAAGCCTGTATAGAAAATAAGATTAATAAAGGAATCTGGGTTAGATGAGTCATCTGTATGTGTATTCGGTGAAATGAGACATTACATGAACCAGAGCTCTGGTAATTAATTGGTTTGACAGTAAAACAAATGATATTCAGCTCATTTGGTAAAAAATGCTGCTACATGTTGATTTAAATTAATATTGGATGAGACCTTGATAGTGAAAGACCCCCTCCTCCATTGTCATTATACATGACATTCTACCCTGGCCTATCACCATATAATTTTAGTAAAATGCATAGTTATATTTTCTGCATTTAGCAGCACTTTCATGATCTTGATGTAAGTGAATTAATCTTGACTGGAGGTATATTTTTTAATTCAATCAGACTAATAATAATGAATATATTGACTGAACTTAAATAAAGTAGTAATGTAATTTTTCACAGGAGGGATTAAAACACATCAGATGAAAGTTTTTTCAGCTGATTTTGTGTGAATTGACTGATTTACTTGCAAAGAGCCTGACTTGTGCTTCAGGCAACATTTTATGAATTTATTTTCTTGTCATGGTAGCTGAGATGTTAAATTGCTTGCTATGTATTTGGGAGATTGGGATTCAAACCAAGGAGACTTAAAATGGAAATCCTGTGTGTGGCTAAATAATTCCCCTATTGTTCTGAGCACACTGAAAAGATTTTTAAAAAATCAGTCAATTCACCTGTATGACTATAGATGGTGAAGTCTCAATATAAGTGAAATATTCTTCACTAGGATGTAACACACCCTTCAATCAATCACATTTAATCAGCATCTCGTCATGTTAGAGGTGTGGTTACTGGCTTTAAAATTGAGGGCTGTGGGTTCACACATGTAAATATATTACAGATTTTCTGAAATGATTTTCATAATTTATTATAAAATGTTTACAAGACAGTGTTAGTGATGAGTCTTAAAACCATTGTGGATTCACCCAACTCTGTAGAGAATAGGCTGCATATTGCTTCTACATAAGACACCTACTATAAAGTGACCGGTACACATTTTGAAAAATTGTTTTGACTAAAAATATGAAATTCTTGAACATCTGTGGTTCTAACTAATGAAAAAATTCAACAAATAAATTAATTTATTTCATAAATCCATTAAAATTTATAAGGTACGAGTGATGTTGATATACAAGTGTTTAAAACACTTGGGAAGGACAAGGCACATTTTAAAAGTTAAAACAATTTCAGGCTGATCATGAAATGACATTCAGCTCTCGTAAATAAATACAAATAGAATGTAGATATGATAATGTACTGTAAACTACATATACAGATACCTATCTTGTCTGTCCATTTTGTAAATTTGAATATCTAAAAGAATTTTAAGTTTTCACAGGTACAACACATATGCATCCATCAGCTGATGAAATTTGATCAGATACACTAGATGTAATTTGATCTTGATGAAATGAGGGCTCTCTAATTTGATCAGCAATTTTTTAGTACAATATCATTACATTTAAATTTTTAAATACCTTCAGGGCTGTATACAATTACAACAGTTCTCATTTGGTTCATCATACTTGTTACTGCTCAATGAGTTGAGATAAGTAATAGTGTTTAATGCCCAGTCAAGAATATTTCACTTATATTGAGACATTGCCAGCTATAGACATGTTACTTACGGAGTTAGCACTCTGTTACTGCTCAACGATTTGAATGAAACGGGGACAAAATTTGAACTTTTTTGAGTTGGGGACCCAGCTCACTTCAGAAAAGAAGTTGTGATAGTAATAAATAGCTAAAACATGTAAACATTAAGGGGCCTAGATTGATTTTTAGTAGCCATTGACCCCTGGGCCCCTGCTAATCATCATTACTGATGAAGAATGAATAAAACAGCTGAATAAGTTCTTCATTAAATTAATTCATTTTTAAATAACTTTCTTACCTAAAAATTACAAAGCAGATAAGAGTGAAGGATATAAACAATTCTGATAGAACACTTTGAGTTTAGTTAATACAGAGTTCCATAAATTTGTACTGAATGGTACCTGTTCAATATAAATACCTTTCTGTGTATAAAGAATAAAGTCACAAAAAGGTGCACTACACACTGTCATTTGTCCCAAAATCTGAATATAATATGGCAAGTTCTCACTCTGTTGGTTGAATTGTTTCTCCTATAATGTAAAGCACTATAAAACTGTGATTGTTAGTCTGCCCCTCCTTTGATAATTCTATAAATAATTATCTGATTGTCCAGTAATACATTTGCTAACATTTTTATGTCATCTTCATCCATAAATTGGTTAATATTGTCATCTCCATATTTCTTAATTATGTCTATTATATACAGATTATGTTCATCAAAATCTAGACTTTCATTTGAGTCTGAGTAGGATAATACATAAAGTGCTACACTGGATGAGTTTGACCGCTTTAATAATTTTGTGATATCTCTTTCTATTTCCTTCCTGTCCAGTGGCTCATAAGGTAGTGTCTGGTAGCCATCATTTAGTGTGGGGCCAGGTTTCTTATAGACAGTAATATCACATCTAAAATATATAAGATATAAATTTATTTTTCAAAATGTTTAATACAAGTCTTATTTTACATAAAAATTAAGAGTTGCTGGTTACTGGATTTGCTTTAATTACTTATGTATGATAATGTATGACTTGCTTACACCAGAGAAATAATGTAAGATCTTATGGTTTTATGATCTCAATTTACAGTTAAACATTGACAAATTACCCCTATTGATTTTCTTTGGTCAAATATTAGCATAATAAAGGGTTTTAGTGATACATTAAGGTTGACATGGAGAACAAAACATAAAAATAATGGATTTGGAACTTCAAAATATTGTTTATTGGGAATAAAAATAACAATGTTTTACTGTATAAGTGTCTTAATCTTATTCCTGATACAGTGTTCAATCTAGGATTTTTCAGCGAAGCCATTTTCAAAAACATTCCTCAACAACACCATAACATAAATATTGTTGTATTCATGTAATGTTAAATATGGTCTACTAAGGCCTTAAAAATGGCTTATTTGGCAAAATATGGGCCCAACCAACACTTCTATAATGAACACTGACTGTTAGAAAAGAAATCTTTTAAAACCAACTATTTTGCCTATCTCAAATGGCCTCAAATGAACATCTCCAATCAAACCAGAGATGGTAAGCTATTTGGTTTACATTATTGTCTGTGGTTCTGGTTCAGCAAACATTTGTATTCTAATGGATTTAAACATTTTGTAAGGATGAGCTACAAAAGAGCAATTTCATACTGGTATATATACCTGCCCAGTATTTTGTAACAAAATCCATCATTTATAAGGTTCTGCAGATTGTCTTGACTCCGGTACACATTGTGCTAGATGATGTACACCATTACCACCTGAAATAATAATTATAACATGTAACACTACCTTTGAGATACTAGTATTTGCATAAAAGATAATGACTGATTACAAACTGTCTCATGTCATATACATTATAATTAATAATTTCTATATACATTTGTTGCATGTACTAGTATACATTTCTGGTAATAAAAACATGCTTTGACTGTGATGTGGATTAATTTAAGCTGTGTGGATTCAGATCTGTTAATGAAAAAGGGATAATTATTGAAAAGTCAGTGATCTTCAAATATGGGGTCTTTAAAGGGACCCACACTATAGTTTATATGTATATTGAATAGTTCCCCAAATTGTGTTATGGGACTGAATTTGGTTATTTAATTTCTAATCAAGTTGACATTATAAAGAACCATTTTGAAATGTTTCTAAAGTGTTTCAAATGCATACATGTGACACCTTAAAACCATAAAATATTTACTGAAACCATCCTAAGTGTACCTGTTTAGACACAGGGCCCTGTAACAATTTAAAAAAAAAGAAATTTGGTCAATATAGTTATGTGACCATATTTGTTTTTATTATTATTATTATTTTACAGTAGTTACTGTAATTTGACCATATATTTTTACAATCTTTTTCACAGACCCCGGTGCTTCAGAGTGGTCTCAGGATCAGACCCTGGTCCATCTGAAGCATTTACAGGCACTTGTTTCTGATATTTAAAAAATTACACTATATACCCAAAATATAACAGTGTTATTTTTTAAATACCAGAAACAGGTGCTTATATGGAGTGAACACTAAATTCAGTTTTCTCAATAAACGATTTATAATAATAATTATTATTATACAACGACTGTACATACCTATATCTGCTCTCTGAACATCATGGGCATGGCCACTTGAATGCAGCTGATAGGCGTGCTGTCCTTCTTTCTATCATGGATTCTCTGCTTTGACCAACCACACTATGGCAACAAGAACTAACCAACATCTAACATGGCAATTGTTGACAACCCCCGTAAATCGCTGGACCATTGTAAACTCGTTGACATGTTCCAAAACTTCTCTGTCGCGCACTGTCCGTCGCCTGGTGTTCTGGATGCCACAATTGTCACCCTGTCTATAACAGGTGCGTTCAATCTCGCAGTATGTAAACAAAGGGCCAGCAACTCTTCTTTTCTTTCATTAGAATGAATAACATCGTGTTCTCCGACGTATTGACATAGTTCTTCTCTTTTTGACGACTGTAATAATTTTCTGATGATCAAATCTCGTCTGGGTTGTGACGGACGCCGATTTGTTGCCATGTTTGTCCCCAGACAACAACGCTTTTCTATCTTCCATCACTAGAGAGTTCCGACGAACGAGTAATCGCGATATCACGTATTCGGTAACGCGTCCGAGAAAATAGTTCGTATCTTGTAGTAATGTTTTGGTGAATATATTTTCAATTTGTGTGAATTGTTGTTTTACGATTGAAAAGCGTAAGTTCAACTGTCGCTTGACTTCATCTAAAATATTTTTTTGGGAAGAAACAGAAGATTTGATAAATGCGCGGGAACGCGCATGAATATCACTGAAATCCATGTCACGTGACATATCTTAGCGTGGGGTAGCTTCACTGGGGTCACTTTGGTCAAGAGAAGAAAAAGATTATTTGATTGAGATTTTGAAGATTGTTGCACGCCAATACGCCTAGCAAACACGTAAGTAATCGTTTTTATTTGATTTTTTATCATTGGGCTTGACATTGATTTAAAATTGAAAATGTTCCCCCCCATCACAACCTTTGCATTAGGCTTCCTGTTTGGTATGTCAAGGTCATGCATGGTTCTGTTTACATTAGGCTTAATAGTTTTTCTCGTGAGTGAAATTGACACATTGTTAAACAAATTTAACTATCGCTACAGAAAGTACGTTATAAAGTTAATGAAATAGAGATTTTAGATACAATGACATGGAAATGTACCGTCGACCGTCCTAAAATCGAGAGCGTCCTAGATTCGAGGCCTTTTTTGTTTTTCAGTTTATTACACGTGAGTATCGTCTCTACAGTGACGAATTCATGCATTAAAGACCGAATTTAGGTATTAACTGTGAAACTAGCCAGAAAAATCAGTTGTCTATTTTTCAGGTCTCAAATTCTTGCGTAAGCAAATTTTGTTCGTTTTCCATTAGTCTTGAATCACGGACGGTCGAGGATATGCTTTTGGTTTTGTAGCGTTGAAAGTTCTAAAACTCCACGGTAAACTTATGTGACTAGTCGGGAAGGTCAGGGATTCATAATAATAATTACTAAAATATCTTGTGTTTACAACACTGCTTTGTTTCCATTTCACAGAAGTAATTTATTAACACAAGAGTTGATTTAAAGTATTTGGGCCTTGTAAAGATTTACGGGAAACGTGCATTATATACATGTTGTTCCCTTGGATACATTTAATAATACATGAAGTTGTCCTCTTTTGTCACCAGTTTCACACATGATCTATTGATTCATTGACAAATGTACAGACTAAAATTACATGTAATCATTGTGACAGCAGTGATTACCTATATGTTTTCATTATCCTTTTTATTGAAAATAACGACTAACTCTCGTTAAAATGCTACATTTAACAATCTGCTGTAGTAGCTTTGTTACCTAGTGTTGACTGTGTTGTACATGTTTTATTAGCCCATTCATTGGCACATGATTAATTATGCGGTTATTTTGGTACATATGGTTTATGGTTGATTATTTTGAGCCACTTGGTTTACCATATGTTCATGTTGAGCCACATAGTTTAATATTTCTCATTTTAAATCACCTGGTTTATGATGTGGTCATTTTGAGTTGCATGGTTTATGTATAGTTCCTTTGTGTCACTGTTACCTTAAGCCACATGTTTTATGATATATGTCATTGAGAGCCTCTTGGTTATGATATGATAATTTTGATCTACATGGTTCAAGATATGGTCATTTTGAGATACTTGGTTTATGGTATTTGTCATTTTGAGCCACACAGTTTAAGATATGGTTATTTTGAGATACATGATTTATGATAATTGTATTTTTACAGACATGGTTATGACATGGTCATTTTTAGACACGTGGCTTGTGACGTCATATTTAGACTCATGATTTATAATATCATCTTTGAGAGCCACATGGTTTATGATATGATTATTTTGAGCTACATGGTTTATGATATGGTCATTTTGAGATGCATAGTTTATGACAAGTCATTTTGAGCTATGTGGTTTATGATATTTGTATTTTGAGATATATGGTTTATGATATGGTCATTTAAGATACATGGTTTATGATATGGTTATTTTGGGATACATGGTTTATGACATGTCATTTTGAGATACATGGTTTATGACATGGTCAATTTGAGATACATGGTTTATGATGTCATTTTGAGATACATGGTTTATGACATGGTCATTTGAGATACATGGTTTATGATGTCATTTTGAGATACATGGTTTATGATATTGTATTTAGATACATGGTTTATGACATGTCATTTAGATACATAGTTTATGAGATGGTCACTTTAGATACATGGTTTATGACATGTCATTTGAGATGCATGGTTTATGATATGGTCATTTTGAGGTACATGGTTAATGACATAATTTTGAGCTACATGGTATTTAATATAGTCATTTTGAGATACATGGTATTTGATATAGTCATTTTGAGATACATGGTATTTGATATAGTCATTTTGAGATACATGGTATTTAATATAGTCATTTTGAGATACATGGTATTTAATATAGTCATTTTGAGATACATGGTATTTGATAAAGTCATTTTGATCTACATGGTTTATGATATGTCATTTTGATCTACATGGTTTATGGTATGGTTAATTTGAGATACACGGTTTATGACATGTCATTTTGAGCTACATGGTTTATGATATGGTCATTTTGAGATACATGGTTTATGACATGTCATTTTTAGATACATAGTTTATGAGATGGTCACTTTGAGATACATGGTTTATGACATCATTTTGAGATACATGGTTTATGACATGGTCAATTTGAGATACATGGTTTATGACATCATTTTGAGATACATGGTTTATGATATGGTCGATTTGAGATACAGTCCAACCTGCCTTAAAGACCACCTCTATATAAGGGCCACCTGCTTATAAAGGCCAGTAAATTTTATCCCAATTGTTCTTTATTCATATTATTAGAACCTGTAAATAAAGACCACCTTCACTGGTTCCTTTGAGTGGCCTTTATAAACAGGTTTGACTGTACATGGTTTGTGACATGTCATTTTGAGATACATGGTTTATGATATGATCAATTTGAGATACATGGTTTATGACGTCATTTTGAAATACATGGTTTATGATATGGTCAATTTGAGATACATAGTTTATGACATGTCATTTTGAGATACATGGTTTATGATATGGTCGATTTGAGATACATTGTTTATGACGTGTCATTTTGAGATACATGGTTTATGATATGGTTATTTTGAGATATATGGTTTATGATATGGTTATTTTGAGCTACATGGTTTATTGCATCTACAGTGCTGGGTAAACTATTTTGCATTATTATAATTGTCACATGATTTACAATATAGTATGTAATTGTCACTTTATGAATTTGTCATTTGATTCACATGGTATATATGACGTCATGTTATTTTATGCAATTTGGTTTATGACTTAGTCTCTTTGCTTCACAGGGTTTATGGTATGATTTAGTTATTTCTCATCTCAAAATGTCTTACCATCTCATATGTTCAGCTGATTTTCATCAAGGTTCAGAATTCTTTCCCATTTCATCTAGAGGAAAACAATGTGTTGCTAATTGTATGGTGTTCTTGATGATGTCAAAATTAAGAGATGCTGAAAGCTTTTCGAAAAGTGATTTGCATTTTATTTTGTATGCAGGGGATTACATTTATAGAGATGTGCAAAGTAAACAGATATCAAATTATGCTTATCTTCTTCCATCAGAACTTCCACAGTTAATTTTTTTAAAGGGAAATGTGGTTAAGTTTACCTTGTCATAAACTTATAGTGGCACTCTGGATGAACAATTTGTTGGTGAATATCCTCTCTTGCCTTTGAAATCAGCTGTGCATAATATGCTTTTAGTTTCAAGGAACCTTGAGGCATTTGCTATTTTAATTGTAAATTGTAATGCAGTGGGTATATATTTCAATATGGACACATTTTCAGTTTTTGATCCACATGCACGGAATGTGATGGGACTTTGTGGTGCCTGTGGCACATGTGTACTTGGTTCTGTTAAATCAGTTGATGATTTATGCATGTATTTACGAGCATTGTGCAAGTCTTTGAGCTCTCTCAAATTGTCATCTTTGCAATATGATTTGCACATTATTAAAATACATATATCACAGGAAAATGCAAGGAAATTTGGAAATGAAAAGAATCTTACAATTATTCCCTCTGTTACAGAGTTAAAACTTGGGTATGAAAAATCCATAACCCCTGATGCATCACATAATTTATTTACACAGTTGTCAGGGCACATTAATTCTAATACCAAAAAACGACAGAATTGTGAACAATTAAGAATTAAGGCAAAGAAGGTGAAATCATGCAATTTTAAGGTTGAGACCACAGTAGAGAAAGTGTTGCCTACTAGGTCAATGTTATGTCAAACGACAAAACATTATGAAACCATCAAGCTAGTTGATTTGCCATTTTTCACTGAAAACCATAATTCTAGTAAAAAACAAAAAAACATGTCAAAATTTCCAGTAGAAAGTAAAAAGAAAGCTCTGTCTTGCTGAACCTGAAGGTCACTCTGAAAGATCCGTTACAGACTCTGTTCTTAATATGGATATTTAGGAAATTAATGAAGCAGAAACAAATGAGGTCATTGCTATTGAAAAATTGTTAAAAAAATTCAAATCTAAAGTTTCTCAAGGACCAGAATATGTGTGCTCATCATGTTCACAAACTTTCTTTAAACATTCAGTTGTGAATATTGATGCAATTAATGTCTCAGATGCCAATCCAGACAACTTTATTCACAAATGCTTGACCGGTATTAAAAGTGTGAATAATTATGAGTGGATGTGTGTAACTTGTCTGCAGTCCATGAAACTGAAAAAAATTCCAGCATGCTCACACGCTAATAACTTGAAATTTCCTCTGAAACCACCTGAGCTTGACTTGACTCCTTTAGAGGAAAGACTTGTAGCACCAAGGCTTCCATTCATGCAGATTAGAGAGATGCCCAGAGGGGGCCAATTGAATTTACGTGGCAATATTGTAAATGTTCCTGCCAATGTCAATAGTACTGTGAGAGTGCTTCCTCGATTGTTAAATGACACTGAAACTATCCCTGTAAAATTCAAAAGGAAGCTTAGTTTCAAACATCATGTTGCCTTTGAGAACATAAGGCCAACAAAAGTTTTGAATGCTGCAAAATGGTTGATTGAAAACAGTATTTTATTTAGAAATGAGGGTATTACTATTGATGAGACTTGGTTACATAATAATCACTCTCAGACTGATGAAGGATCAGATTCTGATGAAAATGAGAGTTTGGAAACACAAAGACAAAAAAAAGGGACATGACCAACATGCATCTGACAGTGATAAATGGACTGAAAATGATGAATTTGAAGAAAGACCTAATGGGAACCTTGATACTGTTTTGCAACCGATGGATTACAGAGAATTTAATCAAATACTTGCTTTAGCTCCCGGAGAAGGAAACTCGCCCCTTGGTCTCTATCAAGACATCAATGCAGAGTTTTTGTCCTTCCCCACTATTTACTGTGGACAAAGTAGGTGTGACAATAATTGTAGACCCGTGCCTTTACATTATAGTACTATTTGTAAGTGGGAGTTGCGTAATGTTGACAGACGGGCTGCAACTTCAGTTCCCTCTATTTTTTTCAAGCTTAAGAAACTACAGATAAAACAAATTAAAGATAAAGTAAGTGTTGCCATCAGAAAATGTAAAACCCATGGACGTAGATTAACAGCTAATGAAATTTTAGCACCTGGAGCCATAGATGAATTGACAAAGCACGATGATGGATATAAAGTACTGAGAACACTAAGAGGATCCCCTCCTTACTGGGAACAGGCCAAGAAATATCTTTGCTATGATAAAACAACTTGGAATACCTACATGGTTTTGCTCCTTTTCTGCAGCGGAAACAAAGTGGATTCCATTACTTAAGTGTTTATGGAAACTAGTGAAAAAACAGAAGCAACAACTGAAGAAATAGAAAAAATGACCTGGCAGGAAAAATGTCAATTGATAAAAGCAGACCCAGTTACATGTGCAAGATATTTTGATTATAGGGTTCAGTCTTTTATTTCATATGTTCTAAAAGATGCATGTACGCCCATAGGAGAAATCATGGATTATTTTTTCAGAGTTGAATTCCAGCAAAGAGGTTCACCACATATTCACATGCTTGTTTGGATTAAGAATTCCCCAGTGTTTAAACAAGATGCTAACAAATCTGTGATTGAACTAATTGATAAACATATTACCTGCGAAAAAGATGCTTCAATGCCAAACTTAATTAACTACCAAATCCACAGGCATGCAAGAACATGTCGCAAGAAAGGAAAAGCTGTTTGCAGATTTAATTTTCCTTTGCCTCCTTTGCCCGAGACCACAATTTTAGAACCACTTGGTGATGATGAAAACACATCAGATGTGACAAACAACCACAACATTGTTTTTGATTTCATAAATTCAAATATGCATAGAAACCTATCATTTCATGATTTCCTCAGAGAGATTGGATTGTCTACTTATCAGTATTTAACTTGCCTCAGATCTACATTAAAGGTGCCCACAATCTTTTTAAAGAGGTCATTAAATGAGGTCAGAATAAACAGTTATAATACAGTGTTATTAAAGTGCTGGGAAGCCAACATGGACATTCAGTTCATACTTGATCCCTATGCATGCGTGTCATATATTGCGTCTTACATTTCCAAAGGCCAAAGGGGACTGTCAAACTTATTATATACTGCATGCAAGGAGTCCAGACGCCATGATAACAACATTTAGCAACAAGTAAGGAGAGTAGGTAATCAATTCTTGACACATGTAGAGGTGGGAGCCCAAGAGGCAGTATATTTAGTTCTCCAAATGCACTTAAGAAGATCTACAAGAGACGTTGTTTTCATTGACACAAACCCGCAAAATGAAAGAGTGGCCCTTCTAAAGTCATTGTCAGACCTTGAAGAATTGCCCAAAAATTCTACTAATATCGAAGCAGACAATGCTCTTAAGCGCTATGAGCGAAGACCTTCATGTATGCAACATTGTTGTTATGCAGACTTTGTTTGGTTCAGTGTGGAGTTTTCAAGAAAAACAAGCAAGAGTATGGCTATTGGAAATGAATTGCCTGAGGTTGAATATGATCACAATTTTGATGATGACATTGATCAACATGAAAATGATGACAGTGCTAATGAATCAAATGTGAATGTTGTATTGGAAAATAGTAATAAACAGTCTTGTTTAAGCTGTACACCTGGAACTACAATCATATTTCGATGTGGCACAGTGCTGAGAAAGAGAAAAAGCAAAAAATTCTCCGTTATGTTAAAACTTGCATAAATGTGGACAGTGAGAAACACTATCGGGAACTTCTTATGCTCTTTACAGCATGGAGAAATGAGGAGATTGATTTATTGCATGGTTGTTCTACATACAAAGAGAGTTACAAAAAGCAAAAAAAATATTATTGAGAAGAAACGGTGTGATTATGTGAAACTTGACAGTAACATTGATGAAGCAATGTTAAGAGGGGATGAGGAACTAGATGAAGGTTTACAGGATACTGTTCTTCCAGAATATGAGCATCAGGTACAGATAGATTCTGCAGACATTCCGTCCAAGTCTGAAATGTATGGCTGCTTTGACCCTGGAGAAGGTGTAACAAATTCTTTCCAGTATGATATTGGTCAAGATATTGGTTTGGCTTGTACACAAAGGCTTTGTGATACCTTACCATTGAATGAGATTTCTAATGATGATTATTGCAATATGGTCCAACTATTGAATGATAAACAAAAACAGTTTTTTATCATGTATTACACTGGTTGAAGACAAAAATCGATCCATTATACTTGTTTCTGACAGGTGGTGCAGGGGTAGGAAAAAGTGTGTTGTTAAAAGCATTGTATCAGGGACTTTTAAAGTATTTCAACAAACAGGTTGGCGAAAATCCAGATGACATTAAAATTTTGTTATGTGCACCAACAGGTAAAGCTGCTCATAACATTGGGGGAAACACAATCCATTCATCCTTCTGTGTTCCAATTAGTAAAGGGTTTAGTTTTAAGCCACTTGAAATGCAACAGCTTAACTTATTGAGAAGTAAATACCAAAATTAAAACTTGTCTTCATTGATGAGATTTCAATGGTTGGTAAAAACTTGTTTGATTTCATCAACTTGAGATTGCAAGAAATAACTGGTTGTACTAAACCATTTGGGGGTATCAGTGTTATTGTGGTTGGTGATTTGTTCTAATTAAAACCTGTAATGGATTCTTGGATTTTTTCTCAACCCTTATCAGTATGTGACATACGTAGTATATCTTCCAATTTGTGGGTAGATCTTTTTAAAGTGTATGAACTAGACCAAATAATGCGACAGAAAAATGACCTTGAATTTGCTGAACTGTTGAACAGATTGCAGGAAGGCAACCAAACCTCTGAAGATATCAGAACATTGAAATCTAGACTATATATAACAAAAACGGACATAACTATTGATAATTTGCCTCATCTTTTCACCACAAGGTCCGAAACAGAACAGCACAACAGTTTAATATTATCACAGGTTCCACACAACAAAAAAATAGTAGTTGAAGCTATTGACACAGTGTCTGGAGATTTGAGCCATGATTTGCAACTAAAGATTATTTCAAAGATTCCAGATGATACTGCAAGAACAATGGGCCTTCACAAATCTCTGTGTGTTGGTGTTGATCTTCCAGCTGAATTGTGTTTGAATATTTGTGTTGAGGATGGTATGACAAATGGCACACCTTGCACAATTATGAAGTTGGAATGTAGAGTGCAAAACTCTTCTAGATGCAGTATCAATTGGGTGAGATTTGATGATTCGTCAGTTGGTTTAGAGTGGCGTCGGAAATACTATCATCTGTATCGCAGTGATATTTCAAAAGACTGGGTTCCAATACTTGAAACAACAAGAGCTTTCTGCTTGCAGTACTTCAAGACATATAATATTGTTAGGCGACAGTTTCCAATTCATATGGCTGCTGCAAAACAATTCACAAATCACAGGGATCAACATTAACTGGTGCTGTTGTGCACTTTGGGAGGCGTAAAAATGACCATATTCACTATGTAGGTCTCAGTCGTGTACGTAATATGTCCTCATTACATATTATGGAATTGAATGAAAATAAAATATCAGTGTCAGAAGCTGTTAAGACAGAAATGGAAAGACTGAGATCAACTGCACAAGTCAGTTTGTGTATGCCTAACTTGTCAAAATACTCGACTGATAATTTGCTGAGAGTAAGTTTCCATAATTGCAGGTCATTGCACAAGCACATTAATGATGTCAGGCATGACAATATGTTATTAGCAACAGATATATTAGTTTTTTGTGAAACTAGATTTTCACCATCTGATTCTGAAAGTTATCACATAAATGGTTTTGAGTTGCAACGCAAGGATTCCTTGAATTCAATTGCCAATACAAACTCTGAGATAAGGTCGTTCCATGGCATGTCAATCTATAGCAAATTTGTTGTGTCCCCTATTTTAATGGCAACAGTGAATGGTATTGAGGTAATTGTTATTAAATGTTTGAATAATGCAGTCAATCTTTGTTTCGTGTATTGTCCACCAAACCATGCAAAATTGGAGCAATTCAGGGCTGTTCTCTGTCACATTGAAGGTGTAGTTTCATTATGTGAACCCACCATAATAATGGGTGATTTCAATCAAGATTTATATAAAGGGAGCTCTATTGCAAATTATCTTAAAGCAGATTATGGCTTTGAGCAGTTGATAAATGAAACTACTACAGACTATGGTTCCAGTCTTGACCACATATATACCAACTTCCTGCATTCAGATTGCCCCGCCATTTATGATGCTGGTGTTTTGGAGTCTTATTTTTCTGATCACAAACCTGTGTTTGTTGTGTTACAAACAGTTAAAGAAGACGCAAGGACTTGATCTTGCATAATCATATTCCTTGACAGTAGGGCTGTCACATTTACAAAATTTTGTAAACGTTTACACGGACCAGTGTAACCGAAACGGTACCATCATTACTTAATGTCAATTAGGGATTTCATTTGTTCATAATTTATGTTGTACCTAGTAATACGGATTATACGGTAATGCAAACATAAAGACCGTGACAAAATCGTACTGTAATTAAAATTTTGTAAAATGACATTTTGAATTGTGTAGAATTACCAACAAGAACACTGTTCTTAAAGCAGATTATGGCTTTAAATATCGTATCAACCTGTATGTACTGGTGTGTGCAGGGATTTCCACATATAATTATCATATGACGAAATGCGAAGTGTTCAGAATGGCATGTCACGGGGCATTTCAAGAACAGTCTTAAGACTCATACTACCTTGTAAAAGAAAAAGTATCGTATTTTTAAAATAATTTTATTCGACATTTGATTTAACAAAAATATTGTACAAAAAATAGTCCGTCTATTTCAATTAAGTCAAAATTTGCCAGGAGATTCGTGGACACTGTTTAATGCAGAAACGAACGCTTTGAAACCGTCCCCTCAACAATAATTATATATAGGATGTAGATCTGGTGCACACATCCAGGCAAGTGTAATAGAAACTCTTTATCGGACATTAAATGCAGTGAGTGTTGATTAGTACTACAGCGTTTATAGATTTAGCTTATGTTTCATGATTGTTCAAGGTACCGATACTGCTACGGCCTCCATTATTTATGAATTCAGAATTGAAAATAAATTACATTTAACTTTTTGTGCATTTTGCCCGTTAGCTTCCACCCTGACCTCAAAACGATCAAACTTTTTTATCAGCCAAGATGCAAGCCTTGATAAATAAAAGAATCCAAATTAATGAAATTGGCATTAAATAGTTCCCATGGACCTCTAGCAGACGAATTTTTCAGTAGAGTGGTCGCCATTTCCTTGGTCAATCTATATCATTTACATATCTATTTTAACCAAATTTTTATCAGCCAAGATGCAAGCCTTGATAAATAAAAGAATCCAAATTAATGAAAATTGGCATTAAATAGTTCCCATGGACCTCTAGCAGACGAATTTTTCAGTAGAGTGGTCGCCATTTCCTTGGTCAATCTATATCATTTACATATCTATTTTAACCAAATTTGTTAATTTTTAAATTATCGTTTTTCAAAAAGTAATCGAGGTATCAATAAAGTTTCTTAATTTATGACATCGCAAATTTTTTTACTTTGATTTGGTATATTTTATAAGATGTTTGTCCCCATAAATTTTATACACCCTATTTTAGAAAGAATTAATAAGATTCAATTTCTAAATGCCTACAAAATGGCTGCTACTTTACCTGTGAAGTGGACAGTGTGACATCACATGGGACCTATCTATAAGGCCTGTTTTATGGGGCAATAATTACATCATCGTGTAAACGGTTCGAAAATTTGTAAACGTTTATGAGCTTGGCATGAAACGGTAGCATGTACACATATAAACGTGACAGCCCTACTTGACAGGGAAAAAAAAACTCATAAACATGTAAAGATAGTCTCATGCATTGGTACATGTACTTGCATATTAAGTGCATTCTGAAAATAGATAAGACACATTCTTGTCTTTGCAGGATGTATGTTAGTCCTCATTCAGAATTCTTCATTTGTGCTTAAGTGGTCAAAAGAAATAAGAAGCATAGAATTTTACTCATTTTTGTTCATAGGCCACCTCACATTACAAGAATATCATATCAATTTTGTAATATTTCCTGTCTTTTTGTAATAATTCATTTGCTTGTAACACTATTTATATATCTAGTCCCTAATTGCAGTGTTATCACCCATAAAGTCATATTTTCTTTACAATTTCAAAGTGTCCTTACTCATGATGAATTCAGTATAATGTGTCAATAAGCAAACAGTAAAACTGCCATAAACAGTGATTAATGTATTATAGGGTTACATTCAAGAGGCAATACCATGACCTGTTATGTATATACATTGTATCATGCTATATGAACAATAAGCATTGCAAATGAACATTGGGAATAGGAATACGGACATTAACTTTCAAATGTTAAAAAACTTAAATTCCAATTTTTTCCCCACTGTGGGAATGTAAATCTTTTAATGAAAATGCAATAATTTTTAAATGTCTCCTTCATTTCAGAATGCAATCTGCAACATTGAAAGAAGTCATGCAGGAGAAAGGCCAAGCCCCGTATAATACAAAATCATTAAAGGTGGCAGTAGTATCTGCAGATAATGCAAGGACCTATAAAAATGAGAAAGGACAAGAAAAGAAAGTTCTAAATGCATCAATTGCTGATGCTTCACAGGCTGTAAAATGTGTCATTTATGATGTACAAAATTCAGCAAGTTCCAGGAAGGGAAAAGCTTAATTATCAAAAACATTATCAGGAAACCAGAGAGCATAATTATCACCAGCACTACTAAGGTGTACCCCACAACAAAGGTGGAAATTTCTGATGCTATAAGACAGGCAGCAGTAAGCCTGTTGAAGCCGCCACAGGCAGACAGGAAGCCATTAAATGAGGCCTTAAAATCGCCTGTAAAGACAAGAGTGTCGATTATGGGCCAACTAATACAGGTACAGTATGTCAATGGCTAATTCATTTCCATTTTCTTCCAACACACATGGTAGTGCTTTTTATCATGCTTGTCCGTTTGAAGGAATGGAAATAAATTTCACTTGTCTGAATGCAAAATTTCATTTTGCAATTTTTTACTTTAAAGAAACCAGTGAAGAAAGATGTTCATAGATAACAGGAGTAACCTGAGAATATTTTATATTCATTGCAGAATTTGCTATAGACAATGCTGACTGAACATTGTGTTTAATCAGTAATTAATTTCATTCAGCACTTGCATAAAGATATTTTAAGAAAAAAATCTAGCTATCAATGCTCTTATGATCATGATTTGTTTTTGGGAAAACACTTGATTTCATTTCTTTTTTGTCATGCAATATGTCATAAACCAAATCTCCTTATTGTAACAAGTAAATTATAATGTACTATGAAACGTGGAGATATTTTTGATAGCAAAAAAACCCAAAACAATTGTTCTGTTGAACAAGTATCACGACACTTGATTGTTGGCAGCCAAAACAGGCTAGAACCTAACAATGGAACAAACATTATTGTAAAGTCCTAGCACATAAACTATTAAATTCAGACCTCATGGACAGTGTCGTAAGAAAAGCATTTGGACCTGGACCATGTATGACAGGCCCTACAGTTTCCCACATTTGAAAAAAAAGATACTATTTATTATGTGTTTCATGTTTGGTCAAGGTTGTGGTTATCTTTTGAGATCATCAAAGACATACATTAACTGACACATACTGTTAAAGGAAAATGCAGAGCAGAAAGTAACACAGACACTAAGCTTTTAGGACTAAATGTTTTAACAAACTACTGCTACTGGTAGATTACAACAGCCTTATTTATTAATTTTAAATGAAATGCAATCACATTCTATTTTTTTCCAGGAAGAAGCCACACAAGAGGTGGAAGTCAAAAGTGACCGGGTACACGTTAAAACAATTTATATAAAGGATTAGACCGTGCCAAGGTGCAAAGTGTCCCTTTGGAGGGAATTGACATCAGTAGATGTCAGGCCAGGAGACCACATCTCCATTAGTGATGTTGTGTTGAATGTCTTCCGTGGGGAGGCATCCTTCAGCACTACATCATTGACAAAAATTCAGGTAATAGGCATAAAAATTAAAATGTGAACTTCACAGCCTCAGTAAATTGCCTTACTTATTCTTGTTTATGTGTATAATGACTGCTTAATGTTCACAACTGTCCAATTCATTTTTTCCTTATCACTTTCAACATGTGACTGTATAAAAAGATTGTATATGCTTCTCTTGGCATTTTTTCACAAGCAATGTGACATAATCATAACAAGGAAAGTATTACACATAGGTATCAAAATTTGCCACAAACTAAATACGACCAGTACGTTTGTTAACTTTAAATGCCATCTTCTCATTGTTTGAATGTTATGATCAATATACATATTCCACATAAATGATACCTATAATCAATTTTATTTTTTTACAATATAGAAATGTGAAGCGCCTGAAGAAGAGAGAGTTGTAAACATAATTGGATGTAGTGTCCAAGATGTAGATGTGATTTTCCTCTTGGAGGATGAAACAGAACTAGTTGTTGGCTTGGATTTGGTAAAGCAAGTCTTCCCAACAGATGAAGACTTAGAATATCACATACTTAATCTATGTGAAGATGGACTTTCAATTAATGCAACTATAAAAGGGTCTGATGTCATAAGAATGACCAAGGTTTAAATTTAATCTGTGTCTTCTGCTTACTCAGGAATTGATGGCCAACATCTTTCCATTGTTAATTCACATTTGTGAATCTCTAATACTTTTTTCCTTGTGTAGAATGCCAAAGACGATCTTGCCAACTCCTCCCAATTACAACCGTTACTGTACTTAAAAAAAACTTCATTTGTGGCTATTATTGTCTGTAATCTTATTACATTTCGTATCCTCTTTAACTGATACAGAGGTAGCTAAAACACAAACATTTACATTAGTACCATCTTGATTTGTTATGATTTGCATTGTTCACCATGGATAATATTAATCAAGAAATATTCACACAAGGTCAAAAAATTTCCACACTTATGCACACTTTTTTTAATGACTGTCATTTATCAAGTAGCAGTTGCAATTTTATTTGTTATATTGCACTGGGTGACCTGATCATGTGGGCACGTCGAAATGATGGCATTACAATTTTTAATTTGACAAACTAGAGTTTTTATCGTATTTTAAGTTGGCAAGCTATACAGTGGGCAAGTCCAAAATATGATCCATATTTTAGGTTGTTAAATTCGCTAGCATCATTTCAGGTTGACAAGCTAGATCATCACATAACTGGAAATAATTATACACATATATTTTTAAAAGATCAAAAACTTTCGCTCATTAACAAATGTCATTTACCAACCAGCCTTTGCACTTTTGTTCATCATATTGCATTTGGTGCCATGCTCATGTTGAGATGATGGTATTAAAATGTACTACCTTTACCATTTTATCTCTTCAACAATAGTCTTTTAACGATTTCACATAAATCATGTAATTGCTCACTTGTCCATTACAGTATAAATAAATTTTCATCTCCTTTATAATCAGATTTATATTTGTTGCAATATCTCGCATTCTTATTTTTGATAATATTGCTTTGCAATTATACAATACATCACTATCTTGACCTATCGTTAAATTATTCCAATTAAATAATTTCATTTCATACAAAAAAAATTTCATGAACTACCTTGTATATTTCAACATACATCCTTCATATCTGTCCATGTAGGATAGGATTTGTCATGTGGGATACAAATCAAAAGACATTAAGATTGTTAGTGACATAATTGAGAAGTCATCTTGCAGGAAAATTGCTTATACATGTATGTTAATTTGTGAATTCCAAAATGGATAACTTTGTAACACCTTTTTCACAAATCAAATCCAGATAAGTTCTTGATGTCCATATTTTTCAGTGTGGGAGTTGAATATCAAACTTTGAGTGTCTAATGTATGTACATCAAATTCAAAGCTAAAACTTGAAAGCAAATAGAAGAAAAATTATTCATTATCAGTTTATTCATGTAATATTGGAACATCTATCCACTAGGATTAGAACTTTTCTGTCATTCACTAGACAGCCTTGTCTTTATCTGGCATGTTCCACTCCTAAAGTGAATGCTGCCACTGTTATTTATCTACAAAAAAATGGACATGGTGATATTTGTCTACATTCATATCATTTTTCATTGTGTTCAATGTTGTTGGCCATCAATTACTGCATATTAGAGGATTTTAGCATGACGGTTAGATTTACAATTACATTGCATTAGCCGATTAGGAATGTTTCATCTTCCCCACTACCTTTTCATAGCTGTTTGTCATAAACATAATGGGACAACAGTGAAAGGCAATTACTTCGTTGAACACATGGGACCACAAAAAAATTTCCACTGTGACAATGTCCACTTACCAGCTCAAAATTCACAGAAACAATTACTAAAACATCCAAGTGCTAAAATTCACCAATGAACAGCAGTTCCTGTTTGTGTTCATACAGGTGTTAATTCTAACTTGAGTGTGTTAAATTTATAATTCATTGTGTGTAGTTGTCGCTGTTTTAAAAATGTTATGTACTGTTTCCTGATTGTGTGAATTTCACAAGTAAAATACATGTTAAACTGATTACACCCTTCCGTTTTTGGTTGCAATTCACACATTTAAATACATACAACAACTATACTATTTATATTTAACTTATTCATATGATTACAACTGCCTTAACAAGAGATATGGTTCAAATGTTACAATGACATCAATCTGCAATCATTGATGTTATAACCTCGTGTCAACATTGAAAAATTATCATATGTTAAGAGGCCTTTTATTTTTATTCATTTTTGACATTTATGTGGTAGTGTAATAGATATATTACAAATCTTACAATGATATCAATCTGCAATCATTGATGTTATAACCTTAGGTCAACATTGAAAAATTATCATATGTTAAGAGACATTTTATTTTTATTTATTTTTGACATATCTGTGGTAGTATAATAGATATATTACAAATGTTACAATGACATCAATCTGCAATCATTGATGTTATAACCTCATGTCAACATTGAAAAATTATCATATGCTAAGAGGTGTTTTATTTTTATTTATTTTTGACATTTATGGTAGTGTAATAGATATATTTCAAATGTTACAATGACATCAATCTGCAATCATTGATGTTATAACCTTAGGTCAACATTGAAAAATTATCATATGTTAAGAGGCCTTTTATTTTTTTTTTTTGACATTTATGTGGTAGTATAATAGATATATTACAAATGTTACAATGACATCAATCTGCAATCATTGATGTTATAACCTCATGTCAACATTGAAAAATTATCATATGTTAAGAGGCCGACATTTATGTGGTAGTGTAATAGATATATTTCAAATGTTACAATGATATCAATCTGCAATCATTGATGTTATAACCTCATGTCAACATTGAAAAATTATCATATGCTAAGAGGTGTTTTATTTTTATTTATTTTTGACATTTATTTGGTAGTGTAATAGATATATTTCAAATGTTACAATGACATCAATCTGCAATCATTGATGTTATAACCTTGGGTCAACATTGAAAAATTATCATATGTTAAGAGGCCTTTTATTTTTATTTTATTTATGACATTTATGTGGTAGTATAATAGATATATTACAAATGTTACAATGACATCAATCTGATATCAATCTGCAATCATTGATGTTATAACCTCATGTCAACATTGAAAAATTATCATATGTTAAGAGGCCGACATTTATGTGGTAGTGTAATAGATATATTTCAAATGTTACAATGATATCAATCTGCAATCATTGATGTTATAACCTTGGGTCAACATTGAAAAATTATCATATGTTAAGAGGCCTTTTATTTTTATTTTATTAATGACATTTATGTGGTAGCATAATAGATATATTACAAATGTTACAATGACATCAATCTGCAATCATTGATGTTATAACCTCATGTCAACATTGAAAAATTATCATATGTTAAGAGGCCGACATTTATGTGGTAGTGTAATAGATATATTTCAAATGTTACAATGATATCAATCTGCAATCATTGATGTTATAACCTTATGTCAATATTGAAAAAATTATATGTTAAGAGGCCTTTTATTTTTATTTATTTTTGACATTTATGTGGTAGTGAAATAGATATATTACAAATGTTACAATGACATAAATCTGCAATCATTAATGTTATAACCTTGGGTCAACATTGAAAAATTATCATATGTTAAGAGGCCTTTTATTTTTATTTATTTTTGACATATCTGTGGTAGTGTAATAGATATATTTCAAATGTTACAATGGCATCAATCTGCAATCATTGATGTTATAACCTTAGGTCAACATTGAAAAATTATCATATGTTAAGAGGCCTTCCATTTTATTTATTTTTGTTATTATTCATGTAGTAGTGTAAAAGATATATTTCAAATGTTACAATGGCATCAATCTGCAATCATTGATGTTCTGGTCAACATTGAAAAATTATCATATGTTAAGAGGCCTTCCATTTTATTTATTTTTGTTATTCATGTAGTTATGTAAATAGTACCATTGCATCCATCATATGCCAGACTGAAATATAAACAAGTACATGTATTACACACAGATAATTATACAACAAATTCATGTTTACTGATACAGGATTGATAAAGACAAATATGAGACATAAATTGTATTCTTGTGCATATAGAAAAATGTTGATCCAAGTACATTATTCTTACTTTGATATATTTCTCAGATATGTTACAATATATCATTCACATTAAACTGGGTAATTATGTGGTTTTCCTTACAGATCTAAACAGTTACCTTACCTATAGATATATATTTCACATGTAATTGAGTTTACCTGCAATCTGTTATGTTACAGTCTTGGTAAACTTTGAAAACTTGTATGGTTACTTGTGTGCAATACAATCCCATCATTGTATTTCATCCCCTGCGATTTAAAGAAAGCACTTGCACTCAAAACTTGGTGCAAAGAATCTATATTGAAATGACATGTGCATATTATGAACCTGAGTTTGTTTGCTGATTTTTCTCGAAGTCACTGCTTTTTGACTGAAAAAATTAAAACGGTTTCATTTCTTCAAATACAAGACCAGAGGCAAAATCTCAATGGTTTTTGGCCTTTTGTAGTCTTTTTCTTATAATTCATTCATTTTTTTATTTTTTTGCATTAAAATATGCAAAATCATTAAAAATAAATGCCTTGACAAGTTTATCTGCATACACTTTTTGTAATTTTGTATTTCTCCAAAACTATAAAGCAAAACCAACTACGATAAGGTTGACTTTCGATTGAAGCATCATTTGCATGATATCACATTAAGCAGTGTGCCTTCACTTACATGTAACTAACAAAACCAGTGCAGGGGATTTTAATTCACTGAATTTGCTTGTATTTTTAACTAGTAGTAATCTACAGCATTTAAGGATGAATATTTACATTTCTTTCCTTTATTTTCAATGAGCATTTCTTGGGATTGATTTCACTGTTGTAGCATTGTTTGATTATTTATGTAGATACCTAGATTGCATTGATGCAACCATCATATGCAAAGCTTGCATATTTGTATGTGCATAGAGTGAAGTATACTTTAAAAAATTTGTTGAACAAATGCATGTATTGCTGCCAGTATGTCACAGTAGTATTGTCAAAGCTGAACATACTTATAAATTGTGATTTTGTACATAAAGTATTCATGGCATGTTTCATATATCTTTCAATTCCATTCTGATTAATGTTCTGGTGATCAGGTTTACAGGGTTTTATACAATTGACTCTCAAGGTATGGGGCTATAGCAATGTTGTACCTAAAGACATTCAAACATTTTTTTACCATCTCTGTTTTTTGCAATGTATTGTTAGAATCTTCTTGTAGACCACCACATCCTTTTTATTTTAACTAGACCATTTTTGTAAATTGTCTTGTTTTTATTCATCAACAATTTCTTTTTCTGTGTTATACACAAATGGTTTATGGACTTTTTACATTATCTACTTTATGTGATTATTACACCCTTATGTACAAACTGAATCTATGTAATTTTCAATGCATGACTACACAACAGCTCCATATTTGTACTGTTGAATTTTGAAATAAATACCTCTTTCACATTATGTATACATTGTTTGTGTTATCACCCAAAAAATCTCGTGTACACGCCACCATTCTGCCATCTTATACTTTTAAAAACCAAACATCTAATGATAACATGAAAGAAAGACAAAGGTAGATGAAATGTACTGTAGGTAGTGTCACAATGAACACATTCAGATAACAATCCTGTACCAGCACAACTGGTTACATTGTTCAGGAGTTGAACAGTTCTTTTGTATTATGAAAAATTGTGTACAGTGTCTTTTGCCTACTTTTGTCAGGTCTCCATAATCCTGACATAAAAATACCAGCAGCTAATTTGAATCATACATACAATTTATATATGTATTGTACTACATGATAACAACACAAAATAAGAACTGTTTTAGTAGGTCTAGTGGCTACACAAGATGTCCTGATCCATACCTAGTAAGATTAAAAATTGGCCAGTCATTGGTTTCCTCTTTTCACTGTCAGTAGATGTCCACAAAACAATGCTGCAAATATTAAGTGAAATATTTCCTGCATGGATCCTAAAAAGGACTAATGTCCTATGAAAGTTGTAGATCTTCATAGATAAGGGAGCCTTTTCATGATGTTGGAGAAAACTTGCATGTATTTACTTGGATTGAACTATTTCTTACACGTATCCTGAATAGTACAATGTGAGAAAATTTAGACAACCCCTGCCCTTTACCTATAGTCTGAATATTCATTGCACATTACATGAACCCACTGTGCTGCCTTGGAAACATTGCAAGGTTTACACTGTTACTTCCACTCGGAAACCTGACAACTTCATATATGGAAACACTGAACTAACTCCCTGTCCCTCTCATCTTTCGCGAATTTCAGTACTTTGATTTTAGTTTTGTTTACATTTTGATTTCAAGTTGTTCTTTCTTGACGATTTATTTTGTTGATTCATAATAAACAACTGCAAAAGGTATTTAAATGAACATTGATGATGAAATTGTCTGTCTTCGGAGACATATGGTGAGAAGTGGAGTGTGTGCGGAAGATCGGAAGTATGTAGCAAAGATTCGAGAATAAAGCATGTCGTTTTTATATTAAACTGATAACTGAAAAGGACAGGGTGTCATGATCATGGCAAGGGTGTACTGTACTAAAAAGGTCAGTCACTACGCTATGTGAATACATTTGAGCAGAGGCATCGGGTGTCAAATGCAGCCATGCCCCAAACACATGGCTAATTTGCATACGAACTACGGTATCGATATAGCCTACACAACTTCACGAGTCGCAAACGATTTATCAACATAGCCAATAACTTGTAAATAAACTTCTTCTTTCAGTTTCGTATCACATTTTTGGGAATAATTTTTGATTTCTACTTTTTTGTTATGCATAATTTCGCTACCGGCAAACTGACAGGAATGAATTGAAAGCGGGAAAATCCTCGTGACGTTATGATGAATATTAATGAACCAGGTCGGGATATCCCAAACACGAAATATTTTTGACAATCAATTTTTAAAAATATATAATTTATCATCAAATGTGATCCATGTTTAAAGTTATTTAACTTAAAAACTGTTTAATGAGCATACTTTGTGTTTATTTATCGATGTCACTTTGCATAAATTAAAAAAATCCAATATGGCGGCGACTGTAAAACAACCACATGTACAGCACTGTAGGTCAAAAGAAGAACGTCGGCGCGAACTGACAAGATCGTCATTTTTGTTGGGTTTTCCGAGGGGCGTATACTTAATGGATTTTTATGGTTTTTATCTTAAAATTATCATACAAAAGTGAAGAATTAAAATATATATCCAGCAAAAACAATTACGGACTAATACGCGTATGAATACATTTCAGATCGGCACATGTGTACATGATGAAAACATTGCTTTCGTAACTTTCCGGGAGACAGGTTGGCGAAAATCCAGATGACATTAAAATTTTGTTATGTGCACCAACAGGTAAAGCTGCTCATAACATTGGGGGAAACACAATCCATTCATCCTTCTGTGTTCCAATTAGTAAAGGGTTTAGTTTTAAGCCACTTGAAATGCAACAGCTTAACTTATTGAGAAGTAAATACCAAAATTAAAACTTGTCTTCATTGATGAGATTTCAATGGTTGGTAAAAACTTGTTTGATTTCATCAACTTGAGATTGCAAGAAATAACTGGTTGTACTAAACCATTTGGGGGTATCAGTGTTATTGTGGTTGGTGATTTGTTCCAATTAAAACCTGTAATGGATTTTTGATTTTTTCTCAACCCTTATCAGTATGTGACATACGTAGTATATCTTCCAATTTGTGGGTAGATCTTTTTAAAGTGTATGAACTAGACCAAATAATGCGACAGAAAAATGACCTTGAATTTGCTGAACTGTTGAACAGATTGCGGGAAGGCAACCAAACCTCTGAAGATATCAGAACATTGAAATCTAGACTATATATAACAAAAACGGACATAACTATTGATAATTTGCCTCATCTTTTCACCACAAGGTCCGAAACAGAACAGCACAACAGTTTAATATTATCACAGGTTCCACACAACAAAAAAATAGTAGTTGAAGCTATTGACACAGTGTCTGGAGATTTGAGCCATGATTTGCAACTAAAAATTATTTCAAAGATTCCAGATGATACTGCAAGAACAATGGGCCTTCACAAATCTCTGTGTGTTGGTGTTGATCTTCCAGCTGAATTGTGTTTGAATATTTGTGTTGAGGATGGTATGACAAATGGCACACCTTGCACAATTATGAAGTTGGAATGTAGAGTGCAAAACTCTTCTAGATGCAGTATCAATTGGGTGAGATTTGATGATTTGTCAGTTGGTTTAGAGTGGCGTCGGAAATACTATCATCTGTATCGCAGTGATATTTCAAAAGACTGGGTTCCAATACTTGAAACAACAAGAGCTTTCTGCTTGCAGTACTTCAAGACATATAATATTGTTAGGCGACAGTTTCCAATTCATATGGCTGCTGCAAAACAATTCACAAATCACAGGGATCAACATTAACTGGTGCTGTTGTGCACTTTGGGAGGCGTAAAAATGACCATATTCACTATGTAGGTCTCAGTCGTGTACGTAATATGTCCTCATTACATATTATGGAATTGAATGAAAATAAAATATCAGTGTCAGAAGCTGTTAAGACAGAAATGGAAAGACTGAGATCAACTGCACAAGTCAGTTTGTGTATGCCTAACTTGTCAAAATACTCGACTGATAATTTGCTGAGAGTAAGTTTCCATAATTGCAGGTCATTGCACAAGCACATTAATGATGTCAGGCATGACAATATGTTATTAGCAACAGATATATTAGTTTTTTGTGAAACTAGATTTTCACCATCTGATTCTGAAAGTTATCACATAAATGGTTTTGAGTTGCAACGCAAGGATTCCTTGAATTCAATTGCCAATACAAACTCTGAGATAAGGTCGTTCCATGGCATGTCAATCTATAGCAAATTTGTTGTGTCCCCTATTTTAATGGCAACAGTGAATGGTATTGAGGTAATTGTTATTAAATGTTTGAATAATGCAGTCAATCTTTGTTTCGTTTATTGTCCACCAAACCATGCAAAATTGGAGCAATTCAGGGCTGTTCTCTGTCACATTGAAGGTGTAGTTTCATTATGTGAACCCACCATAATAATGGGTGATTTCAATCAAGATTTATATAAAGGGAGCTCTATTGCAAATTATCTTAAAGCAGATTATGGCTTTGAGCAGTTGATAAATGAAACTACTACAGACTATGGTTCCAGTCTTGACCACATATATACCAACTTCCTGCATTCAGATTGCCCCGCCATTTATGATGCTGGTGTTTTGGAGTCTTATTTTTCTGATCACAAACCTGTGTTTGTTGTGTTACAAACAGTTAAAGAAGACGCAAGGACTTGATCTTGCATAATCATATTCCTTGACAGTAGGGCTGTCACATTTACAAAATTTTGTAAACGTTTACACGGACCAGTGTAACCGAAACGGTACCATCATTACTTAATGTCAATTAGGGATTTCATTTGTTCATAATTTATGTTGTACCTAGTAATACGGATTATACGGTAATGCAAACATAAAGACCGTGACAAAATCGTACTGTAATTAAAATTTTGTAAAAATGACATTTTGAATTGTGTAGAATTACCAACAAGAACACTGTTCTTAAAGCAGATTATGGCTTTAAATATCGTATCAACCTGTATGTACTGGTGTGTGCAGGGATTTCCACATATAATTATCATATGACGAAATGCGAAGTGTTCAGAATGGCATGTCACGGGGCATTTCAAGAACAGTCTTAAGACTCATACTACCTTGTAAAAGAAAAAGTATCGTATTTTTAAAATAATTTTATTCGACATTTGATTTAACAAAAATATTGTACAAAAAATAGTCCGTCTATTTCAATTAAGTCAAAATTTGCCAGGAGATTCGTGGACACTGTTTAATGCAGAAACGAACGCTTTGAAACCGTCCCCTCAACAATAATTATATATAGGATGTAGATCTGGTGCACACATCCAGGCAAGTGTAATAGAAACTCTTTATCGGACATTAAATGCAGTGTGTGTTGATCAGTACTACAGCGTTTATAGATTTAGCTTATGTTTCATGATTGTTCAAGGTACCGGTACTGCTACGGCCTCCATTATTTATGAATTCAGAATTGAAAATAAATTACATTTAACTTTTTGTGCATTTTGCCCGTTAGCTTCCACCCTGACCTCAAAACGATCAAACTTTTTTATCAGCCAAGATGCAAGCCTTGATAAATAAAAGAATCCAAATTAATGAAAATTGGCATTAAATAGTTCCCATGGACCTCTAGCAGACGAATTTTTCAGTAGAGTGGTCGCCATTTCCTTGGTCAATCTATATCATTTACATATCTATTTTAACCAAATTTTTATCAGCCAAGATGCAAGCCTTGATAAATAAAAGAATCCAAATTAATGAAAATTGGCATTAAATAGTTCCCATGGACCTCTAGCAGACGAATTTTTCAGTAGAGTGGTCGCCATTTCCTTGGTCAATCTATATCATTTACATATCTATTTTAACCAAATTTGTTAATTTTTAAATTATCGTTTTTCAAAAAGTAATCGAGGTATCAATAAAGTTTCTTAATTTATGACATCGCAAATTTTTTTACTTTGATTTGGTATATTTTATAAGATGTTTGTCCCCATAAATTTTATACACCCTATTTTAGAAAGAATTAATAAGATTCAATTTCTAAATGCCTACAAAATGGCTGCTACTTTACCTGTGAAGTGGACAGTGTGACATCACATGGGAACTATCTATAAGGCCTGTTTTATGGGGCAATAATTACATCATCGTGTAAACGGTTCGAAAATTTGTAAACGTTTATGAGCTTGGCATGAAACGGTAGCATGTACACATATAAACGTGACAGCCCTACTTGACAGGGAAAAAAACTCATAAACATGTAAAGATAGTCTCATGCATTGGTACATGTACTTGCATATTAAGTGCATTCTGAAAATAGATAAGACACATTCTTGTCTTTGCAGGATGTATGTTAGTCCTCATTCAGAATTCTTCATTTGTGCTTAAGTGGTCAAAAGAAATAAGAAGCATAGAATTTTACTCATTTTTGTTCATAGGCCACCTCACATTACAAGAATATCATATCAATTTTGTAATATTTCCTGTCTTTTGTAATAATTCATTTGCTTGTAACACTATTTATATATCTAGTCCCTAATTGCAGTGTTATCACCCATAAAGTCATATTTTCTTTACAATTTCAAAGTGTCCTTACTCATGATGAATTCAGTATAATGTGTCAATAAGCAAACAGTAAAACTGCCATAAACAGTGATTAATGTATTATAGGGTTACATTCAAGAGGCAATACCATGACCTGTTATGTATATACATTGTATCATGCTATATGAACAATAAGCATTGCAAATGAACATTGGGAATAGGAATACGGACATTAACTTTCAAATGTTAAAAAACTTAAATTCCAATTTTTTCCCCACTGTGGGAATGTAAATCTTTTAATGAAAATGCAATACTTTTTAAATGTCTCCTTCATTTCAGAATGCAATCTGCAACATTGAAAGAAGTCATGCAGGAGAAAGGCCAAGCCCCGTATAATACAAAATCATTAAAGGTGGCAGTAGTATCTGCAGATAATGCAAGGACCTATAAAAATGAGAAAGGACAAGAAAAGAAAGTTCTAAATGCATCAATTGCTGATGCTTCACAGGCTGTAAAATGTGTCATTTATGATGTACAAAATTCAGCAAGTTCCAGGAAGGGAAAAGCTTAATTATCAAAAACATTATCAGGAAACCAGAGAGCATAATTATCACCAGCACTACTAAGGTGTACCCCACAACAAAGGTGGAAATTTCTGATGCTATAAGACAGGCAGCAGTAAGCCTGTTGAAGCCGTCACAGGCAGACAGGAAGCCATTAAATGAGGCCTTAAAATCGCCTGTAAAGACAAGAGTGTCGATTATGGGCCAACTAATACAGGTACAGTATGTCAATGGCTAATTCATTTCCATTTTCTTCCAACACACATGGTAGTGCTTTTTATCATGCTTGTCCGTTTGAAGGAATGGAAATAAATTTCACTTGTCTGAATGCAAAATTTCATTTTGCAATTTTTTACTTTAAAGAAACCAGTGAAGAAAGATGTTCATAGATAACAGGAGTAACCTGAGAATATTTTATATTCATTGCAGAATTTGCTATAGACAATGCTGACTGAACATTGTGTTTAATCAGTAATTAATTTCATTCAGCACTTGCATAAAGATATTTTAAGAAAAAAATCTAGCTATCAATGCTCTTATGATCATGATTTGTTTTTGGGAAAACACTTGATTTCATTTCTTTTTTGTCATGCAATATGTCATAAACCAAATCTCCTTATTGTAACAAGTAAATTATAATGTACTATGAAACGTGGAGATATTTTTGATAGCAAAAAAACCCAAAACAATTGTTCTGTTGAACAAGTATCACGACACTTGATTGTTGGCAGCCAAAACAGGCTAGAACCTAACAATGGAACAAACATTATTGTAAAGTCCTAGCACATAAACTATTAAATTCAGACCTCATGGACAGTGTCGTAAGAAAAGCATTTGGACCTGGACCATGTATGACAGGCCCTACAGTTTCCCACATTTGAAAAAAAAGATACTATTTATTATGTGTTTCATGTTTGGTCAAGGTTGTGGTTATCTTTTGAGATCATCAAAGACATACATTAACTGACACATACTGTTAAAGGAAAATGCAGAGCAGAAAGTAACACAGACACTAAGCTTTTAGGACTAAATGTTTTAACAAACTACTGCTACTGGTAGATTACAACAGCCTTATTTATTAATTTTAAATGAAATGCAATCACATTCTATTTTTTCCAGGAAGAAGCCACACAAGAGGTGGAAGTCAAAAGTGACCGGGTACACGTTAAAACAATTTATATAAAGGATCAGACCGTGCCAAGGTGCAAAGTGTCCCTTTGGAGGGAATTGACATCAGTAGATGTCAGGCCAGGAGACCACATCTCCATTAGTGATGTTGTGTTGAATGTCTTCCGTGGGGAGGCATCCTTCAGCACTGCATCATTGACAAAAATTCAGGTAATAGGCATAAAAATTAAAATGTGAACTTCACAGCCTCAGTAAATTGCCTTACTTATTCTTGTTTATGTGTATAATGACTGCTTAATGTTCACAACTGTCCAATTCATTTTTTCCTTATCACTTTCAACATGTGAATGTATAAAAAGATTGTATATGCTTCTCTTGGCATTTTTTCACAAGCAATGTGACATAATCATAACAAGGAAAGTATTACACATAGGTATCAAAATTTGCCACAAACTAAATACGACCAGTACGTTTGTTAACTTTAAATGCCATCTTCTCATTGTTTGAATGTTATGATCAATATACATATTCCACATAAATGATACCTATAATCAATTTTATTTTTTTACAATATAGAAATGTGAAGCGCCTGAAGAAGAGAGAGTTGTAAACATAATTGGATGTAGTGTCCAAGATGTAGATGTGATTTTCCTCTTGGAGGATGAAACAGAACTAGTTGTTGGCTTGGATTTGGTAAAGCAAGTCTTCCCAACAGATGAAGACTTAGAATATCACATACTTAATCTATGTGAAGATGGACTTTCAATTAATGCAACTATAAAAGAGTCTGATGTCATAAGAATGACCAAGGTTTAAATTTAATCTGTGTCTTCTGCTTACTCAGGAATTGATGGCCAACATCTTTCCATTGTTAATTCACATTTGTGAATCTCTAATACTTTTTTCCTTGTGTAGAATGCCAAAGACGATCTTGCCAACTCCTCCCAATTACAACCGTTACTGTACTTAAAAAAAAACTTCATTTGTGGCTATTATTGTCTGTAATCTTATTACATTTCGTATCCTCTTTAACTGATACAGAGGTAGCTAAAACACAAACATTTACATTAGTACCATCTTCATTTGTTATGATTTGCATTGTTCACCATGGATAATATTAATCAAGAAATATTCACACAAGGTCAAAAAATTTCCACACTTATGCACACTTTTTTTAATGACTGTCATTTATCAAGTAGCAGTTGCAATTTTATTTGTTATATTGCACTGGGTGACCTGATCATGTGGGCACGTCGAAATGATGGCATTACAATTTTTTATTTGACAAACTAGAGTTTTTATCGTATGTTAAGTTGGCAAGCTATACAGTGGGCAAGTCCAAAAATATGATCCATATTTTAGGTTGTTAAATTCGCTAGCATCATTTCAGGTTGACAAGCTAGATCATCACATAACTGGAAATAATTATACACATATATTTTTAAAAGATCAAAAACTTTCGCTCATTAACAAATGTCATTTACCAACCAGCCTTTGCACTCTTGTTCATCATATTGCACTTGGTGCCATGCTCATGTTGAGATGATGGTATTAAAATGTACTACCTTTACCATTTTATCTCTTCAACAATAGTCTTTTAACGATTTCACATAAATCATGTAATTGCTCACTTGTCCATTACAGTATAAATAAATTTTCATCTCCTTTATAATCAGATTTATATTTGTTGCAATATCTCGCATTCTTATTTTTGATAATATTGCTTTGCAATTATACAATACATCACTATCTTGACCTATCGTTAAATTATTCCAATTAAATAATTTCATTTCATACAAAAAAAATTTCATGAACTACCTTGTATATTTCAACATACATCCTTCATATCTGTCCATGTAGGATAGGATTTGTCATGTGGGATACAAATCAAAAGACATTAAGATTGTTAGTGACATAATTGAGAAGTCATCTTGCAGGAAAATTGCTTATACATGTATGTTAATTTGTGAATTCCAAAATGGATAACTTTGTAACACCTTTTTCACAAATCAAATCCAGATAAGTTCTTGATGTCCATATTTTTCAGTGTGGGAGTTGAATATCAAACTTTGAGTGTTTAATGTATGTACATCAAATTCAAAGCTAAAACTTGAAAGCAAATAGAAGAAAAATTATTCATTATCAGTTTATTCATGTAATATTGGAACATCTATCCACTAGGATTAGAACTTTTCTGTCATTCACTAGACAGCCTTGTCTTTATCTGGAATGTTCCACTACTAAAGTGAATGCTGCCACTGTTATTTATCTACAAAAAAATGGACATGGTGATGTTTGTCTACATTCATATCATTTTTCATTGTGTTCAATGTTGTTGGCCATCAATTACTGCATATTAGAGGATTTTAGCATGACGGTTAGATTTACAATTACATTGCATTAGCCGATTAGGAATGTTTCATCTTCCCACTACCTTTTCATAGCTGTTTGTCATAAACATAATGGGACAACAGTGAAAGGCAATTACTTCGTTGAACACATGGGACCACAAAAAAATTTCCACTGTGACAATGTCCACTTACCAGCTAAAATTCACAGAAACAATTACTAAAACATCCAAGTGCTAAAATTCACCAATGAACAGCAGTTCCTGTTTGTGTTCATACAGGTGTTAATTCTAACTTGAGTGTGTTAAATTTATAATTCATTGTGTGTAGTTGTCGCTGTTTTAAAAATGTTATGACTGTTTCCTGATTGTGTGAATTTCACAAGTAAAATACATGTTAAACTGATTACACCCTTCCGTTTTTGGTTGCAATTCACACATTTGAATACATACAACAACTATACTATTTATATTTAACTTATTCATATGATTACAACTGCCTTAACAAGAGATATGGTTCAAATGTTACAATGACATCAATCTGCAATCATTGATGTTATAACCTCGTGTCAACATTGAAAAATTATCATATGTTAAGAGGCCTTTTATTTTTATTCATTTTTGACATTTATGTGGTAGTGTAATAGATATATTACAAATGTTACAATGATATCAATCTGCAATCATTGATGTTATAACCTTAGGTCAACATTGAAAAATTATCATATGTTAAGAGACATTTTATTCTTATTTTATTTTTGACATTTATGTGGTAGTATAATAGATATATTACAAATGTTACAATGACATCAATCTGCAATCATTGATGTTATAACCTCATGTCATTGAAAAATTATCATATGCTAAGAGGTGTTTTATTTTTATTTATTTTTGACATTTATGGTAGTGTAATAGATATATTTCAAATGTTACAATGACATCAATCTGCAATCATTGATGTTATAACCTTGGGTCAACATTGAAAAATTATCATATGTTAAGAGGCCTTTTATTTTTATTTTATTTATGACATTTATGTGGTAGTATAATAGATATATTACAAATGTTACAATGACATCAATCTGCAATCATTGATGTTATAACCTCATGCCAACATTGAAAAATTATCATATGTTAAGAGGCCGACATTTATGTGGTAGTGTAATAGATATATTTCAAATGTTACAATGATATCAATCTGCAATCATTGATGTTATAACCTCATGTCAACATTGAAAAATTATCATATGCTAAGAGGTGTTTTATTTTTATTTATTTTTGACATTTATGTGGTAGTGTAATAGATATATTTCAAATGTTACAATGACATCAATCTGCAATCATTGATGTTATAACCTTGGGTCAACATTGAAAAATTATCATATGTTAAGAGGCCTTTTATTTTTATTTTATTTATGACATTTATGTGGTAGCATAATAGATATATTACAAATGTTACAATGACATCAATCTGCAATCATTGATGTTATAACCTCATGTCAACATTGAAAAATTATCATATGCTAAGAGTGTTTTTTTTTATTTATTTTTGACATTTATGTGGTAGTGTAATAGATATATTTCAAATGTTACAATGACATCAATCTGCAATCATTGATGTTATAACCTTGGGTCAACATTGAAAAATTATCATATGTTAAGAGGCCTTTTATTTTTATTTTATTTATGACATTTATGTGGTAGTATAATAGATATATTACAAATGTTACAATGACATCAATCTGATATCAATCTGCAATCATTGATGTTATAACCTCATGTCAACATTGAAAAATTATCATATGTTAAGAGGCCGACATTTATGTGGTAGTGTAATAGATATATTTCAAATGTTACAATGATATCAATCTGCAATCATTGATGTTATAACCTTCAACATTGAAAAATTATCATATGCTAAGAGGTGTTTTATTTTTATTTATTTTTGACATTTATGTGGTAGTGTAATAGATATATTTCAAATGTTACAATGACATCAATCTGCAATCATTGATGTTATAACCTTGGGTCAACATTGAAAAATTATCATATGTTAAGAGGCCTTTTATTTTTATTTTATTTATGACATTTATGTGGTAGTATAATAGATATATTACAAATGTTACAATGACATCAATCTGATATCAATCTGCAATCATTGATGTTATAACCTTATGTCAACATTGAAAAATTATATGTTAAGAGGCCTTTTATTTTTATTTATTTTTGACATTTATGTGGTAGTGAAATAGATATATTACAAATGTTACAATGGCATAAATCTGCAATCATTAATGTTATAACCTTGGGTCAACATTGAAAAATTATCATATGTTAAGAGGCCTTTTATTTTTAATTTATTTTTGACATATCTGTGGTAGTGTAATAGATATATTTCAAATGTTACAATGGCATCAATCTGCAATCATTGATGTTATAACCTTAGGTCAACATTGAAAAATTATCATATGTTAAGAGGCCTTCCATTTTATTTATTTTTGTTATTATTCATGTAGTAGTGTAAAAGATATATTTCAAATGTTACAATGGCATCAATCTGCAATCATTGATGTTCTGGTCAACATTGAAAAATTATCATATGTTAAGAGGCCTTCCATTTTATTTATTTTTGTTATTCATGTAGTTATGTAAATAGTACCTTGCATCCATCATATGCCAGACTGAAATATAAACAAGTACATGTATTACACACAGATAATTATACAACATATTCATGTTTACTGATACAGGATTGATAAAGACAAATATGAGACATAAATTGTATTCTTGTGCATATAGAAAAATGTTGATCCGGTACATTATTTTACTTTGATATATTTCTCAGATATGTAACAATATATCATTCACATTAAACTGGGTAATTATGTGTTTTCCTACAGATCTAAACAGTTACCTTACCTATAGATATAATTTCACATGTAATTGAGTTTACCTGCAATCTGTTATGTTACAGTTTGGTAAACTTTGAAAACTTGTATGGTTACTTGTGTGCAATACAATCCCATCATTGTATTTCATCCCCTGCGATTTAAAGAAAGCACTTGCACTCAAAACTTGGTGCAAACGAATCTATATTGAAATGACATGTGCATATTATGAACCTGAGTTTGTTTGCTGATTTTTCTCGAAGTCACTGCTTTTTGACTGAAAAAATTAAAACGGTTTCATTTCTTCAAATACAAGACCAGAGGCAAAATCTCAATGGTTTTTGGCCTTTTGTAGTCATTTTCTTATAATTCATTCATTTTTTAATTTTTGCATTAAAATATGCAAAATCATTAAAAATAAATGCCTTGACAAGTTTATCTGCATACACTTTTTGTAATTTTGTATTTCTCCAAAAACTATAAAGCAAAACCAACTACGATAAGCTGACCTTCGATTGAAGCATCATTTGCATGATATCACATTAAGCAGTGTGCCTTCACTTACATGTAACTAAACAAAACAGTGCAGGGGATTTTAATTCACTGAATTTGCTTGTATTTTTAACTAGTAGTAATCTACAGCATTTAAGGATGAATATTTACATTCTTTCCTTTATTTTCAATGAGCATTTCTTGGGATTGATTTCACTGTTGTAGCATGTTTGATTATTATGTAGAAACCTAGATTGCATTGATGCAACCATCATATGCAAAGCTTGCATATTTGTATGTGCATAGAGTGAAGTATACTTTAAAAAAATGTTGAACAAATGCATGTATTGCTGCCAGTATGTCACAGTAGTATGTCAAAGCTGAACATACTTATAAATTGTGATTTTGTACATAAAGTATTCATGGCATGTTTCATATATCTTTCAATTCCATTCTGATTAATGTTCTGGTGATCAGGTTTACAGGTTTTATACAATTGACTATCAAGGTATGGGGCTATAGCAATGTGTACCTAAAGACATTCAAACATTTTTTTACCATCTCTGTTTTTTGCAATGTATTGTTAGAATCTTCTTGTAGACCACCAATCCTTTTAATTTAACTAGACCATTTTTGTCAATTGTCTTGTTTTTATTCATCAACAATTTCTTTTTCTGTGTTATACACAAATGGTTTAGGACTTTATTACATTATCTACTTATGTGATTATTACCCCTTATGTACAAATGAATCTATGTAATTTTCAATGCAGACTACACAACAGCTCCATATTTGTACTGTTGAATTTTGAAATAAATACCTCTTTCACATTATGTATACATTGTTTGTGTTATCACCCAAAAAATCTCGTGTACACGCCACCATTCTGCCATCTTATGCTTTTAAAAACCAAACATCTAATGATAACATGAAAGAAAGACAAAGGTAGATGAAATGTACTGTAGGTAGTGTCACAATGAACACATTCAGATAACAATCCTGTACCAGCACAACTGGTTACATTGTTCAGGAGTTGAACAGTTCTTTTGTATTATGAAAAATTGTGTACAGTGTCTTTTGCCTACTTTTGTCAGGTCTCCATAATCCTGACATAAAAATACCAGCAGCTAATTTGAATCATACATACAATTTATATATGTATTGTACTACATGATAACAACACAAAATAAGAACTGTTTTAGTAGGTCTAGTGGCTACACAAGATGTCCTGATCCATACCTAGTAAGATTAAAAATTGGCCAGTCATTGGTTTCCTCTTTTCACTGTCAGTAGATGTCCACAAAACAATGCTGCAAATATTAAGTGAACTATTTCCTGCATGGATCCTAAAAAGGACTAATGTCCTATGAAAGTTGTAGATCTTCATAGATAAGGGAGCCTTTTCATGATGTTGGAGAAAACTTGCATGTATTTACTTGGATTGAACTATTTCTTACACGTATCCTGAATAGTACAATGTGAGAAAATTTAGACAACTCCTGCCCTTTACCTATAGTCTGAATATTCATTGCACATTACATGAACCCACTGTGCTGCCTTGGAAACATTGCAAGGTTTACACTGTTACTTCCACTCGGAAACCTGACAACTTCATATATGGAAACACTGAACTAACTCCCTGTCCCTCTCATCTTTCGCGAATTTCAGTACTTTGATTTTAGTTTTGTTTACATTTTGATTTCAAGTTGTTCTTTCTTGTCGATTTATTTTGTTGATTCATAATAAACAACTGCAAAAGGTATTTAAATGAACATTGATGATGAAATTGTCTGTCTTCGGAGACATATGGTGAGAAGTGGAGTGTGTGCGGAAGATCGGAAGTATGTAGCAAAGATTCGAGAATAAAGCATGTCGTTTTTATATTAAACTGATAACTGAAAAGGACAGGGTGTCATGATCATGGCAAGGGTGTACTGTACTAAAAAGGTCAGTCACTACGCTATGTGAATACATTTGAGCAGAGGCATCGGGTGTCAAATGCAGCCATGCCCCCAAACACATGGCTAATTTGCATACGAACTACGGTATCGATATAGCCTACACAACTTCACGAGTCGCAAACGATTTATCAACATAGCCAATAACTTGTAAATAAACTTCTTCTTTCAGTTTCGTATCACATTTTTGGGAATAATTTTTGATTTCTACTTTTTTGTTATGCATAATTTCGCTACCGGCAAACTGACAGGAATGAATTGAAAGCGGGAAAATCCTCGTGACGTTATGATGAATATTAATGAACCAGGTCGGGATATCCCAAACACGAAATATTTTTTACAATCAATTTTTAAAAAATATATATAATTTATCATCAAATGTGATCCATGTTTAAAGTTATTTAACTTAAAAACTGTTTAATGAGCATACTTTGTGTATATTTATCGATGTCACTTTGCATAAATTAAAAAAATCCAATATGGCGGCGACTGTAAAACAACCACATGTACAGCACTGTAGGTCAAAAAGAAGAACGTCGGCGCGAACTTACAAGATCGTCATTTTTGTTGGGTTTTCCGAGGGGCGTATACTTAATGGATTTTTATGGTTTTTATCTTAAAATTATCATACAAAAGTGAAGAATTAAAATATATATCCAGCAAAAACAATTACGGACTAATACGCGTATGAATACATTTCAGATCGGCACATGTGTACATGATGAAAACATTGCTTTCGTAACTTTCCGGGAGACCCAATCACTCAGATTTAGAGTTTATACATACCTGGGATACCGTATATGGAAATTCCCGTAATTTCAGTCGAAACGAAGAATTTGATTGGCTGTCAAAATGAAATGAGAGCGGCGCTAAATACGAAAAAATCCAACGATCGCAATAAAGTATTCAGCATGGCTGATGCTTTAAAAACGCTTGGACTTTGAGAATCTATGTTAAAAAGCAACGTTTTAGTTCCCGAAATTTTTAATGATAAAGTGGAGAATCTTATCCATTTTCTCTTTCTTCATACCAGGCTAATTATTATTTATAAGTAACACTTTCAAAAGAATTGCGACGTTTTCTTCCTTTCGGGCGCGAGTGTTGTGTTCTCCCCAGAGTTCGAACCTCTCTCAGGTGTTTGGGTGTTCCAAGTAGCGTGCTCAATGTCGTCACAATATTTATTTTTTACGCGGGATCTTGCAGTGTGTAAATAATGACATGCTTCAGTTTTACTTAACTGTGTATTAAAATAAACACATACATGCACAGCACACTCAGACACGAACACACTAACCTTCACAGAGGCTAGCACACACACATCCACAACAACGACTATTCCCGTACACTCTCCCCGTAGACTAGGACTAAGTGCAAGTGCGCGCTATGACTGCCTTGCAGTCCTGATATATCGGTGCTCCAAGAAAGTTCTAGAATCGTAGGACACATGTCAAACAGCATATCAAGACTACTGATTTCTGCAGAATATGATATGCCATTAACCTTAGCTATGATATTGAATTACTAATAAAGAACTTCTTGAACAAAGAAAGGTCAATGCACTTGATGTGCCCACTGTGCCCAATGGCCTACTTATGAGTTGGGCACATAACCTAATAACCCTATATGCTAAAAAAACACAAGTGTTTCAGACTTCAGAAATAAGTCGGTATTAATACAAGAAAAGGCCACACCTCTAGTATAAAATACACTTTATGTTTAACAATAATTATCAACTTCTTAATTAACAACTCGGCATTCTATCACTCTTACAAAATATGTTACACTGCTCCTCCTTGGAAAAACTGAACATCCACTGTTCAGACTCTCGAACTATACATGTACCTTAATTACTAAAACAGTAAACAATAAAAATAACTATCAAAATTAAGCTTGGCTTGTCCAGTAAGTATGGGCTTGTCCTATATACTTGATCTTGGGCTAGCCCAGTCTGACCTACCTTGGGTTTTCCCAATAATGTGGGCTTGTCCAGGTATACCAAACAAAATATAAAATTAGAAAAATAAAATTGTCATTACAAAAAAATTACAAAAATAATCTAAAATTTACACTGTTACATTATATATAGAATTATCAAAAATACTAAATTACATTTGAATCGAATACAAAAGAAACTGAGTGTGCAGATAATATTGATCACTGAACACTTTTGTCACAAACATTGCTGCCATTTGTGACACATGTAAAATTCATAATGGATTTCTTATAAACCATGACAAACTATACATTTTAAAATATTAAAATAATAATTTAAAGGTGCCATTTAACATTCACAATCACATAATAAATGGTGGCTAATTATTGTCTAGGTGGGAGTGAGCTAACTAATAAAACACTATAATCGTTGCATAAATAAAACATTTACCAAATAGATAGACATATACTTCTCTGTGCATACTCAACAATTCTGAAACCATGAACACCAACTTCAGAGAAGACTTAGCAAAATAAGAAAAAATAGTCATACGATTGTAGCATTACTTGTGCTTGTTACATTTGGTGTACCTTTCACTCAAGGAATGTGCTATATTTTGTTCCTCCAATACCAAATAAGATCAATAAAAAGTATGATAACGATCTTCAGTTATTAATCCCAGTTAACTAACTCAATGCTAAATATGAACATAAACAATGCATATCAATACGAACATTTCCACATCAATGGGATTAGAACAAACAGCAAAAATAATTTCTCTCTCTCCCTCTCTCATCTCCAAAGTCAATTATTTTGTCCGTGTTTGGCCGCCTGCTCCAGAAAAGTACTCTGTATCGTGTCGTCAAAATTCAGCCAATCTACCTGGTCTGTATTGAGATTCACTAGGTGTACATTCTGTGTCGTTTTCACTTCCTCTACCCCGTCTTGAATATGTGTTGTTGTGGCCACGGAAATCCCGGCCGCGACTACAGTGGTGTTTATCTCGATTTCCGGTCTCAACTCGCTGTGCTCATCAACGGAATAATATACCTCTTCATATTCCTCGCCCATTTCCTTAGCCGAACTAGCCTCTTGTGAATTAACTCTCTTACAAGTGCATGTTCCTTTCCCTGAATTACCTCTACTTTTATGGCTTCTCCCGGATTTACACTTGCTTTGAGATTAGCAACTCAGTGTATAATCTACAATCAAATGTATGTTCCACTTATGATTAAGTTAACAGCAGAATTTAACTGGTAATAATTTTCTTGGAAACCTCATTTCGAAAAATTCTGGACTTAGCCACTGGAGGTGAAAATTGACCAATTTAGTCTTAAGATCTTCCCAAAATTCTATGTCAAACTGTACTCTAATTACTATGTAGTTTGATGTCTCTGTGTCCAGGATTGCCTTGGATATATTTGACGTCTCATAGTTCCATGTTCCTTTCACACAATTTTGATTACACACGTGACGGGTGTAGCTAGCTAAACAGGAGGTGCTTACCCTTCCGGAGCACCCGGCCTCACTTCCCTGGTGGAAGTTCACGTGTCTAACCTAACTTGTCAGTTCCAAAGTTTTTACTTTGCTTCTGGATTGTGATTCGGAAAATGGATAAGTATGTTTGTTTTTGATTATATCAGACCATATAACTAAGTCACACCACTTCAGACCCATCACACGAAGTTGAGTCTGAATCTGGTAAAAGTAACTACGATTTCTTTTCAAAGGTACAGTAGGATAGCCAACCCGGCCAGCGCATTGATTCATCAAACAAAATTTCACGCGCAGACAAAGTGAAAAAATTGTGAAAAATTTGAATTCACTCGAGGCGGTAAAATACAAAATATTTATTTCACTGTGAGTTTTTAATACTATTTGTAGTATTTTATCGTCTTTTGAGGACAAAAGTAAGTCATTAAAGACGATTTTTATCAAAGTCGGTGAGAATTTAACAATTTAAATTGTAATTGAATGTTAGGCACCGGCGAAAAATTGAAAATTGAAACTTTAAAAAATATCATTCTGTGTACGCAGTTCCTCATGCACCAAATATGTTTTACATGAACGGAAAGAACTTTTTCTCGCGGTTATTTTGATGTATAATTTGTCAAATAATTTTCTTTACACAAAAAACCTACCAGTTTCAAATGTCGAAAAAATCGATGACATTGCCGGATTTTCGATCATGGGCCGCCCCCCTTTCCGGCTAATTTGACACAGAAAAAATGCTAAGACAGCTTCCTTATTGTATGTAATGTATAAATTTGATAATCGAGAGACGCTGTGGTTATATTTTTGTTGAAATAAAGTAAGTTTTTCCTTAAAATATTGTATTTTCACTCCATTTCTCGTCTAATCTGCCGATTTTATGGAACTACTTCCAGTCGGACATATTTGATTAGCATTCGTCCCGCTTCGATCACAATTTTAGCATGTAGAAAATGTCATCGTGTATTTTGGACAAAATAGTTAAGCTTTTTTGCCTTATTTGTCATGTATGATCGATCTGCATGGCTGTCGAACACATTAGATATGCATGTGTTCTAATTTTACCCATATGGACTCGGATCTGTACCAATACAGTGTACAGTGCAACCTGCTCATGTAGGGCTAGTTAGGACTCAGAATTACTGAAAATTACCAACTGATTTTGCTTTGCTGGCAAAATATAAACAGGACCTGTCTGTCATATCAGTACATATCATTGGATAAATAAGCTAATATCATTAAAGAGGGTTAGACTGGATTTTTCTTTATGAAATATTTCCCAAAATGAGGAAACATCTCCCATGTTAGTTTAGCCAGAGTCAACACAAGATTTGTCTTTATTATTTGAATTTTTGTTTCTGTTCTGATGCCAATAACCCGGCATTATTATTTTAGTACAATTTAGACATGAAAAGTTGATTATTTTGCTTCATTAAAAGTTTTAAGTCAACTTGACATAGCACAAATAACATTTAAAATAGACTATGTGGAAGTAGGAAATAGGAAAAGTGAATACTAATTATGTGGATTTCATTTGACTTGGTTAAAAATTTAACTCCATATTATAATGATTAAATACAGATCTGTAAAATATTTAGGAATTTCAGTAATTTCTGTAAAATTGTAAAATTCTAATAAATAAATATCACCTTTTAGGAAAATTCATGGGAACTGGTTTGATAATAGCATTAAGAAATAAGTTGATGCAAATGCAGTGAAAGTCATGACACAGTGTATCCAAATGGACATTATTAGTTTGTAAGAATTCAAAATAATTATAACACACTAGGCCTATTCCAGATTTATTGATTTATCATTTAAATTTAGAATTGATTGGTTGGTATACACACCCCATTCAAGATTATTTCAATTATAATCAGGTAAATGAGATTAAGGAAGTAAATAGGTACAGGGATGAAGATTTGCAGGGGCCTAGTAGCCAATGGCTTCTATATTCGAGTATGGGCCACTTAATGTTTACACATTTAAGCCATTTAGTACTGTTACAAATTCTTTAATGAAGTGAGCTGGCCCCAAACTCAAAATAGTTAGGCTTCATCCCTGAGGTAAAACACACCCCTCAACAAGAGAACTGGCAAACTTTCTGACATAGTAAGATTTTAACCTATGCTGTTACCTGTATGCTACACTTCAGACAAGGGTGCATGAAAAGCATTTCATGTGGTGAAAAAGAGGTATTCAGTATCAAGAGAAGCATTCAATTCATAAATGTGTAATGGTATATAATTCCCAGTATGTTAAGGATATTGATATGTGTTGATTTTTTAATTCTATATAAAATGAAACATTCATAAATGTCTGATGATATCTAATTCCTAGTGTATTAAAGATATTGTTATGTTTTAATTTTACATGAAATGAGACATTCAACATTATTACAATTTACAAAGTTGTTTAGTCACACATAATGCATTTTTCTTTGAAAAATGTTCCATTATGTGTAAATAGTAATAACCATGAGTGTTCATTCTAGGATTTTTTCAGATGGGTTCATTTCTAATAAAATTCTCTAACAAGTTGAATAACATCAATAATTTTGCATACATCTAATGTTTGATGTGACTTGTAGTCTTTTAGGCTGATGTAATGAAGTATTTAAAAGTTTCATATAATGTAGCTTTTATATATGACAATGCTATCAAATATTTTGAACTTGCATTTGAAATCTAATTTCAAATGTGGCCCACTATGGCCTTTACAATGGTGCCATTTGGCAAAATAAAGGATCAACAGCCCCTTTCTAGAATGAACACTGCCATATGATCCCATAGTTTTTGATTTATTTGTAAATGATTTATCTATTTATCACAGCCAGAACAACTAGAAAGTACCTGTCCCCCATAAAATCACCTGTTTGTGTAGTTTCTAAATTAAATTTGATAATTTAGACAATTTTGTCCTTTTAAATGCTATTATGGCCCACTTGTCATTCATTTAAGAAACAACAATGACAAATTTCTAACTATCTGCCTGTTCATAATTTTTTTTAACTTTTTAGTAATTCAATATCTTTTATTTTTTAAATGTTAATTTTGTTCATATAAAAATATTTGTTTTATTTTTCCAAAAAATATCTGAGGTTGCTTTCCATGGTACCCATACCACATCCATTTCATGTTAGTACCTTGAGGAAAGACAAAATGCAACTTATTTGGATTTCTTTTTATGTATTTACCCTATTTATCATCACTAACCTGCTCAACATATTGTGTCCCAGCTCTAACTTATTTCTCTGTAGAATGTCTGATTTATTTATTTATTTATTTTATTTATTATCATCTCTAACCTGCTAGACATTTTGTAACCTGCTCAACATACTGTGTCACAGCTCTAACTTATTTCTCTGTAGAATGTCTGATTTATTTATTTATTTTATTTATTTCATCTTTACCTGCTAGACATTTTGTAACCTGCTCAACATACTGTGTCCCAGCTCTAACTTATTTCTCTGTAGAATTTCTGATTTATTTATTTATTAACTGCTGACATATTGTGTCCCAGCTCTAACTTATTTCTCTGTAGAATTTCTTATTTATTTATTTATTAACTGCTGACATATTGTGTCCCAGTTCTAACTTATTTCTCTGAACAATTTCTGATTTATTTATTTATTTATCATCTCTAACCTGCTAGACATTTTGTAACCTGCTCAACATTACTGTGTCCCTCTAACTTATTTCTCTGTAGAATTTCTTATTTATTTTTTATTTATTTATTTATTTATCATTTTTTTAATGTAGCCCTATTTATTCCTGTTGGGGTCCTAAAGTATCTCCATCAACAAACACATGTCATATGATGTGTGCCAGATGAGGATGCCTGTTGCAAAAAAATCAATAAATACAGTACAGACCTGTACAAAGTTTAGCATCCAGCTAACGAATTAGTGCCGACAGCCCATATTTCCCTCGTTTGGTGTTTAAATATCGACAGCAGTTGCCATCTAGGCCTACTCTCGGCAGCTTTTCGACCGCTACCTTTCCATACCTTAGGGCACTCGGCAGTCGAGCTTTGACTTCTTTTGGTTAGCTTAGTGTTAAACTTTCGACAGGTCTGTACTGTACATTGCGTGTACTGTGTATACAGTAGACAGTTGACCTATATATTTGACACGGGGAACGTTGTTTACGTCATTACGTTAGAACAATGTTTATCAAGGTCGCGGCCATATTTGTTTTCATTGACAACAAGACGTACTGAAATCATGCTGTTGGATTTTTGCGATTTTCGCATATTTAACCCTCATGCACCAGGTACGATAATTTACTGGCGTATACTATAATAATTTTCTGACATTGTATTAAAATTTCTAGGAAAAGTATTCTTTACACAAAAAACGTACCAGTTTCAAAAATGGAGAAGAAATTTCTGTTGATTTTCAATAGAAATCGGTTATCGTCGGGATATCAGTAATTTTAAATAAATGTGGCGTTTTATCTCGGACTTTTTGATACATGTAGAAAGTTTAGTTAATTCCGCACACGCTTGCATCATATTCGTAGCTAGAAATGTTAATTTTATGGTATAAAAACGATTCTGAAAATGGCAAATTTTTTTCGGGTTCAGACACTTGCCAAAAAATAATCCCATTGTATTTACCGCGGAAGGTCTCAAATTTTAAAACCAACGCACATTTTGGACTTGGCTATCCTACTGGTATTTGGCCATCACATTTCTGCAGACAAAAGTTGTAGAGCTGCTTTTTGGTAAGCATTTTTTTAATTCCACTACATCTTTGTGTTCTAGAATCATAGGGCATTTTATCTCCAACAATCCATATTTGTTCTCCTCGTCTGGATCAATTTATATTTCCACGCTGTCAATCAAACTGAAATAGTCGCCAATCAGATTACAGCTATTTATTTTGTCCGTATCACCGTGTTGCTAACCGCCATTAATCACCGCAAACAAACTGGTTGACGTGTTTGTGGTGAACAACAGCCGTGCTGGATTTTCATGAAAAATATCTGAAATGGTGTTGCGTTGCGCTTGAGGCACATGTAATGCCCACCAGCGGTATCCAGAAAGATTAGAAGGGGCCGATTTATTCATTTCCCTACTCCAAAAGCGGATGTAGCAAAGTGTTTACGGTGGATTAAAGCTTGTCCAGACCACACGAACAACTTAATGTATCGAGAATTAACCAGCATAAAGTTGTTTGCTCAAAGGTAAAAATTTATTGCCCATTTTATTTAATTATTTTTATTTATTTTTTTTTTTACTAATTACACAATTGGGTTTAATCAACAACAGTGCAGAATAAAGCTGCACTGCTCATTAAGTTTTTTCATTTTCATTTATTTAAATAATTTTTTTTCATTTAAAATTTTATATTTTTATTTAATAAATAATTTATTTTCAATTATTACTTGTGTTGAGAAAGTTAACAAAAAAGGCTGGAAAAGATCACTAGGCCTATAGAAAAGCATTGAACTTTTGTTGTTTTATTTATTTATGTTATTTATTTAATTTTCAGTTTGGTTGAGATTTTGTTTTGTGTGCATTTTCTTTCAAGACCAAAACCATTGTATGTGAAGTTACTCTAGATATGTTGAAAGAATCGCCGTTAAATAATCGAGCATTCAAAATATAAAAGGTATGTATTTACATTATATATATGTATTACCAAACAATAATTACACTAATATGTTAGTTAAGCGTCATTGCTGAAATGGCTATTTATGTAAAGGCTATGACTCTAGGGGTACATAGCCAGACCAACATCCTCTTTTTCATTTAAATCATCATAAACAATTAAGTTGGCTAGCTGAAGTACTTGAGATATATTCACCATAAAAAAACAAACAAAAACCCACAGAATATGGTCATTTGCATTAATAACCCACAGATGCCAATGACAGTAAAACCCTTCAATTTTGACAGGCTTCAGAAATAAAGTTTGTCTTGCTATTATTTAATGTCTCTTTAACAATTGGTCATATCACGATATACATGGTGCATGAATATGTGTTCCTGTCTGACCAGTGCAGAGTGATACTATCTTTAAAGTGCTGTTACATTTTTACACAGTATGGTAGATACATTCTATATACTACCCGGCCACATTATATACTGACACCTAGTCAACCAGTACAGGCCAATGGCAGGTGAAAAACACCTTTTCAGATAAAAACTGAGATTAGGATTGAACCCACATTGGTGATAGTCTGTGGACTACAAGGCGAATGCCGAATCCACTGAACCACTGTTGCCGCTAAGAAATAATGTAAACTTGAGTCTATTGTTGTGAGAAAATATTACTGACTGGGTGTAATAAAACATTTTTCTGTCATTTATTTTTTTTTGTATATTTACACAAAAATAATAAATTTTGTTTGAGGGGATGGTCCTACCAAAGAGTTTCCAGACCCAGTCAGTGCCGATGATTCGAAGTGTACTCCATCACGAAAACCACCTAAAAAGAGTTAGAATACAAGATGGACCAGACAAGTATAACTAGAACTGTATAACCTTTGTTTTCTTTACTGAATAACCATTCACAAAAATCACTTAAACAATTGCCCCATAAAAATAACTTGACGTGTATGTAGAGAACAATCGTTATTAATATCAAAATCTTTTTCACATTCAGTACATATTTTTTGTGCAACAGTCAAATTAACTTCATGAGTACCCGATTCTTGTGCCGTTTCAAAATCAAAAAATATATATTTATCTGAATGTTTAGGTAAATCAACTTTCTTCAAAAAACAAATATGGTTTCCAGTAGAATAAGTAGAATAATATGTACAATATACTTCATTACATACGTGTTTGGCCAAATCTCTCTTTGAACATTAATAACTTTTTTACATAAAGTACATAATTTGAATCGATCACAAATACTTTTAGACCAATTCTTTTTTACTCTGTCATAAGATTTTACTCTATGTAACTTATAACAATCATTATTTCTTACAACTCTTTTACAACCATCACTTTCAATGAAAACATTATCTACACATACGCTTATAGATCTATGACAGATTTTACAGGTCATTTCACACATATGACTAAATTTGTTTTGATAAGGTGTATCACACTCATAATAGTAATATTATCTCGAATAAAGGTATGAAGTTTCCCAGGTACTATTAAATGATAATGATTATCAAATATAAATACATAGTTTTCTGTTTAAAATCACCTTTGTAGACAATTTTGTTAAAGTTATTGGCACTGACAATTTTAATTTGTATATTTAAATGATTTTCAAATAGAGGAATGTCGTTTAAGTTGACAGGTCTATCTGAGTTAAACCCCACATCGTGTAACAACTCAATTGGTTTTTGGATTTGATATCTTTGTTTCTTTCTTATTTTTTTTTTTGTTCCTTTTTAGTTTTGTTCAAATAAGATAACCCTACAACAATACAACGTGCAAAACATAAATGACCCGCATCTCTACTTATTTCAATAATGCTCATTTTATTTTTTACATCACCCCAAGGACCAACTCTATGTTTGACTTTTTCCGATAAGTCAGAACCCATTGGCAAATCAATAGTTGCTATATGAATGTAAAATGTTCTATCAAAAACTAACATTTTATTACTTTGTATGACAACTTCAATGTATAGTAAAATTTCATCTGCAGTCATTAACCGTATTGGTCGTAAGGTAAGATATATTGGAGTTTGTAAACCCTCTTGATTAATAAATACTCTAATTAAATCTTCATTAGGATCTAAACCTTTTGAAGCATGTTCTAAACATACATCAAAAATACTATGCAATGTGATCATGTGTTCTGACCATTTTTTGTTTAATAATGTATCTTTTAATTTATTTTCATAAACGATTTCTTTAACATTAAATTTTCTTCGCAAAATACGTTTCTTTTCTCTAAAAATAAAATTTTGTCTATCCAGGGTCATATCTGGAATATTTGTTTCAAATTCCTGATCCAGTGACATATTGTTGTCGTCATATTCATTTGATATGTTTTGGGGAATTTTCGATGTTATCGTGATTTTCTTCATTTTGGTTTTGTAAAGTAAAAGTCAGAATTATCATCACCATCTGATTCTGTATTTTCATCGTTATCAGATGGTGACGATAAGTCAGTCTCACTTCTTTGTGAAAGTCTTATATTTATTTCAAATGTATCATTAAATGATACATCTGGTGTACCTATTAGTGTCTATTTTAACTGTTCAATAGTATAACTAGATTTGAGTTCCTTCAGTTTTCTGAATTTTACAAATAATGGAATTTTAAAACCTATCTGATTTATAGATATTTGAATGACATCTTCATCAGGATGGGGATATATTAATTAATACATTTTCCATTAGACGTTTCAGATTGTGATATTGTGATTTTATTTTTTATGTAACCATATATTAGTTAATTTAACGATATAAAGTGACAAAAAAGCATTTAACTTTGGGCTGAAAACCTTATCTTTTAAATCTAAAACATATTCGTTTTCTAAATTCTGGTCTCTTTTAGATACTTTGATCTTCTCTTCTTTTTTCTTTGGAATTCTTGCGGAGTTGACTGTATTCTCATCGAGTTTCTGGAGGGGTTTCCTTGGAATTCTTGCGGTGTTGGTTGTATTCACATCGATGTTCTTGGGGAGTTTTCTTGGATTTCTTGTGTTGTTGGTTGTATTCTCGTCGATGTTCTTGGGGGGTTTCCTTGGATTTTTTGCGGTGTTGGTTGTATTCACGTCGATTTTCTTGGGGGTTTTTCTTGGATTTCTTGTGGTGTTGGTTGTATTCTTGTCGATTTTCTTGGGGGGTTTCTTGGATTTCTTGTGGTCTTGGTTGTATTCTCGTCGATGTTCTTGGGGAGTTTTCTTGGATTTCTTGCATTCTCGTCACGTTTTCTTGGATTTCTTGTATTCTCGTCACGTTTTCTTGGATTTCTCATCAATTTTCTTGGCGGGTTTTCTTCGATTTCTTGTATCTTTTTTCTGGACTTTAGACATTTTTCGTTTCTTTGCATTGCCACCGGACTGAAACTCATTCTCACTATCATAGTCTTTTGGCATTATAATCTCAACCTGTCCAGATCTTTTTCTTGATGGAATGATATTCTATTAAAAGAATTATTGAGATATTAACCGTTAACCCCCTAGATATTTAAAATATTTTAGGATAAAATAAAATTAAATACAAGTAAATAAATTATCTTTGAGGGGGTATGGCCCGGACTTCCACCAATGTCTTGACTGAAATTAATGGATCCATTTTGACTAAAGTCCATAAGGTTGGTTAATTCTTGGCTATCCAATACCATATTTTATGTATCCATCACCTGGGATCCGATATCTGTAATTGATTAAAGTGATATATCACAAAACTTGTGTTTAAAGACACACGTTGAATAATATTACGTATATAAGTTATAATTCAGTTAAACAACAAATGTCAAAATAGTAAAACTAATAAGTTTGAATTAATATTTGCAGACAACAAAGATGTATACGAAATTGTTTTTCATGTGGTTTCCAGTAATATTGGGTGATTTAAACTGTACTAATAAATATTGCGTGTAATGATGTTACTATGACAGTTACATTTCTCGTATGTAATAACGTTTTTAATAGATGTTTACAGGGAAATGGAAATATCTATAAAAATGTAGAAACTTTCTATACAAAAATTCCGCTTTCATATGTACATCTTACTCAAACAGAGTTTCCAAATTTAAAATATGTAAATGGCAAAGAAATGAAATGTCGGGATTGGACACAATTCTCCAATATTGTAGTTAATAAGGAACGATGTTTTATAACAACATCAACTACTACATTCAATACAAAAATTATAACAGATAGAGAAGGACAAATCAAGGAATATACAACAACTACTACGACTGCTACTTCTACAATTTTGTCTACTACGGGTATTAAAACAGTTAGTGACACTATAGCAATCAATAAAAAAGAAAAAAAACACAAATACTACAATTTTCTCTACAGAGGTTAAAACAATTAGTAAAATACAGACTGAAACTACAGTTTTAACTACTACATCGGACAATCTAACATTAACCACGGATAAGTATTTGGTGAATGGAACGAGCATCGTGGCTTCAAACACTTGTGAGTTTAACAGCAATATATTGATAATTTCATTATGTTTCAATATGATTTTAATCATTTATATTTTAATATTACATTTCTGTTTAAAATATAAATATATAAGAATGAAAAAACAACCTACCTGTTTGTGTCAGGGTAGAGATGGTTACTTAATACCTATGAGATTATTACATTCAGATATTGAACAAACAAAATATGACAATCATTTGAATTTGATCAAGAAAACAATGAGGATTACGATAGTGTATATGAATCTTACTCATTTTAATTTTATTACAGTAATTCTGACCTTGATTGGGACAATATCAACTTTTGTTTTGGGGATTCTGTGTTTAATTTGCGTTATTATAGTAAAGAAAATTTCAAGAAATAGACTCGTATACCAGGATGTAAATGAAATGAGTGTAATCAACAGTAATTATAATGAAACACCATGTTAATTATTAAGTTCACACACACACACACACACACTTTATCTATCATACCTATATATCGGACGTGGGTTACTTATTTTAATTTGTTTAGGTGGACCATAAAAATGGTCCTGAATTTTTTTACTATTCAATAGAAGACTTTATTTCAGCAAAAACCGTACCTAGTCCCCTATAGTAGGATAGCAACAGCAATCCGTTGCTTCCTGAATGGAAACCTGTGCATGACATAAAATTGCTGGTTGGCGGACACATTTTTAAATCATGCCAAGCAATGTTTTGCCACATTGTTGGCATTTTGGTAAATTAATAACACGATGTATAAATTTTGGGGGTTAAGAGACTACATGCGGTACTGCGGTAATTGCTGGTTGTCTTTCCATGATAGCTAATTTGTGATATAGAAGTAAAACAAACTATACATAAATACACGTATATAAGGAGGTGTGTTAGAAAGAGGGGTGTTTCAATATGATATCTGATAGTAAAAGATGAATTAGAGAGACTTTTTTAAATTCGGGGCGTGACCTTTAACATTATAAGTCTTAAACGATAAGTAAGTGATACGTTTAAGCAACCGATAAGTGGTCAATCTATTTAATTTAAAATGTCCATCATCTTAGTATTTTCCAGGCAATTTTTACGGTAATCGATATTTAAATTTTCTTGTGTATATATAATTGCTCTACATAGTAATTCTTTCCCGCAATTTTTAAACGTTTTATCACGAATCATTTTGTCACTAATTTATCTCTACTTTGTTTTACTAGGATTAATTTTTTTAGTTTTATCTTACACTATTGATAATATCAAAATGGTAACTTAGTATTTTAATCTAAAGTTAAATGAAAATTATATTTGTTTTTTAATATGAGTAAATGTAAACATCTTACGTATAGCTAATAATATGATTTAAATTATCACGTGTGAAAAAAACCTTTTATTTTTATTTTTATTGATTTTTTTTATACAATCAATCATCAGCAACAAATGGATCTGTCAAAGTGGTACCAGCAACCTGTTCTGGTTGCAAGTTAAAAATTAGCACGTAACGTTGTTTAATGTGTGACACTGAAAATAATTTAATGAATAATTATGACTATTTGCATGATGTTATATTATATAGAGACATGACGCATTTGTGGATTATTCAAAAGAACTGTGATGTGACACGCAATGTTGTTTGGAAAGGGGGTTGTATAAGCACTCCTGAAGAAATATTAAAAAGTGACTATGTGACGTATAATTGGACCCCAAGTACGGGGTCAACATATGATGATTCTGACAGTGACTTAGATTTTTTTGTATTCTACAGGAAAACATGGTATTATTTGAAGATTATGATGAATATGATTTAAATTATACTGATAATGAAGTTTTTAATTCCGATGAGTGTGAAGAAGATTTAGCTGTTTTTCCATTAAAGGACCATGATTACCGCGTAGAAGATCAATGACGTTTAAACTGGAAAAAAAATAGATAGACCTCGTGTATCAGGAATCATTTTGTCACCAATTCATCTCTACTTTGTTTTACAAGGATTATTTTTTTAGTTTTATCTCACACTGTTGATAATATCAAAATGGTAAGTTAGTATTTTAATCTAAAGTTAAATGAAAATTATATTTGTTTTTTAATATGAGTAAATGTAAACATCTTACGTAATAGCTAATAATATGCCTTAAATTATCTATGTGTGATAAAAAACCTTTTATTTTTATTTTAATTTATTTTTTTTATAGAATCAATCATCAGCAACAAATGGATCTGTCAAAGTGGTACCAGCAACCTGTTCTGGTTGCAAGTTAAAAATTAGCACAGAACGTTGTTTAATGTGTGACACTGAAAATAATTTAATAAATAATTATGACTATTTTCATGATGTGATACTATATAGAGACATCACGCATTTGTGGATTATTCAAAAGAACTGTGATGTAACACGCAATGTTGTTTGGAAAGGGGGTTGTATAAGCACCCCTTAAGAAATATTAAAAAGTGACTATGTAACGTATAATTGGACCCAAAGTACGGAGTCAACATATGTTGATTCTGACAGTGATTAGATTTGTTTGTATTTTACAAGAAAACATGGTATTATTTGAAGATTATGATGAATATGATTTAAATTATACTGATGATGAAGATTTCAATTCCGATGAGTGTGAAGAAGATTAAGCTGTTTTTCCATTAAAGGACCATGATTACCGCGTAGAAGATGAACGACGTTTAAACTGGGAAAGAATAGATACACCTCGTGTATCACGAATCATTTTGTCACCAATTTATCTCTACTTTGTTTTACAAGGATTTTTTTTTTAGTTTTATCTTACACTGTTGATAATATCAAAATGGTAAGTTAGTATTTTAATCTAAAGTTAAATGAAAATTATATTTGTTTTTTAATATGAGTAAATGTAAACATCTTACGTAATAGCTAATAATATGATTTAAATTATCAATGTGTGATAAAAAACCTTTTATTTTTATTTTTATTGATTTTTTTTATACAACTCAATCATCAGCAACAAATGGATCTGTCAAAGTGGTACCAGCAACCTGTTCTGGTTGCAAGTTAAAAATTAGCACGTAACGTTGTTTAATGTGTGACACTGAAAATAATTTAATGAATAATTATGACTATTTGCATGATGTTATATTATATAGAGACATCACGCATTCGTGGATTATTCAAAAGAACTGTGATGTGACACGCAATGTTGTTTGGAAAGGGGGTTGTATAAGCACCCCTGAAGAAATATTAAAAAGTGACTATCTGACATATAATTGGACCCAAAGTACGGGGTCAACATATGTTGATTCTGACAGTGATTAGATATTTTTGTATTTTACAGGAAAACATGGTATTATTTGAAGATTGTGATGAATATGATTTAAATTATAATGATGATGAAGATTTTAATTCCGATGAGTGTGAAGAAGATTTAGCTGTTTTTTCCATTAAATGACCATGATTACCGCGTAGAAGATGAACGACGTTTAAACTGGGAAAGAATAGATAGACCTCGTGTATCAGGAATCATTTTGTCACCATTTTATCTCTACTTTGTTTTACAACGATTAATTTTTGTAGTTTTATCTTACACTGTTGATAATATCAAAATGGTAAGTTAGTATTTTAATCTAAAGTTAAATGAAAATTATATTTGTTTTTTAATATGAGTAAATGTAAACATCTTACGTAATAGCTAATAATATGATTTAAACTATCTACATGTGATAAAAAACCTTTTATTTTTTTTTTATTAATTTTTTTATAGAATCAATCATCAGCAACAAATGGATCTGTCAAAGTGGTACCAGCAACCTGTTCTGGTTGCAAGTTAAAAATTAGCACGGAACGTTGTTTAATGTGTGACACTGAAAATAATTTAATGAATAATTATGACTATTTGCATGATGTTATATTATATAGAGACATCACGCATTCGTGGATTATTCAAAAGAACTGTGATGTGACACGCAATGTTGTTTGGAAAGGGGGTTGTATAAGCACACTGAAGAAATATTAAAAAGTGACTATGTGACATATAATTGGACCCCAAATACGGGTCAACATATGTTGATTCTGACAGTGATTAGATTTTTTTTATTTTACAGGAAAACATGGTATTATTTGAAGATTATGATGAATATGATTTAAATTATACTGATGATGACGATTTTAATTCCGATGAGTGTGAAAAGATTTAGCTGTTTTTCCATTAAAGGACCATGATTACCGCGTAGAAGATGAACGACGTTTAAACTGGGAAAGAATAGATAGACCTCGTGTATCAGGAATCATTTTGTCACCAATTTATCTCTACTTTGTTTTACAAGGATATTTTTTTTAGTTTTATGTTACACTGTTGATAATATCAAAATGGTAAGTTGGTATTTTAATCTAAAGTTAAATGAAAATTACATTTGTTTTTTAATATGAGTAAATGTAAACATCTTACGTAATAGCTAATACTATGATTTAAATTATCTTCGTATGATAAAACAACCTTTTTTTTTTTTTTATAGAATCAATCATCAGCAACAAATAGATCTGTCAAAGTGGTACCAGCAACCTGTTCTGGCTGCAAGTTAAAAATTAGCACAGAACGTTGTTTAATGTGTGACACTGAAAATAATTTAATAAATAATTATGACTATTTGCATGATGTTATATTATATAGAGACATCACGTATTCGTGGATTATTCAAAAGAACTGTGATGTGACACGCAATGTTGTTTGGAAAGGGGGTTGTATAAGCACCCCTGAAGAAATATTAAAAAGTGACTATGTGACGTATAATTGGACCCCAAGTACGGGGTCAACATATGTTGATTCTGACAGTGATTAGATTTTTTTGTATTTTACAGGAAAACATGGTATTATTTGAAGATTGTGATGAATATGATTTAAATTATACTGATGAAGATTTTAATTCCGATGAGTGTGAAGAAGATTTAGCTGTTTTTCCATTAAAGGACCATGATTACCGCGTAGAAGATGAACGACGTTTAAACTGGAAAAATAGATAGACCTCGTGTATCAGGAATCATTTTGTCACCAATTTATCTCTACTTTGTTTTACAAGGATTAATTTTTTTAGTTTTATCTACACAGTTGATAATATCAAAATGGTAAGTTAGTATTTTAATCTAAAGTTAAATGAAAATTATATTTGTTTTTTAATATGAGTAAATGTAAACATCTTACGTAATAGCTAATAATATGCTTTAAATTATCTATGTGTGATAAAAAACCTTTTATTTTTATTTTAATTTATTTTTTTATAGAATCAATCATCAGCAACAAATGGATCTGTCAAAGTGGTACCAGCAACCTGTTCTGGTTGCAAGTTAAAAATTAGCACGAACGTTGTTTAATGTGTGACACTGAAAATAATTTAATAAATAATTATGACTATTTGCATGATGTTATGTTATATAGAGACATCACGCATTCGTGGATTATTCAAAAGAACTGTGATGTGACACGCAATGTTGTTTGGAAAGGGGGTTGTATAAGCACCCTTAAGAAATATTAAAAAGTGACTATGTGACGTATAATTGGACCCCAAATACGGAGTCAACATATGTTGATTCTGACAGTGATTAATTTGTTTGTATTTTACAGGAAAACATGGTATTATTTGAAGATTATGAATATATGATTTAAATTATACTGATGATGAAGATTTTAATTCCGATGCGTGTGAAGAAGATTTAGCTGTTTTTCCATTAAAGGACCATGATTACCGCGTAGAAGATGAACGACGTTTAAACTGGGAAAGAATAGATAGACCTCGTGTATCAGGAATCATTTTGTCACCAATTTATCTCTACTTTTTTTAGAAGGAATATTTTTTTTAGTTTTATCTTACACTGTTGATAATATCAAAATGGTAAGTTAGTATTTTAATCTAAAGTTAAATGAAAATTATATTTGTTTTTTAATATGAGTAAATGTAAACATCTTACGTAATAGCTAATAATATGATTTAAATTATCTATGTGTGATAAAAAAAACCTTTTATTTTTATTTATTTTTTTATGATTCAATCATCAGCAACAAATGGATCTGTCAAAGTGGTACCAGCAACCTGTTCTGGTTGCAAGTTAAAAATTAGCACGTAACGTTGTTTAATGTGTGACACTGAAAATAATTTAATGAATAATTATGACTATTTGCATGATGTTATATTATATAGAGACATCACGCATTCGTGGATTATTCAAAAGAACTGTGATGTAACACGCAATGTTGTTTGGAAAGGGGGTTGTATAAGCACCCCTTAAGAAATATTAAAAAGTGACTATGTGACATATAATTGGACCCAAAGTACGGGGTCAACATATGTTGATTCTGACAGTGATTAGATTTTTTGTATTTTACAGGAAAACATGGTATTATTTGAAGATTGTGATGAATATGATTTAAATTAATGATGATGAAGATTTTAATTCCGATGAGTGTGAAGAAGATTTAGCTGTTTTTTCCATTAAATGACCATGATTACCGCGTAGAAGATGAACGACGTTTAAACTGGAAAGAATAGATACACCTCGTGTATCAGGAATCATTTTGTCACCATTTTATCTCTACTTTGTTTTACAACGATTAATTTTTGTAGTTTTATCTTACACTGTTGATAATATCAAAATGGTAAGTTAGTATTTTAATCTAAAGTTAAATGAAAATTATATTTGTTTTTAATATGAGTAAATGTAAACATCTTACGTAATAGCTAATAATATGATTTAAATTATCAATGTGTGATAAAAAACCTTTTATTTTTATTTTTATTGATTTTTTTATACAACTCACTCATCAGCAACAAATGGATCTGTCAAAGTGGTACCAGCAACCTGTTCTGGTTGCAAGTTAAAAATTAGCACGTAACGTTGTTTAATGTGTGACACTGAAAATAATTTAATGAATAATTATGACTATTTGCATGATGTTATATTATATAGAGACATCACGCATTCGTGGATTATTAAAAACAACTATGATGTCACACGCAATGTTGTTTGGAAAGGGGGTTGTATAAGCACCCCTGAAGAAATATTAAAAAGTGACTCTGTGACGTATAATTGGACCTCAAGTACGGGGTCAACATATGTTGATTCTGACAGTGATTAGATTTTTTTGTATTTTACAGGAAAACATGGTATTATTTGAAGATTATGATGAATATGATTTAAATTATACTGATGATAAAGATTTTAATTCCGATGCGTGTGAAGAAGATTTAGCTGTTTTTCCATTAAAGGACCATGATTACCGCGTAGAAGATGAACGACGTTTAAACTGGGAAAGAGTAGATAGACCTCGTGTATCAGGAATCATTTTGTCACCAATTTATCTCTACTTTTTTTAGAAGGAATATTTTATTAATTTTATCTTACACTGTTGATAATATCAAAATGGTAAGTTAGTATTTTAATGTAAAGTTAAATGAAAATTATATTTATTTTTTTTAATATGAGTAAATGTAAACATCTTACGTAATAGCTAATAATTGATTTAAATTATCTACGTGTGATAAAAAACCTTTTATTTTTATTTTAATTTATTTTTTTAATAGAATCAATCAATCATCAGCAACAAATGGATCTGTCAAAGTGGTACCAGCAACCTGTTCTGGTTGCAAGTTAAAAATTAGCACGTAACGTTGTTTAATGTGTGACACTGAAAATAATTTAAGAATAATTATGACTATTTGCATGATGTTATATTATATAGAGACATCACGCATTCGTGGATTATTCAAAAGAACTGTGATGTGACACGCAATGTGTTTGGAAAGGGGGTTGTATAAGCACCCTGAAGAAATATTAAAAAGTGACTATGTGACATATAATTGGACCCAAGTACGGGGTCAACATATGTTGATTCTGACAGTGATTAGATTTTTTTGTATTTTACAAGAAAACATGGTATTATTTGAAGATTATGATGAATATGATTTAAATTATACTGATGATGAAGATTTTAATTCCGATGAGTGTGAAGAAGATTAAGCTGTTTTTCCATTAAAGGGACCATGATTACCGCGTAGAAGATGAACGACGTTTAAACTGGGAAAAAAATAGATACACCTCGTGTATCAGGAATCATTTTGTCACCAATTTATCTCTACTTGTTTTACAAGGATTTTTTTTAGTTTTATCTTACACTGTGATAATATCAAAATGGTAAGTTAGTATTTTAATCTAAAGTTAAATGAAAATTATATTTGTTTTTTAATATGAGTAAATGTAAACATCTTACGTAATAGCTAATAATGATTTAAATTATCAATGTGTGATAAAAAACCTTTATTTTTATTTTTATTGATTTTTTTTTATACAATCAATCATCAGCAACAAATGGATCTGTCAAAGTGGTACCAGCAACCTGTTCTGGTTGCAAGTTAAAAATTAGCACGTAACGTGTGTTTAATGTGTGACAACTGAAAATAATTTAATAAATAATTATGACTATTTGCATGATGTTTATATATATAGAGACATCACGCATTCGTGATTATTCAAAAGAACTGTGATGTGACACGCAATGTTGTTTGGAAAGGGGGTTGTATAAGCACCCCTAGAAGAAATATTAAAAAGTGACTATGTGACATATAATTGGACCCAAAGTACGGGGTCAACATATGTTGATTCTGACAGTGATTAGATTTTTTTGTATTTTACAGGAAAACATGGTATTATTTGAAGATTGTGATGAATATGATTTAAATTATAATGATGATGAAGATTTTAATTCCGATGAGTGTGAAGAAGATTTAGCTGTTTTTTCCATTAAATGACCATGATTACGCGTAGAAGATGAACGACGTTTAAACTGGGAAAGAATAGATACACCTCGTGTATCACGAATCATTTTGTCACAATTATCTCTACTTTGTTTTACTAGGATTAATTTTTGTAGTTTTATCTTACACGTTGATAATATCAAAATGGTAAGTTAGTATTTTAATCTAAAGTTAAATGAAAATTATATTTGTTTTTTAATATGAGTAAATGTAAACATCTTACGTAATAGCTAATAATATGATTTAAACTATATACATGTGATAAAAACCTTTTATTTTTATTTTTAATTGTTTTTATAGAATCAATCATCAGCAACAAATGGATCTGTCAAAGTGGTACCAGCAACCTGTTCTGGTTGCAAGTTAAAAATTAGCACGGAACGTTGTTTAATGTGTGACACTGAAAATAATTTAATAAATAATTATGACTATTTGCATGATGTTATATATATAGAGACATCACGCATTCGTGGATTATTCAAAAGAACTGTGATGTGACACGCAATGTTGTTTGGAAAGGGGGTTGTATAAGCACCCCTGAAGAAATATTAAAAAGTGACCTATTGACATATAATTGGACCCCAAGTACGGGGTCAACATATGTTGATTCTTACAGTGATTAGATGTTTTTTGTATTTTACAGGAAAACATGGTATTATTTGAAGATTATTATGAATATGATTTAAATTATACTGATGATGAAGATTTTAATTCCGATGAGTGTGAAGAAGATTTAGCTGTTTTCATTAAAGGACCATGATTACCGCGTAGAAGATGACGATTTAAAACTGGAAAGAATAGATAGACCTCGTGTATCAGGAATCATTTTGTCACCAATTTATCTCTACTTTGTTTTACAAGGATTAATTTTTTTAGTTTTATCTTACACTGTTGATAATATCCAAAATGGTAAGTTAGTATTTTAATCTAAAGTTAAATGAAAATTATATTTGTTTTAATATGAGTAAATGTAAACATCTTACGTAATAGCTAATAATATGATTTAATTATCAATGTGTGATAAAAAACCTTTTATTTTTATTTTTATTGATTTTTTATACAATCAATCATCAGCAACAAATGGATCTGTCAAAGTGGTACCAGCAACTGTTCTGGTTGCAAGTTAAAAATTAGCACACGTAACGTTGTTTAATGTGTGACACTGAAAATAATTTAATGAATAATTATGACTATTTGCATGATGTTATATTATATAGAGACATCACGCATTCGTGGATTATTCAAAAGAACTGTGATGTGACACGCAATGTTGTTTGGAAAGGGGGTTGTATAAGCACACCTGAAGAAATATTAAAAAGTGACTAGTGACGTATAATTGGACCCCAAGTACGGGGTCAACATATGTTGATTCTAATAGTGATTAGATTTTTTGTATTTACAGGAAAACATGGTATTATTTGAAGATTATGATGAATATAATTTAAATTATACTGATGATGAAGATTTTAATTCCGATGAGTGTGAAGAAGATTTAGCTGTTTTTTCCATTAAAGGACCATGATTACCGCGTAGAAGATCAACGACGTTTAAACTGGAAAAAAAATAGATAGACCTCGTGTATCAGGAATCATTTTGTCACCAATTCATCTCTACTTTGTTTTACAAGGATTATTTTTTTAGTTTTATCTACACTGTTGATAATATCAAAATGGTAAGTTAGTATTTTAATCTAAAGTTAAATGAAAATTATATTTGTTTTTTAATATGAGTAAATGTAAACATCTTACGTAATAGCTAATAATATGATTAAATTATCTTGTGTGATAAAAAACCTTTTATTTTTATTTTAATTATTTTTTTTATAAATCAATCATCAGCAACAAATGGATCTGTCAAAGTGGTACCAGCAACCTGTTCTGGCTGCAAGTTAAAAATTAGCACAGAACGTTGTTTAAATGTGTGACACTGAAAATAATTTAATGCATAATTAGGACTATTTGCATGATTTATATATATAGAGACATCACGCATTGTGGATTATTCAAAAGAACTGTGATGACACGCAATGTTGTTTGGAAAGGGGGTTGTATAAGCACCCCTTAAGAAATATTAAAAAGTGACTATGTACGTATAATTGGACCCAAAGTACGGGTCAACATATGTTGATTCTGACAGTGATTAGATTTGTTTGTATTTTACAAGAAAACATGGTATTATTTGAAGATTATGATGAATATGATTTAAATTATAGATGATGAAGATTTCAATTCCGATGAGTGTGAAGAAGATTAAGCTGTTTTTCCATTAAAGGACCATGATTACCGCGTAGAAGATGAACGACGTTTAAACTGGGAAAGAATAGATACACCTCGTGTATCACGAATCATTTTGTCACCAATTTATCTCTACTTTGTTTTACAAGGATTTTTTTTTAGTTTTATCTTACACTGTTGATAATATCAAAATGGTAAGTTAGTATTTTAATCTAAAGTTAAATGAAAATTATATTTGTTTTTTAATATGAGTAAATGTAAACATCTTACGTAATAGCTAATAATATGATTAAATTATCAATGTGTGATAAAAAACCTTTTATTTTTATTTTTATTGATTTTTTTTATACAACTCAATCATCAGCAACAAATGGATCTGTCAAAGTGGTACCAGCAACCTGTTCTGGTTGCAAGTTAAAAATTAGCACTAACGTTGTTTAATGTGTGACACTGAAAATAATTTAATGAATAATTATGACTATTTGCATGATGTTATATTATATAGAGACATCACGCATTCGTGGATTATTCAAAAGAACTGTGATGTGACACGCAATGTTGTTTGGAAAGGGGGTTGTATAAGCACCCCTGAAGAAATATTAAAAAGTGACTATGTGACTATAATTGGACCCAAAGTACGGGGTCAACATATGTTGATTCTGACAGTGATTAGATTTTTTGTATTTTACAGGAAACATGGTATTATTTGAAGATTGTGATGAATATGATTTAAATTAATGATGATGAAGATTTTAATTCCGATGAGTGTGAAGAAGATTTAGCTGTTTTTCCATTAAATGACCATGATTACCGCGTAGAAGATGAACGACGTTTAAACTGGGAAAGAATAGATACACCTCGTGTATCAGGAATCATTTTGTCACCATTTTATCTCTACTTTGTTTTACAACGATTAATTTTTGTAGTTTTATCTTACACTGTTGATAATATCAAAATGGTAAGTTAGTATTTTAATCTAAAGTTAAATGAAAATTATATTTGTTTTTAATATGAGTAAATGTAAACATCTTACGTAATAGCTAATAATATGATTTAAACTATCTACATGTGATAAAAAACCTTTTATTTTTATTTTTATTAATTTTTTTATAGAATCAATCATCAGCAACAAATGGATCTGTCAAAGTGGTACAGCAACCTGTTCTGGTTGCAAGTTAAAAATTAGCACGGAACGTTGTTTAATGTGTGACACTGAAAATAATTTAATAAATAATTATGACTATTTGCATGATGATGTTATATTATATAGAGACATCACGCATTCGTGGATTATTCAAAAGAACTGTGATGTGACACGCAATGTTGTTTGGAAAAGTGGTTGTATAAGCACACCTGAAGAAATATTAAAAAGTGACCATTTGACATATAATTGGACCCCAAGTACGGGTCAACATATGTTGATTCTTACAGTGATTAGATGTTTTTATTTTACAGGAAAAACATGGTATATTTGAAGATTATGATGAATATGATTTAAATTATACTGATGATGAAGATTTTAATTCCGATGAGTGTGAAGAAGATTTAGCTGTTTTCCATTAAAGGACCATGATTACCGCGTAGAAGATGAACGACGTTTAAAACTGGGAAAGAATAGATAGACCTCGTGTATCAGGAATCATTTTGTCACCAATTTATCTCTACTTTGTTTTACAAGGATTAATTTTTTAGTTTTATCTTACACTGTTGATAATATCAAAATGGTAAGTTAGTATTTTAATCTAAAGTTAAATGAAAATATATTTGTTTTTAATATGAGTAAATGTAAACATCTTACGTAATAGCTAATAATATGATTTAAATTATCAATGTGTGATAAAAAACCTTTTATTTTTTTTTTATTGATTTTTTTATACAACTCAATCATCAGCAACAAATGGATCTGTCAAAGTGGTACCAGCAACCTGTTCTGGTTGCAAGTTAAAAATTAGCACGTAACGTTGTTTAATGTGTGACACTGAAAATAATTTAAGAATAATTATGACTATTTGCATGATGTTATATTATATAGAGACATCACGCATTCGTGGATTATTCAAAAGAACTGTGATGTGACACGCAATGTTGTTTGGAAAGGGGGTTGTATAAGCACACCTGAAGAAATATTAAAAAGTGACTGACTATAATTGGACCCCAAGTACGGGGTCAAACATATGTTGATTCTAATAGTGATTAGATTTTTTGTATTTACAGGAAAACATGGTATTATTTGAAGATTATGATGAATATATTTAAATTATACTGATGATGAAGATTTTAATTCCGATGAGTGTGAAGAAGATTTAGCTGTTTTTCCATTAAAGGACCATGATTACCGCGTAGAAGAACGACGTTAAACTGGGAAAGAATAGATAGACCTCGTGTATCAGGAATCATTTTGTCACCAATTCTCTACTTTGTTTTACAAGGATTTTTTTTTTTTTTTATCTTACACTGTTGATAATATCAAAATGGTAAGTTAGTATTTTAATCTAAAGTTAAATGAAAATTATTTTGTTTTTAATATGAGTAAATGTAAACATCTTACGTAATAGCTAATAATATGATTTAAATTATCGTGTGATAAAAAACCTTTTATTTTTATTTTAATTGATTTTTTTTATAAATCAATCATCAGCAACAAATGGATCTGTCAAAGTGGTACCAGCAACCTGTTCTGGCTGCAAGTAAAAATTAGCACGGAACGTTGTTTAATGTGTGACACTGAAAATAATTTAATAATAATTATGACTATTTGCATGATGTTATATATATAGAGACATCACGCATTCTGGATTATTCAAAAGAACGTGATGTGACACGCAATGTTGTTGGAAAGGGGGTTGTATAAGCACCCCTTAAGAAATATTAAAAAGTGACTAATGTAACGTATAATTGGACCCAAAGTACGGAGTCAACATATGTTGATTCTGACAGTGATTAGATTTGTTGTATTTTACAAGAAAACATGGTATTATTTGAAGATTATGATGAATATGATTTAAATTATACTGATGATGAAGATTTTCAATTCGATGAGTGTGAAGAAGATTAAGCTGTTTTTCCATTAAAGGACCATGATTACCGCGTAGAAGATGAACGACGTTTAAACTGGGAAAGAATAGATAACACCTCGTGTATCACGAATCATTTTGTCACCAATTTATCTCTACTTTGTTTTACAAGGATTTTTTTTTTAGTTTTATCTTACACTGTTGATAATATCAAAATGGTAAGTTAGTATTTTAATCTAAAGTTAAATGAAAATTATATTTGTTTTTTAATATGAGTAAATGTAAACATCTTACGTAATAGCTAATAATATGATTTAAATTATCAATGTGTGATAAAAAACCTTTTATTTTTATTTTTATTGATTTTTTTTATACACTCAATCATCAGCAACAAAATGGATCTGTCAAAGTGGTACCAGCAACCTGTTCTGGTTGCAAGTTAAAAATTAGCACGTAACGTTGTTTAATGTGTGACACTGAAAATAATTTAATGAATAATTATGACTATTTGCATGATGTTATTTATATAGAGACATCACGCATTCGTGGATTATTCAAAAGAACTGTGATGTGACACGCAATGTGTTTGGAAAGGGGGTGTATAAGCACCCCTGAAGAAATATTAAAAGTGACTATGGACATATATTGGACCCAAAGTACGGGGTCAACATAGGTTGATTCTGACAGTGATAGATTTTTTGTATTTTACAGGAAAACATGGTATTATTTGAGATTGTGATGAATATGATTAAATTAATTAATGATGATGAAGATTTTAATTCCGATGAGTGTGAAGAAGATTTAGCTGTTTTTTCCATTAATGACCATGATTACCGCGTAGAAGATGAACGACGTTTAAACTGGGAAGAATAGATACACCTCGGTATCCAGGAATCATTTTGTCACCATTTTATCTCTACTTTGTTTTACAACGATTAATTTTTGTAGTTTTATCTTACACTGTTGATAATATCAAAATGGTAAGTTAGTATTTAATCTAAAGTTAAATGAAAATTATATTTGTTTTTAATATGAGTAAATGTAAACATCTTACGTAATAGCTAATAATATGATTTAAACTATCTACTGTGTAAAAAACCTTTTATTTTATTTTTATTAATTTTTTGTATAGAATCAATCATCAGCAACAAATGGATCTGTCAAAGTGGTACAAGCAACCTGTTCTGGTTGCAAGTTAAAATTAGCACGGAACGTTGTTTAATGTGTGACACTGAAAATAATTTAATAAAATAATTATGACTATTGCATGATGTTATATTATTATAGAGACATCACGCATTCGTGGATTATTCAAAAGAACTGTGATGTGACACGCAATGTTGTTTGGAAAAGTGGTTGTATAAGCAACACCTGAAGAAATATTAAAAAGTGACCATTTGACATATAATTGGACCCCAAGTACGGGGTCAACATATGTTGATTCTTACAGTGATTAGATGTTTTTTGTAGTTTTACAGGAAAACATGGTATTATTTGAAGATTATGATGAATATGATTAAATTATACTGATGATGAAGATTTTAATTCCGATGAGTGTGAAGAAGATTAGCTGTTTTTCCATTAAAGGACCATGATTACCGTGTAGAAGATGAACGACGTTTAAAACTGGGAAAGAATAGATAGACCTCGTGTATCAGGAATCATTTGTCACCAATTTATCTCTACTTTGTTTTACAAGGATAATTTTTAGTTTTATCTTACACTGTTGATAATATCAAAATGGTAAGTTAGTATTTTAATCTAAAGTTAAATGAAAAATATTTTTAATATGAGTAAATGTAAACATCTTACGTAATAGCTAATAATATGATTTAAATTATCAATGTGTGATAAAAAAACCTTTATTTTATTTATTGATTTTTTTAAACAACTCAATCATCAGCAACAAATGGATTCTGTCAAAGTGGTACCAGCAACCTGTTCTGGTTGCAAGTTAAAAATTAGCACGTAACGTTGTTTAATGTGTGACACTGAAAATAATTTAATGAAAATAATATGTTTGCATGAGTTATATTATATAGAGACATCACGCATTCGTGGATTATTCAAAAGAACTGTGATGTGACACGCAAGTTGTTGGAAAGGGGTTGTATAAGCACACCTGAAGAAATATTAAAAAGTGACTATGTGACGTATAATTGGACCCCAAGTACGGGGTCAACATATGTTGATTCTGACAATGATTAGATTTTTTGTATTTAACAGGAAAACATGGTATTATTTGAAGATTATGATGCATTATATTAAATATACTGATGATGAAGATTTTAATTCCGATGAGTGTGAAGAAGATTTAGCTGTTTTTCCATTAAGGACCATGATTACCGCGTAGAAGATGAACGACGTTAAACTGGGAAAGAATCGATAGACCTCGTGTATCAGGAATCATTTTGTCACCAATTCATCTCTACTTTGTTTTACAAGGATTATTTTTTTAGTTTTATCTCACACTGTTGATAATATCAAAATGGTAAGTTAGTATTTTAATCTAAAGTTAAATGAAAATTATATTTGTTTTTTAATATGAGTAAATGTAAACATCTTACGTAATAGCTAATAATATGATTTAAATTATCTATGTGTGATAAAAAACCTTTTATTTTTATTTTAATTTATTTTTTTTATAGAATCAATCATCAGCAACAAATGGATCTGTCAAAGTGGTACCAGCAACCTGTTCTGGCTGCAAGTTAAAAATTAGCACAGAACGTTGTTTAATGTGTGACACTGAAAATAATTTAATAAATAATTATGACTATTTGCATGATGTTATATGATATTAGAGACATCACGCATTTGGATTATTCAAAGAACTGTGATGTGACACGCAATGTTGTTTGGAAAGGGGGTTGTATAAGCACCCCTTAAGAAATATTAAAAAGTGACTATGACGTATAATTGGACCCAAAGTACGGGTCAACATATGTTGATTCTGACAGTGATTAGATTTGTTTGTATTTTACAAGAAAACATGGTATTATTTGAAGATTATGATGAATATGATTTAAATTATACTGATGATGAAGATTTCAATTCCGATGAGTGTGAAGAAGATTAAGCTGTTTTTCCATTAAAGGACCATGATTACCGCGTAGAAGATGAACGACGTTTAAACTGGGAAAGAATAGATACACCTCGTGTATCACGAATCATTTTGTCACCAATTTATCTCTATTTGTTTTACAAGGATTTTTTTTTTAGTTTTATCTTACACTGTTGATAATATCAAAATGGTAAGTTAGTATTTTAATCTAAAGTTAAATGAAAATTATATTTGTTTTTTAATATGAGTAAATGTAAACATCTTACGTAATAGCTAATAATATGATTTAAATTATCAATGTGTGATAAAAAACCTTTTATTTTATTTTTATTGATTTTTTTATACAACTCAATCATCAGCAACAAATGGATCTGTCAAAGTGGTACCAGCAACCTGTTCTGGTTGCAAGTTAAAAATTAGCACGTAACGTTGTTTAATGTGTGACACTGAAAATAATTTAATGAATAATTATGACTATTTGCATGATGTTATACTATATAGAGACATCACGCATTCGTGGATTATTCAAAAGAACTGTGATGTGACACGCAATGTTGTTTGGAAAGGGGGTTGTATAAGCACCCCTGAAGAAATATTAAAAAGTGACTATCTGACATATAATTGGACCCAAAGTACGGGGTCAACATATGTTGATTCTGACAGTGATTAGATATTTTTGTATTTTACAGGAACACATGGTATTATTTGAAGATTGTGATGAATATGATTTAAATTATAATGATGATGAAGATTTTAATTCCGATGAGTGTGAAGAAGATTTAGCTGTTTTTTCCATTAAATGACCATGATTACCGCGTAGAAGATGAACGACGTTTAAACTGGGAAAGAATAGATACACCTCGTGTATCAGGAATCATTTTGTCACCATTTATCTCTACTTTGTTTTACAACGATTAATTTTTGTAGTTTTATCTTACACTGTTGATAATATCAAAATGGTAAGTTAGTATTTTAATCTAAAGTTAAATGAAAATTATATTTGTTTTTAATATGAGTAAATGTAAACATCTTACGTAATAGCTAATAATATGATTTAAACTATCTACATGTGATAAAAAACCTTTTATTTTTATTTTTATTATTTTTTTATAGAATCAATCATCAGCAACAAATGGATCTGTCAAAGTGGTACCAGCAACCTGTTCTGGTTGCAAGTTAAAAATTAGCACGGAACGTTGTTTAATGTGTGACACTGAAAATAATTTAATAAATAATTATGACTATTTGCATGATGTTATATTATATAGAGACATCACGCATTCGTGGATTATTCAAAAGAACTGTGATGTGACACGCAATGTTGTTTGGAAAAGTGGTTGTATAAGCACACCTGAAGAAATATTAAAAAGTGACCATTTGACATATAATTGGACCCCAAGTACGGGGTCAACATATGTTGATTCTTACAGTGATTAGATGTTTTTTATTTTACAGGAAAACATGGTATTATTTGAAGATTATGATGAATATGATTTAAATTATACTGATGATGAAGATTTTAATTCCGATGAGTGTGAAGAAGATTTAGCTGTTTTTCCATTAAAGGACCATGATTACCGCGTAGAAGATGAACGACGTTTAAAACTGGGAAAGAATAGATAGACCTCGTGTATCAGGAATCATTTTGTCACCAATTTATCTCTACTTTGTTTTACAAGGATTATTTTTTTAGTTTTATCTTACACTGTTGATAATATCAAAATGGTAAGTTAGTATTTTAATCTAAAGTTAAATGAAAATTATATTTGTTTTTAATATGAGTAAATGTAAACATCTTACGTAATAGCTAATAATATGATTTAAATTATCAATGTGTGATAAAAAACCTTTTATTTTTATTTTATTGATTTTTTTATACAACTCAATCATCAGCAACAAATGGATCTGTCAAAGTGGTACCAGCAACCTGTTCTGGTTGCAAGTTAAAAATTAGCACGTAACGTTGTTTAATGTGTGACACTGAAAATAATTTAAAGAATAATTATGACTATTTGCATGATGTTATATTATATAGAGACATCACGCATTCGTGGATTATTCAAAAGAACTGTGATGTGACACGCAATGTTGTTTGGAAAGGGGGTTGTATAAGCACACCTGAAGAAATATTAAAAAGTGACCAACTGACATATAATTGGACCCCAAGTACGGGGTCAACATATGTTGATTCTAATATGATTAGATTTTTTGTATTCTACAGGAAAACATGGTATTATTTGAAGATTATGATGAATATGATTTAAATTATACTGATAATGAAGTTTTAATTCCGATGAGTGTGAAGAAGATTTAGCTGTTTTTCCATTAAAGGACCATGATTACCGCGTAGAAGATCAATGACGTTTAAACTGGAAAAAGATAGACCTCGTGTATCAGGAATCATTTTGTCACCAATTCATCTCTACTTTGTTTTACAAGGATTATTTTTTTAGTTTTATCTCACACTGTTGATAATATCAAAATGGTAAGTTAGTATTTTAATCTAAAGTTAAATGAAAATTATTTTGTTTTTTAATATGAGTAAATGTAAACATCTTACGTAATAGCTAATAATATGCCTTAAATTATCTATGTGTGATAAAAAACCTTTTATTTTTATTTTAATTTATTTTTTTATAGAATCAATCATCAGCAACAAATGGATCTGTCAAAGTGGTACCAGCAACCTGTTTCTGGCTGCAAGTTAAAAATTAGCACAGAACGTTGTTTAATGTGTGACACTGAAAATAATTTAATAAATAATTATGACTATTTGCATGATGTTATATGATATAGAGACATCACGCATTTGGATTATTCAAAAGAACTGTGATGTGACACGCAATGTTGTTTGGAAAGGGGGTTGTATAAGCACCCCTTAAGAAATATTAAAAAGTGACTATGTGACGTATAATTGGACCCAAAGTACGGGGTCAACATATGTTGATTCTGACAGTGATTAGATTTGTTTGTATTTTACAAGAAAACATGGTATTATTTGAAGATTATGATATGATTTAAATTATACTGATGATGAAGATTTCAATTCCGATGAGTGTGAAGAAGATTAAGCTGTTTTTCCATTAAAGGACCATGATTACCGCGTAGAAGATGAACGACGTTTAAACTGGGAAAGAATAGATACACCTCGTGTATCACGAATCATTTTGTCACCAATTATCTCTATTTTTTTTACAAGGATTTTTTTTTTAGTTTTATCTTACACTGTTGATAATATCAAAATGGTAAGTTAGTATTTTAATCTAAAGTTAAATGAAAATTATATTTGTTTTTAATATGAGTAAATGTAAACATCTTACGTAATAGCTAATAATATGATTTAAATTATCAATGTGTGATAAAAAACCTTTTATTTTTATTTTTATTGATTTTTTTTACAACTCAATCATCAGCAACAAATGGATCTGTCAAAGTGGTACCAGCAACCTGTTTGGTTGCAAGTTAAAAATTAGCACGTAACGTTGTTTAATGTGTGACACTGAAAATAATTTAATGAATAATTATGACTATTTGCATGATGTTATATATATAGAGACATCACGCATTCGTGGATTATTCAAAAGAACTGTGATGTGACACGCAATGTTGTTTGGAAAGGGGGTTGTATAAGCACCCCTGAAGAAATATTAAAAAGTGACTATCTGACATATAATTGGACCCAAAGTACGGGGTCAACATATGTTGATTCTGACAGTGATTAGATATTTTTGTATTTTACAGGAACACATGGTATTATTTGAAGATTGTGATGAATATGATTTAAATTATAATGATGATGAAGATTTTAATTCCGATGAGTGTGAAGAAGATTAGCTGTTTTTTCCATTAAATGACCATGATTACCGCGTAGAAGATGAACGACGTTTTAAACTGGAAAATAGATACACCTCGTGTATCAGGAATCATTTTGTCACCATTTTATCTCTACTTTGTTTTACAACGATAATTTTTGTAGTTTTATCTTACACTGTTGATAATATCAAAATGGTAAGTTAGTATTTTAATCTAAAGTTAAATGAAAATTATATTTGTTTTTTAATATGAGTAAATGTAAACATCTTACGTAATAGCTAATAATATGATTTAAACTATCTACATGTGATAAAAACCTTTATTTTTATTTTTATTATTTTTATAGAATCAATCATCAGCAAACAAATGGATCTGTCAAAGTGGTACCAGCAACCTGTTCTGGTTGCAAGTTAAAAATTAGCACGTAACGTTGTTTAATGTGTGACACTGAAAATAATTTATAAATAATTATGACTATTTGCATGATGTTATATTATATAGAGACATCACGCATTCGTGGATTATTCAAAAGACTGTGATGTGACACGCAATGTGTTTGGAAAAGTGGGTGTATAAGCACACCTGAAGAAATATTAAAAAGTGACCATTGACATATAATTGGACCCCAAGTACGGGGTCAACATATGTTGATTCTTACAGTGATTAGATGTTTTTGTATTTACAGGAAAACATGGTATTATTTGAAGATTATGATGAATATGATTTAAATTATACTGATGATGAAGATTTTAATTCCGATGAGTGTGAAGAAGATTTAGCTGTTTTTCCATTAAAGGACCATGATTACCGCGTAGAAGATGAACGACGTTTAAAACTGGGAAAGAATAGATAGACCTCGTGTATCAGGAATCATTTTGTCACCAATTTATCTCTACTTTGTTTTACAAGGATTAATTTTTTTAGTTTTATCTTACACTGTTGATCATATCAAAATGGTAAGTTAGTATTTTAATCTAAAGTTAAATGAAAATTATGTTTGTTTTTTAATATGAGTAAATGTAAACATCTTACGTAATAGCTAATAATATGATTTAAATTATCTACGTGTGATAAAAAACCCTTTTATTTTTATTTTATTATTTTTTTATAGATTCAATTATCAGCAACAAATGGATTTGTCAAAGTGGTACGTGCAACCTGTTCTGGTTGCAAGTTAAAAATTACCACGGAACGTTGTTTAATATGTGACACTGAAAATAATCCAAATAATAATTATGACTATTTGCATGATGTTATATTATATAGAGACATCACGCATTCGTGGATTATTCAAAAGAACTGTGATGTGACACGCAATGTTGTTTGGAAAGAGGGTTGTATAAGCACCCCTGAAGAAATATTAAAAAGTGACTATGTGACGTATACTTGGACCCAAAGTACGGAGTCAACATATGTTGATTCTGACAGTGATTAGATTTTTTTGTATTTTACAGGAAAACATGGTATTATTTGAAGATTATGATGAATATGATTTAAATTATACTGATGATGACGATTTTAATTCCGATGAGTGTGAAAAGATTTAGCTGTTTTTCCATTAAAGGACCATGATTACCGCGTAGAAGATGAACGACGTTTAAACTGGGAAAGAATAGATAGACCTCGTGTATCAGGAATCATTTTGTCACCAATTTATCTCTACTTTGTTTTACAAGGAATAATTTTTTTTAGCATTATCTTACACTGTTGATAATATCAAAATGGTAAGTTGGTATTTTAATCTAAAGTTAAATGAAAATTACATTAATTTTGTTTTTTAATATGAGTAAATGTAAACATCTTACGTAATAGCTAATACTATGATTTAAATTATCTTCGTGTGATAAAACAACCTTTTATTATTTTTTTTTATAGAATCATCAGCAACAAATGGATCTGTCAAAGTGGTACCAGCAACCTGTTCTGGCTGCAAGTTAAAAATTAGCACAGAACATTGTTTAATGTGTGACACTGAAAATAATTTAATAAATAATTATGACTATTTGCATGATGTTATATTATATAGAGACATCACGTATTCGTGGATTATTCAAAAGAACTGTGATGTGACACGCAATGTTGTTTGGAAAGGGGGTTGTATAAGCACCCCTGAAGAAATATTAAAAAGTGACTATGTGACGTATAATTGGACCCCAAGTACGGGGTCAACATATGTTGATTCTGACAGTGATTAGATTTTTTTGTATTTTACAGGAAAACATGGTATTATTTGAAGATTGTGATGAATATAATTTAAATTATACTGATGATGAAGATTTTAATTCCGATGAGTGTGAAGAAGATTTAGCTGTTTTTCCATTAAAGGACCATGATTACCGCGTAGAAGATGAACGACGTTTAAACTGGAAAAGAATAGATAGACCTCGTGTATCAGGAATCATTTTGTCACCAATTTATCTCTACTTTGTTTTACAAAGATTAATTTTTTTAGTTTTATCTTACACAGTTGATAATATCAAAATGGTAAGTTAGTATTTTAATCTAAAGTTAAATGAAAATTATATTTGTTTTTTAATATGAGTAAATGTAAACATCTTACGTAATAGCTAATAATATGCTTTAAATTATCTATGTGTGATAAAAAAAACCTTTTATTTTGATTTTAATTTATTTTTTTATAGAATCAATCATCAGCAACAAATGGATCTGTCAAAGTGGTACCAGCAACCTGTTCTGGTTGCAAGTTAAAAATTAGCACGGAACGTTGTTTAATGTGTGACACTGAAAATAATTTAATAAATAATTACGACTATTTGCATGATGTTATATTATATAGAGACATCACGCATTTGTGGATTATTCAAAAGAACTGTGATGTGACACGCAATGTTGTTTGAAAAGGGGGTTGTATAAGCACCCCTGAAGAAATATTAAAAAGTGACTATGTGACGTATAATTGGACCCAAAGTACGGAGTCAACATATGTTGATTCTGACAGTGAATAGATTTTTTTGTATTTTACAGGAAAACATGGTATAATTTGAAGATTATGATGAATATGATTTAAATTATACTGATGATGAAGATTTTAATTCCGATGAGTGTGAAGAAGATTTAGCTGTTTTTCCATTAAAGGACCATGATTACCGCGTAGAAGATGAACGACGTTTAAACTGGAAAAGATTAGATAGACCTCGTGTATCAGGAATCATTTTGTCACTAATTTATCTCTACTTTCTTTTACAAAGATAATTTTTTTTAGTTTTATCTTACACTGTTGATAATATCAAAATGGTAAGTTAGTATTTTAATCTAAAGTTAAATGAAAATTATATTTGTTTTTTAATATGAGTAAATGTAAACATCTTACGTAATAGCTAATAATATGCCTTAAATTATCTATGTGTGATAAAAAAACCTTTTATTTTTATTTTTATTATTTTTTTATAGAATCAATCATCAGCAACAAATGAATCTGTCAAAGTGGTACCAGCAACCTGTTCTGGTTGCAAGTTAAAAATAAGCACGGAACGTTGTTTAATGTGTGAAAGAATAGATAGACCTCGTGTATCAAGTTTTAGTAGTGACAGTACCAGTAACAGTGATGAATCCTTTTTAACCATGGAATGTTTAAGTTAAAAGAAATGTCTGATACTAAAGTTAATGAGATATTAATCAGGTATCAAATATATTTTATATTACATGTATCTAAGATTATTAGATATAAGCAAAAATTTGATTTACATTTGTTCAATTGCATTTCCGCCTTTAACTTTATTCATGAATGTATTTATATCCAGCTTAAGTTTATAGTTACCCTTTCAATGTAACTAAACATATAATAGAAATGATAATTGATGGCTATACTGACACGGAGTTAATATTTGAGACCTTTCATTTTTGTCGCACCTGTCAAGTATATATTAATCGCATTTGGTTTAACCGTAATTATTGGTCATCACTATAATTTGTTTATTGATGTAAAATTTGTTTGCATCCTTTATAATTCACGTTGAATAAAAACTCAAAACGAAATGTATATTTATTATCACATTATACAACGTTGTTTTTATCTCAAGATAATATGAGAGATATTTTAATTTATCAACTATGATGTATTTATAAAAACTTACTATTCATATAAAAATTCTATTATATATCTATTGTACAAGAAAACGGTGTTTTATTGTTTTTGTTAAAAAATTAGAACAAAAAGAACACATGATGTTAATTAATAAAACATTTACTCACCAAGATTTTCCATGTTTTTTTTTGAAATATTTGCTCCGACGAAAGTACGAAAGTTCAACCAAAAAGCTTTAGCACCAAAATGCTTTACCAGCTAGTCTCAAACACTTGTAATGTATTTCAGAAGACAAAAAAACTTATTAAAACATTCGGTTTAAATATGTTCTAGGCCAACCAATGGGTTTTAGACATTTTTAGAACCAAATCGATCTCACAATTCGACAGTTTCGGAAAAGTAGGGTGTCCTCTGTAAAGATTGACAAGTGTTTAGGACAATAGCTTCCTGGTTAATTCATAGAGAATTACCAACCTCTACACATACATTAATTATTAAATTTCATCTAATCAGGGGTTCGAACCTAATTTGAACACAGAGGATTCCATTATGTCAAAAACATTTTGATCTGAATTCATTTTGATGACATCATACAGATGCTTTCAGAAATACCTTTTTGTTTTACATACACGTTCAATTACGCCAGGTGATACCCCCTTTGTTTTAACATACACATGCATGCACGCCAGGTGCAGACCACCCCTATGTCCTCATTTATGCAAACAATGGTCATTTATTAATGGAAACAATAACAGGATTATTTTCATGCACGCCAGGTGCAGACCACCCCTACAACCTAATTAATGCAAACAATGGTCATTCATTAATGAAAACAATACCGGGGTCATTGACCCCATTTCAACACCCACCCTCCTTTCCCATCTGCAACAATACCGGGACTCAAGTTGTCCTTAACTACTTACGTCTTCATTCTAAAGTATAAGAATCGAATTATTATTGTTGTCATGTACTGTTTTTGAATTTTTTATTAAAATAGTGCATTCAAAGAAGGCACACACGTTTAATACATTAAAATTCAAATATTATTATTATTATTATTATTATTATTAATATTATTCAATAATTAAGAAAGATTAAATTTTAAAGTGCATTTAAATTCGAATTGTACTGAATACCTCGTAGTCAATCACCTACGCAACCTTAAAATATTTTTTTAAATGTCATGCTTGTGGTTTTAAAACATCCGTTTATTGTCTGTATTACAGGTATTTCACGTCATAGGAGGGTATAACTTATCGCCCACTGCAAGTGAACTTCACTAACTTTTGACTACGAAGTTACGAAGTGTTACCCGTTCACATACAGAATGGCATCAAATTTTCGTAAGTACTGTGTTACATACTTTGTTGTTCTCTGTTTAAGGCTGTTTGTTATTATCTTATTTTGATTGCTTAAATTCAAATCCAACGTTTATTATGAAAAAAATCGTGTTTCTTTAACATTTTTTAAAATTTTGAACGTTTAAATACAACATATTTTTCCTATTTTATACGTTTGATCATTAAACAATTTTATTTTCATTGTTTTTTAAAAATTAGTTTTTGTTTTAATCAAAACGATTAAATTATTTCAAGATATTAATAAAGTATTTTTTTGCTTCTATTTTATCTTTTATATCAATTTGTTTTGTTTTTCGTTTTTCAATTTAAACAATTCTTCGTACTTAAATATAACTTTTTCGTTTTAAACCTGTTTTTAACATTTCCATATTTTATTTAATTTTTTCCATATTTTATACGTTTAGTTATTACACATTTTATTTTCATTTTTTTTAAATTAATTTGTTTATATTAAAACGATTATATTAATACAAGATATTGATAAAATAGTTTTAAATATATTTTGGTTTTAATTTTACAAGTTTAAATTTGCAATTCTGTATATTTTACATTTAAATTCCTTTTCCTTATTTTATACACTTGTTTATTTCTTTCATTTTAATTTCACTCGTTTCGACATTTATAAGTTTTAATTTTTATTTATAGTTACTCTTGAAAGACTCTTTAAAGAGAGTCAAGGGCCATTCAGTAGTCCTGTGGAGCTAGGACTACTCACAATGCTTTTGAAAGATTTGGAAGGCGAGGACAGTTTTAGTGCGTATAACACCTTCAAAGTGTCAAAGAACTTCGTCCCCTGTTAAGACAGACAAAGAGACGAGTGCTATGCAAGCAAATTCCTCTACAGACTCAATATTAATGTAATCCCTGGAAGAGGAATGTGAAAATTTGAGTAAGTTAATTTAAACGTTTATATATGCTTAACAAATGTTGCTTGCAATGTTAACGTGCTTTAAATTTTGTCATAAATATGTGGCGGGCCGGACTCGACAGATGGCTGATTAGCTCAACCGGTAGAGCATCCCGCTAGTATTTGGAAGGTTCTGGGTTCGAGTCCCGGTTTGGCCTCTACATTTTTGCCTTTCCCGTTACAAATATAAATTGATGTATTTATCATGAGGTACATTCAGATTGGTCCTTGGTTCCATCCTTCACGCCTGCAACTTTGTATTCAAAATCTACAAACGCTTGATGCGTTTACTTAGCACCTAAGATTCTCTCTCTTTCTGTGTGTGTGTGTGTGTTTGTGTGTGTATGTGTGTTTGTGTGATATAATCAGATCTCTTAAAATAATATTTTCTCAAACTTCTTTATATTATTAAAGACAAATACAACGTGTACCGTGTAATTTTACATTCCTAATATCTTTTATCATTTGATTATTTTTGAAATGAATTATGATACATTTAAATTTCAACTTACCTTTGTCTTTTTTCTCTTCAATATTTAGGAACCCGCCGGTCCAGATTGGGTATATCAGGTACTTTCGAATTCATTTTTTAGTATTCCTCATGTCAAAATTGGGTTTTTCGGTTACTTTCGAATTCATTTTTATCTTTTATGAATGACAATCACGGCAGTTCCGATGTTTTTATAATTGTGTAGACTTTAAGAAAAAACCTGTGTGGGGGCGCACCGACACAAAAGGGATAGGTCTTGTGGGGGCGTACACCCACGCAATAACAGGGATGGGCCGTGTGGGGGCGTACACCCATGCAAAGGGACCGCCCACGCAGTTCATCAAAAGTCACCCCTTAGCTGCTACAATAAATTCAAGTGTACGTATCGTCATTTAAATATTATAATTTCTATTCGTAATAATAACTTTAAAGTGTATGTATCTTTAATAAATTATAATTTGTATTATTTATATTTCAGTTCCTCCTTGAGTTCCCCTGTGTTGGTAGGTTCATCAACTTCAACTCCTGTATGGGGAAGACGCACCCTCATGCAAGAAAAGGTTACGCTTTTCGGACAGTATGGTTTTGTGGTTCTCTGATGACACATTGCCGCCAGACCAGGCCATAATGTAAGTTTTACAGTTTAACTTTTCAGTAGAAAGAGAGATAACTTTAATTCACCTATAATTCAGTTCGGTTTTTTTTTCGAGTAAGATTGCGTGTTTCAAATTAGCTAACCGATCTATTTTATTTGTATGTTTTACAGCTCTGTTATTGATTTATTTTAGAGCATCCATGCTGGCAAAGGTTATATGCTTACGTAAACAGAAAAGAAGTATAGAGGAGGAAGTGATTGCTCTGACTACAAAAAATGACATTCTGGTAAAGGAGATTGAAACAATAAACCAATTTCTGAAACAGGAATGTGGAAACAAATTGGATATTATTTGGAAAATTAATATATTATTACATATTCTATATATTATTTTATATATATTTTGGGAAAATTTAAATGATAGACGATGTTTTCATTTAAAATATAGTACGTCTACGTGTTTGGATGCTTTCAAATTTTCTCTGATGAAGAATTAGAACTTGTGGTGGCCATGGTTGAAATCCTGAAAGCGTCAGAAGAGAAAGATGCTTCAATCGTAGGTATTTTTTAAATTTTAATCAAAGACAATACTTTTTAAACGAAATTCATAATGTGTGTTATGAAACAAGTTTTTTTAAAAAAATTGAATAAGAATTTTATAAAACAAGATATAATTAATAAATATTGTACATGTATTCTTTTTGTAGGATTTCCAGTTTCAACAAAAAATATCAACACAAACGCTTTTCGACACACAATTGACAAAGTTACCAATGTTCTAAATGTTTCAAAAGTTTTACTCTAATTTGTAATAAATAGCGCCATGAAAACAAAAGTCTCGAGGAACAAAATAAACCTCAAAAAAACGGAAAACGGAAGAGCCAGAACCTTCTACCAGTAAAAATTAACAACGCCTCCTCTTCAAAGAGATTTATACAGATGTCATCAGTGCAAGGAAGGGTTTGATAACAGAAGAGAATTATATGTTCATCGTATGAGAACCGATTTTCAATTTGGACAGGGACTTCAACCTAGACCATGGGGTAATGGTCCTGCACCGTAGGAACTCGATGGTGGTGAAGTAGATGAAAAGAAGTCTACGAAACCAACGAACCATTATTTCTCGAACAACATAAAAGAGGACTAATAGAAAGTAGATATATTTTTCCTGTACAAAAAATGTCGATGAAATGCTGCATTTCGTAACCGACATTTATAAAGAGCAACAATATGCCTTCAGATTAAATTTATTTTTTGGAGTTTTTCTACAGAATCGTGAAACTGGACAATATCGATATTTTGCTCCGTATTCCAACTTTGAAGTTTTGGAAGATCCAGTTTTCATTTCACACAGAAGAGATTTAAGAAAACTACAGAGAGTACTGTACTATGTACAAAATGCAATGCAATGCAATTGGTCAGGCAATTATTGCGAGAGGAATTCGAATGACATTTTGTGAAGAGTCAAAGGGTTTTGGAATCAATTGGGTTTTCTAAGATGCTCAAATTGTAATCCAAATGATTTCACGATGTACTGAAAAAACGATATAAATATAAAATGTTACGGAAGATCGGATTTTACAAGGCTACTATTCAGAAATGTGGCCATTATTTTGCAATACCGATGTTCATTTCCATGCTGTAGGTAAACATGCAAAACCAAGTAGAAACGCATCATTTATCTAAAGTACCAAGAAGATTTCTAGTGGCTAAGATGAATGTCAAAACCTTGGTGGCTACACCATTACTTTAATGGTATATTCAACTCCGTTTAGTAGTCACAAAAATATATCAATTAGTTGAGTATAAAGCCCAAGCCTGCTTCAGTACTTTGTAAAAGAAGTCAGCAATGCTCGACAAGGCGATTATGTGTGACACGATGAAGTTGATTGGCAACTCCGGTTATGGTTCACTTATAATGGACAAAACAAAACATCATGCAATTAAATATAGAGGTACAGAAAACAAAGCTTGTTTACTGATTAACGATAAAGCCTTTAGAAACTCGACTGTCTAGATGAAGAACAACAATACTTTGAAATCGAAATAGCCAACACAACAACGTGTTAGATTTTCCAATCCAGCTGGGGTTATTTTATTTTACTGTACACCAAACTTCACATGTTATACTTTTATTATGATTTCCTAGATAAAGTAGACCGTTCCGATGTTGTATATTATATCACCTAGATTTCGATACCCCACTAGTGTCATAGCTTATTTTATTCACGATTCATAACTCATTTTTCTTAGTGTATCGGATATCACGTTCGTTATTTTTTTTGTAAATTTGTATAACTTGTTTATGAATCACACTTGATTTTTTATTGAAATATATCATGTTAATCCGTAGCGGTCGAGGTCACTAAATATATCCTTCTGTGTTGTTACAATATACTCATTCTGGCAAAATGGATATGCGGTTGAAACACCCATACTTTTTTGTCAGAGATGTGGCGATGTGTTGAGGGTTTTAAGTCCTTGACAACACAAGACTTGATCCTTATCATATGTTTAGCTTGGACACCGAAACGTGACAAGCCATACAGATTCTGCAACTGCAGACCACCGGTCCTGTACAGGACGTCCAGAACAGCCTGTTATAATTATATGTCGAGTGATTGATTTTAGACACTCACAAAATTTTGTTTGACCTACTTTTAAGAGGGTCGCCAATCAATTCAAAAGTACACACATACATAAAAAGAGAAATGTGCGGCGGCGGGAAAGGAAAGAGAGAATTGGTGAGAGAGAAATAATTTTTTTAGTTCTTTTATTTTTCGATTTTTTCGACGAAAGACAATATTTTTCTCTCGTTATTATTGATATTGACTTACTACAACGATTATCTTTGTCAAGCACCACGTGGTTAAAAAAATTCATTCATAATTCATTCACACTATGATGTTTACTCATTTCCACAATCACGTGATTGAGATATGCGATTTGAATATAGAGCGACTTACTAATACTTTAATTTGTACAAGAGATGAATTTTTCGATAGATTTGTTGATTTTCTTATTCTACATTTGTACAAGGTATCTGATATTTTGAGACATCATACACAGTTTCATCATAAGTAAGTGACATTCATTTTTAAAGATAATCACTTGTTTTCTTTTCGGTCAACGGTTAAAAATTTAATTTAGGATATGATGAATATTCTTACCTTATATGTATTATGCCGCTATCTGAGCATAATTTTTACTAATGTTCTCTTTGACATTAACTCGCACTTTTATATATTTTTCTATCTTTTAAACTTAACTTCTGCTAATTATGAAATAATAAGTAAATCAGTTTCTACAATTTATTCAGAACTCCGACTCCAACTGCCTAACAATATGGTCAAAATAAACAACATGTAATACAAACTACATGGAATAACAATAATTGCATAATAATAACATAACCAGAGGCTCAGTGTGGCTGAGCCTGTATCGCTCATCTGACTAAAATGCTTTTAAAGCAAAGGATGTATTCGGAAAATATAAGGAAATGACCCATAGGAAAATTCCATGCATGTCAAAATTTACATTAATAAAATATTGGTTAAAAGTACTTCCTATCTATAGAATAAAGTATGTTCTAAAGTGTCATGTCAAAAAAGATATCTCTAGTTACGGATAAGTATTTCTATATGTGCATGAAAACGGTGATTCAAAGCAAAAATTGTTATTTCCATACATTTGACTCCATATATATTGCAATTTCATACTGATGGCAGGCCTGCCCGTAAACAAAACCGACATTTAAATGTAGGTATTTAATTTAGTTTTCACTGACCTAAAGATTATCCACGGGCATGCCTGCCATCATGGTGAAAAATTGAAAAACGCTTAAAAATTAAACTATTATCCTTGTCCGTCACTCATATATTATAATGTATACAAAGCGTTCGTAAGCTTCGGTAGCTCAGTGGTAACGTATGTGGACTGCTAAGATATTACGAAATGCTATTCTTTTAATGTGTGGGTTCGAATCCCATACATCGCACGGGGTTTTTTTTTTTAATATTTCCTAATCAAAACACATTATCTACTAAATTTTATTTAACTAAATTGTAAGTGAATAAATTATAATACCTTTTTTCGTCAAAAGTTAATGTTAAACCAAGTTGTATAAGCATCGATATTATTATATACTACTACATGTATATAACAAGACAAAACAAAGTGAAAGTCTCGTATATAACATGCCGTCTCAACAACGTGCTTGTTGTCGTATACTGTTAAATGTAACAAGAGTGTCACGGCTGTAGGTTTGTTTGTAATCTGGAACAACGAGTTGAAAATGCTGCTGGGGCATCGGTAAATCACAAAAATAATTTACTTTCGATTTAAAGTGTATTTATTCATTGTACAGCCATTTTTAATACGGATTTAAACTGTAAACGTTATCGCCGATTAAGTGACAGAAAACACTATTTTATATAACAGTGGCCTTACACAGGTAAAATCTTAAAGCCATACCATGAATATTCCTGTGGGTCAATCGCTCGCAAAAACCGAAGACATCCTTTGTATTCCAGTGATGAACAAATGCACTGTTTATATCAGACAGAATGGCTAAGGAAATCACTGTAGAACTATATGTACCATTCAGTTTTTCAATCTGATTAAAATCACATCTCTTACTTCCTCTGCCCATAGGGTCTAATGTGAAACAATGTTCTCCGCTGGCAGCCATATTTTATGGCAGATCAGAAAAATTTTGGCAATCTATGTAAAGGACCTTCTTACATTATTTCTGTGACGTTTGGTTCAGTTTGCTTCAGTCATTTCTGAAGACATAGTAAAAAATGCGTTTTTCTTATAGGGTCCAATGTTAAACTATCTTTTGCGCTGGCAGCCATGTTTTTGGCAGATAATAAAAAAATGGCAATCTATGTAAATAGTCGAGTTGACACTCCCATATACTCAATACTTGAACCTAGAAATGTTTTTTACTATGAGGTTTTTTTGCTGTTTTGTATTCTATAGGGTCCCTAGAGTAAAATTAGGTTAGTTGCCCTACAGGCAACATTGGGCAAATTGCATAATTTGCATATATCCAAGATGGCTGCCTGAAGCCATATTGAAAATCTTTCTTTCGTAAGAATTGTTCTACAATAGCTTGTAATATACCGTTTTGTATGTTTTCAGGGATGAGGAACTCATTTCCGTTGTTGTTTTTAACTTTTTGGGCTATTTAAAAGTATATATTAACAATTTTGACCAGACAAGGGTAGAAGTAACATGTTTTTATTATTAGATGTAACTCAGCATATCACATTCAATGCTGCGTAACTTAACCATACATCTTGACACATTTTGATTTAAAGGGCATGAATGAGGTTTAAACAATTCCTTTTAATAAGAAATTAAAACATCATCTAAGTGATTTCAGCTTTACTAAATCTAGCGTAAAGGCTGCTAGTTCCAATTGCTGATGTTTCTTTTCAAGCAAGTATCCAACGAAGAAGTCTTCAAAGCCACATTATTGCTATCATAGTTAATACAGTCACATATTATATGTTACCACGAATAAAAACCAAACAATACTGGGACTTTTTATTAAACTAAATAATAAGTTTGGAAGCAGTGAATTGATTCGATTTTTACATGAACATTGGTACATTACGTCATATAATGAAGTATTTTGGTTTTGGTAATCTGCAGCGAAATCTATCACTGATAATGCGCAACCTTCCACAAATTGGTTGGCTGGAGTTGAACAGTAAAACTAATCTTTTTGGGTTTATGATAGTTTTGATATTTTGATCTACTATTTCCACTCCAAATGGCCGCTATAAGACACACGCTATAACTACAGACTTCCATGTTCATTCATGTGGTCTAAGGGAAAAGGTAGCGCACATTCTAGATTTGGCTTACTTTTGGTGTCTCAACTTACCCAAGTTACTATCAAGCAACATCTAACATCTAGATCTGACAATGCTGTTTGACTTTTAAATAATACTGGACCACAGAAAATAAAACCCCTGCACTGTCTACCATCAAAAATATTTGTATCCTGATTAACACACCCAACAAATAATTTTATTGGATGCTGGACATGTACAATGTGCTGGCAGACTTTCTCAGTGTCTGCTATAAACACATGCTTGTCCTGTCAAAGATCTTGCATGTCGACACCATGGTAATTATTAGGATGTTGTCTTGGCTAACCAGTTTGGAGAACAAACTGCTATCAAATTTGAAAAATGAGCCTTTAAAGCCATAACTCTTTAGCCTGGTCCTTTTAGTGGGTAGATTGGTGCTTCTCTGATCGATTGGAATAGATATAATCTGAGTGTGATACGGACCATAACTCAGTGAGTTCAATCCTCGGTGTTCCTTGGCTATATATGACCAAAATTTATTGCTTATTCAAACTCCATCTAAATAAAAACATGTCATAAGGCAATTGCTCGCAATATTGCTTCAAATGTGTCAATGTGGTGGATTCAGTTGTAATGTATGAGTAGATGGAAAACAAGTACAATCCAGTCTACCTGATGAGTTTTTCAATGCAATCATTAGTTCTATAAAGGTAATACGTTTCAAAGCGAAGCTGTCAAGATGCAAAAACAAAGCCAGTTGTTAATCTTGGAAACATGTTTCTTTGGTTACCGTTGTTTGGACAGCAAGGACAGTTTGAGCTTAGCTTCTGCTTGTATTTGATATCAGTTCTGTTCCTTTTTGACAGAAGCTGAAAATGGCTGTCGTTGGAAAGGCATGAAGTCAGCTATAGTCAATTCGTTTTTTGAGGTTAGATCACCCAAAACTCACAAACAATCACCATGATTCAGTTTTTCTACCGCATCCCTTGATCATATGGCGATAACCCATCAGATTTCATTGCATCAATCCAAAAAAGGTCATATTGGTACCCAGAAACGTCAAAGAAAATCTCATATCTTCCTAGGACCAGGACAGAGGAAACAACACAGCAATATGTATACGATTGTGGATTTTGGCCATGATGAATCCGGCATAACTATGGTAACGTTTATGTCTCCCAGCTGCAAAAAACAGGTCATGATAGCATTTGTGTGCTGATTGATGACACAGATGTTTTGTTTTCCTAGTGTGTTGGATATATAAGTATTAAAATAATGCGATGTACAGATGGATTAATAGGATAGAAGTTTTAAACATCAATGCAACAAACCATGTCTTAAACTGCCAGGCATGCATGCTTAAAGTACCAAGGTCTTGGTTTGAGATGTCTTAAACTGCCAGGCATGCATGCTTTAAGTGCCATGGTTTTGGTTCTAGATATCTTGAACTCCCAGGCATGCATGCTCTCAGTGTCAAGGTCTTAGTTCGAGATGTCTTGAGTTACCAGGCATGCATGCTCTCAGTGTCATGGTCTTGGTTTGAGATGTCTTTAACTGCCAGGCATGCATTCTATCAGTGCCATGGTCTTGGTTTGAGATGTCTTGAACTGCCAGACATGCATGCTATTAGTGTCATGGTCTTGCTTTGAGATGTCTTGAACTGCCAGAATTGCATTTTATGTGCCTGGTCTTGGTTTGAGACGTCTTGAACTGCCAGGCATGCATTTTATGTGTCTTGGTTCGAGATGTCTCGAACGACCAAGCGTGCATGCTCTTAGGGGCATGATCTTTGTTCGAGATATCTTGAGCTGCCAGGCATGCATGTTCTTAGTGGTTGTGATACTGCATCCTAATTACAAACTCTTTTTCTCCTCATTTAGCTGATGTTCTGGTTAACAAAGATCACAAATAACTTGATGGGATCTGAACCATTCTTTTTTCTGTATGGCCAGTCAGCAGGAAAAATTGTGATGTTTTCTCGGGCTCTTCATAAAGAACATCAAAGCCTAATGGTTCTGATCTGTTTTAAACACCATTTACTGCTGTCTCACCTTTAGTTAATGTTGTGAAAGGGTACCGCGGTCAAGATCCTCCTAAAGAGAATGGAATGATAACAGATTTCGGATCGAAAGATCGATTCTTATTACATGTTATGGTGAAAGGATACCTGGTGCCACAAGAACTTTTTTGTCATGTTTTGTCAATGTAAGGCACAAAATCATAAGTGCAACACACAAGGACATGCTTGCCTTAAAAAATAAATCCTGTACATATTTTAACTGTTCTGGAGAAAGAGAGTGTTTAATTTTTTACACAAAAATGAGGTTACCCATGGCTATCCTAGGGTTAATAGTTATTTGACACATATGGTCAGTCATTATAGACATGATGATATTAATGTAAAACTAATGCCAGTATGAATTGTCCATGCCTAAATACCCCTACAAAGATACATTTGTATATTACGGTCTTTTATAATTTTTTTTGTATAAAATCGATATTTCAAGATGACATTCGTCGGTCATCTGGATTTATAGCTTATTGTGCGAGTTAAGTGTTCCGTATGTAAAAATTAACACCAGAAATGGGTTTCTCATACCTGAAAACATCTAAAAAGATATATTACAAGCTATTTAAAGATATTTTATATCGCAGTATGTACTTCAATTTCACGTTTGGTGGCCATTTTGGAATTATGTATATTGTGCAAGTTGCCCAAATTTGCCCGAAGGGCAACTAAGTTAGTTTTGTTCAAGGACCCATGAGGAAAACAAAACAGCAAAAAAACTTCATAGGAATGAACATTTCTAGGTTCGTAAAATGCCTACTCGACTAAAAGGACCTTCTATACATCATTCCTGTAAAGTTTGGTTAAATTTGCTTCACTAGCTTCAGAGGAGATAGCATATATATGCTTTTCCCATAGGGTCCAATGTTAAACTATCTTCTGCGCTGGCGGCCATGTTTTTTGGCGGATCAGAAAAATTTTGGCAATCTAAGTAAAAGGACCTTCTATACATCATTTCTGTAAAGTATGGTTAAATTCACTTCAGTCATTTCTGAGAAGATAGCCAAAAATTCGTTTTTCTCATAGGGTCCAATGTTAAACTATCTTCTGCGCTGGCGGCCATGTTTTTTGACGGATCAGAAAAAAATTTGGCAACCTAAGTAAAGGACCTTCTATACATCATTCCTGTGAACGTTTGGTTCGATTTGCTTCACTAGCTTCAGAGGAGATAGCATATATATGCTTTTCCCATAGGGTCCGATGTTAAACTATCTTTTGCGCTGGCAGCCATGTTTTTTGTCGGATAAAAAAAATTCGGCAATTTAAGTAAAGGATCTTCCATACATCATTCCTGTAAAGTTTGGTTAAAATTGCTCTAATGGTGGCAGAGGAGATAGTCAAAATGTGAAAAGTTTACGGACGGACGACGGACGCCAAGTGATGGCAAAAGCTCACATGGCCTTTGGCCAGGTGAGCTAAAAAGTGAGACAACATTTCTTTTAATTTGAGACAAAAATAACTCATTTTCGTGTTTCTTTATCCACAATTTTCACTAACGGATGGCTTACTAGAATCCGTCTGACTCAAGGTGTTACAATCACTTAAATTTTAGTGTCCTTAAATCAGATTAATGATTTAAAAGAACACTTTGATATTGTCGTCCAAACGATAAATGTATATTAAGAATAATTTTTTAAGAAATTGAATTTAATTTTTTATTCATAAATGTTTAATGTTTGAATTTTTATTTGAAAAGTCAAATGATGTGTATGCAAACACGGCTATTTCTTGTTTGAAATAATTCAAAAATGACTACATTATTAACAACCATTTTTTTACATTGCATTGACTCTTTGTTGTTAAACACATACCCTTTTGTCAAAAAGCATACGCATTACAGCATGACCTATGATGAATACACAATAGTTTCCCCTCTTGGGATATGTCGCATTGTGAATGTATAACACCGCCGCTTTGTAGTCAAGCACAACTATACATATATACACGCATATAAGGAGGTGTGTTACAAAGAGGTGTGTTACAAATATAATATCTGAGAGTAAAAGGCGTATTAGAAAGACTTTTTTTAAAAATGGGGCCGTCACCTTTTACATATAAGCCTTACAACGATACGTAAGTAATAAATGTAATAAATTTACGCGACGTCATGTATTAAATTTAAAAATGTCCATCATCTTAGTATTTTCCCGACAATTTTTGCGTTTATTGATATTTAAATATTCTAATATGTATATATAATGCAAAACATCGAGATTCTTTCCCGCACTTTTTAGTTGCACTCTAAATCAATCATTTTTTTCTTATCAATTTATTTTAACCGCATTACTTTATTTAAATCTATGTCATTTAACGTGTTTCCAGCAGTTAGAGGTAAGAGAGTTTTAAGACATTATTTTTTAATTATAGGAAACATTTATATTTTTATGTAAGGTTTTTTACAAATGGTTACTTTTTCTAAAATATTATTTTTAAATTATGTTTTAAACAAAGTATTGCGTTACAAAAGTGTCTTATATTTCTGCTATTTCATATATATATTCACAGAAAGAGCAATAGCTAGCAGAAGAAGAATTATTATCCGCAAATTGTGGCGGTTGTAATAAAGAAATTTCTACGGAGAGATGTTTAAAGTGCGATACCATCAATTGACCTATAAACAATGAACAAGATTTACATGATGTAATTAGATATCAGTTTAAAAAGTGTGGAAAAGGGTTGATGACATTATGTTACCAGAGATTATTAAAAAATCAGACTATGTCGGTATCAGTGACAGTGATTAGTTTTTTTGTTTTTTTTAAACAGGAAAATATTGTAATATTTGAAGAATATAGTGACAGTTCAGATGAGGATTGTTTTGAGTCTAGTGACATTTCATTTGAAGATTCGGAGTCTAGTGGCATCCCTTTTGAAAGTTCGGATACTTCTCATAGAGTGTTTGATTTAACTGAAAAAGATTATAAATATGAAATTCCTTCTATTCGTACAATAGTTATCAACTTGAGGAAAAGTGAGGATGATTCTAGCCTCATTATAGAAAATCCAATTGAGTTACAAAGTTTAAAAAATTTATCAAAAATAGCTTTAAAACAGTTGTTATATAAGTATCAAATTTATTTCTTTATACATGTAGCAAAAATTATAATATATAAGAAAAATTTTGATTCGCATTGATTTAATTATATATCTGTATTTCAATTCATCAGTGAATGCATTTATATGCGTCTTTATAAGATACCTTTCCATGTAAACTCACATATAGTTCAAATGATAGACGATGGTTATACAGATTGGGAACTTATCTATGAAACTTTTTATTTTTGTCTCAAATGCAAGCAAAACTTTAATTGTATTTGGTCACTACATTGTATCATATTTTGCTGTTAAAACATTTGCATTAATTGATATGTATATGTACATGCAAAATATCGAAATCTTTCCCGCACTTTTTAGTTGCACTTAGATCGAGCATTTTTCTCATCGACATATTTTAACTTAATTTTACCACATTTTTTATTCTAAAACTATGGCATCTAACGTGTTTGTAGCTGTTAAAGGTAAGATATTTTTAAGGCATTATTTTTTAATTATAGAAAAGGTTTATATTTTTATGCAACGTTTAAACAATTTCATACAATTTCTAAAATATTATTTTATTTTATTTCTCATATTTCTCTTTTTATATATATTCGCATAAAGAGCAATAGCCAACAGAAGAAGAGTTATTAGAGTATATGCAAATTGTAATAGTTGTTTTAAGGAAATTTCAACGGAGAGATGCTTAAAGTGTGACACTATTAATTTACCGATAAACGTTGATCATGATTTTCATGATGTTATCAGATATTCCAACTGCTTTTAAAAATGGTTCATTACGAGTGATATAACTATAACTAATTGTATAGTTTGGAAAGGTGATGATGACGTTATGTTACCGGAGGTTGTTAAACATATAATAGAAATGATAACTGATAGTTATACCGACTTAGAATTAATATTTGAGACCTTTCATTTTTGTCGCACCTGTCAAGTAGATATAAATCGCATTTGGACGGCACGTAAATATTGGTAACAAAAGTTAATCACTATCATTTATCATTCCTATTTTTGATTTGATCATACAGTCTCAATTTCGGTGAAAATAAATTTAACATACATTTTAAATATATATCCTTATTTTACATTGTTTTGCTTCTTACTTTTTTTAAATCGAACATTTCATATGACAGTATCATCAGAGTTTGATCGGGTTCTGATCAGATTTAGCTATCAAGACCGATGGAATTGCCCATTGGTTTCCAAGAACATGCTGTGAAGACGTGCTAAATTTGACAACAGAACACCTGGATTGTTTAAATTAGAATATGAAGGCGATAAGCTGATGCTGATTGATTCTGTAGCATTGTGAGAAAATCAATCATAAAAAACCGTCAAGTAGCATGATAACAGGAAACAAGATACTCTCAAAAGTATTGAAAACATAAGTTTTACGTCTTAAAACAAGATATACAAACCAATACAAGTTTAGTTCAAAGGACGGAAACAAAAGTATCCATTTTCCGTCATGTATTAAAGACAAGAAAACCCCAAACAGTTACGAATCGTGGATTCAGAATCAAAGGCAACTCTGTCTTTACCTTTAATCAATACAAACGTGGATCTTCTTACTTTTATTGTAAACGTAATGTATTAGCAGTTGGTATTCAAAATGTATAGATTATTTCTCACTTTTTTTATATAAATATTTCCTCATTGTGATAAAATATAATGAAAAAGAACAGTTTAAATTCCCACCGGAAAGCCCAACATTCTGGAAGAACTTTCCCATGTCACTTGTGCGAGAAAATATTTAGGAGAACAACGGAAAGAAACTGACATCAAAACTCATGCATGGTTGCAGAACATGCATGTAATATATGCGGGAAAATATGTAGCGCATTCGGAGGTTGAAAACGACACAGGACCAGTCATACTTAAAAACAAAAGTTAACTGCCAACATAAATTTCATGTTCTGATCTGATAATAGAATTATTGAACTTCAAATATTATTCAATAATAAGTCAGGTACTTGTATATTATTCTTTCAATTTAGGATTATCATGCGATCAGAAGGAAAAAATATGATATACCATCAAAGCACCCAAAATAACTAAAGGTAGTCCACACAAGTCCAGTAGCGGGACCATCCAAAGTTATACATTCATACCCAGTAGCTGGACCGTCCCGGAAAAACCGCCACGTAAACAACCACCCACCTGGGCGCACTTTCAACTGAAGATGTCATTTTACATATACGATGTCAATATTGACCAGTTATGTTGATGAAATTTATCCAGATCAACAACCTGTCTTCCGGTTAAACCTGTCGTTCAATGTTATGTTGCAAAATCGGGAAACTGGAAAGTATAGGTACACCATATACGAATAAAGTGGTCCTGGAAAATCCCATATTTATATAAAGGGGACCCAAATTAGGACAAGTTTACCTAAATTTAGCAACAGTAAATTTCATAGAAGTAGGCAGATTTGATTTGTATTAATTTTTTATCCATTAGTTACTTATATTCATTTATGTAATTATTTAGAACTAAAAGAGGACTTTGTCAGAACACTTATACATTTAGAAGAAATCACTGTGACAAATATAATATCTCTTGTCCCTTGTGTTTATAGTCTTTTAACTTATAATTTTTCAAACATTTGTTTAGACACTGTCCCTACATAACTAGATTTATTAAGAAATACATCCGCTTTCTTGTTTTCAACTACCACTAAATCTTTATTGATAATTTGAAACCTTTCAAAAGATGGTTTAGCAGCAAACCTCATTAGAAGTTTTTGTGTATCTATATCGAATGCACTCCATGGTTTTACCATAGACAGCATTACACATTTATTTAAAAAATCTTTCTCAAATTCATTTTTTGATTACGTTCGTTTTTTTTAATTAAAATCAATGTAGGTCTTCAACCATGGGCTTTGATGGCATTCTTAAACTCAGTTAATTTTGGTTAATTTCAATGCAAATTTCAAATATAATTGTAAATTTCTGTGATGTAAGATATAGTTTGATTTGTCTTCTAAAGTTGTATAACTTTTTTGCTGTATGTAAGACAAAGGGGGTGTGGGGAAAGCATCTGGTAAATGACGGATCTAATTATCTAAAAAAATGTAAGGGTATTATTTCAAAAAGCATCTGCATGATGATATTTCATTAACGTATACAATGTAAGGGTATCTCTTGAAAGGGAATCTATTGAATGAAATTAATGAAATATCCTTATGCAGATGTCATAATGACCCTATGTTACTGATTGGAAAACAGAAAATCTCTTTTGAAATGACTTGAGAACAAGGCGTCCCGATACCCGAGTTAATTTCTGGTACGCAACTGTATGTAAAATGAGGTTCGAACCCCTGATTAGATGATGAAAGTTAATCTTTTTTGTACTTTTGTATTAAGTATTGAATATAATGTAAAGCGGGTTGCCCCTATTTACTTTGTGTCATGACATTCTGACCAAGTATAATAATACAATTTCAAAACCGTCACCTGGTATTCAGATGTTTTGGAATTTAAATAAAAAAACAAGATAACTTTTTGAAAAAACATAATACCTTTATGTATAAAAATAAAATAATAATAAAATAACAATCTCGTTTTTGAGTAAAAGCAAAGTTAAAAATAAAAACATACAAAAAATAAAAGTTTTAAAAACATAATACCTTTATGGATAAAAATAAAAAAATAAAAAACATAAAAAATTCATTGTACAAAAAGATATAATTAATAACACACACACACTCTCTATCTCTCTATGAAAAATCAAAAAATAAAAAAACTTTACCTAAGTTTAAATCAAAACTAAAATATACAAAAAATAAAAAAATAATCAACATGAAAAACATTGCATAAAAATCTCTCTCTCTCTCTCTCTCTGTAAAATAAAAGAGAAACAAACTTTACCTAAGTTTAAATCAAAACTAAAATATACAAAAATATAAAAATAAACAACATAAAATTCATTGCATAAAAATCTCTCTCTCTCTCTCTCTCTCTCTCTCTGAAAAATCAAAAAAGAAAAAAACTTTACCTAAGTTTAAATCAAAACTAAAATATACAAAAATAAACAACATAAAATTCATTGCATAAAAATCTCTCTCTCTCTGAAAAATCAAAAAAGAAAAAAAAACTTTATCTAAGCTAAAATCAAAGGTGAAACTAAAATACAAAAACTCTCAATAAGTAGTTACTCCAAGTTACTTCTATGACATAACAGTAGTCTCTTCATTTTCCAAGATGGTTAGAGCTCTGAACATTTCATTGGATATCTGATCCAATCTTCCTTGAAGCAAAATCCTAAATTTTCGGAATATTATATACATTATAATTAATACGATAAAACATACCAAAACTCCTAAACCTTCAACAGTTGTTGTCGCAATGTAATCCGAGTAAAAGTTCTAGAAGTCTTGGAAGACATAGGGTTTTTTCATCGTATTTCTAGGCGAATCATCTCATTTATCACAAGTCTTGCCATTTACAGTTATACCGATACCTCAAAAGTCTTTTCACTGCATACATAGAGTTTTCCTGAAGACGGATTTAAGATTTGGTAATTTTTTCTTGGTAATTTTTGTTTCCGTCATAAATTCTCTGATATAAATTTTTGAGATTTTACGATATGAAACTGTCGGATCCTCCATTTTACTGTTGCTGGATTTACCAAAACAAATTCTTTTTACGCATAATTTGTTGAGGGGGTCTGCATGTATCGTACATCCAATAAATAAAAATACCTAAATCTTCATTTTTAGTTCTTCGAAATAGAATTTTGAACACGTGCGAAAGAGTCTTGCATATGGCGTAGATCCCTTTCTCGAAATAATCAACTATTGGTAAGGTCTATTTTATAAAATATCAAAGGAATATTCTACCTAAAATGACCAACCAGATTTCTAGATTCAATCTATCAACATTACTAAGTCAACAATAGCCAGGGTCACGAGTGGACCGAATACTCTTGCTTGATGACCAATGAAAAGAGTTAAATGACCACTTATTGTCCCTTTTGATCATTTCGAGAACAATGTCTTGATCTTACCGATAAATTTTATTTTCGTAAATGTCGTGTTATTTCAAAAGTTTAGTCATGATATATTTTGATGTATCTTAATGATTTTAATAACGCTTTAACTATGTTTGTGTATCAGTGCACGCGTGTGTGTGTGTGTGTGTGTTGTAAAAACGACTATCAATGTTATTTACTTCTTATAAATAAAGAGTTTAATGATATACAAGATCGGTAATGCTAGCCACCGTATATAAACATATCATGTATAGGTCCGATAGGTTATAAGGTTTTATAAATGAAGTTTATGACCTACATACGGTCTAACAGAGCAGGCAGTTCACTATAGGTTACATTCTTTCTACGGTTCACGAGTGTATTATCGTAAACACATAGTAAATAAGATACCGTACTCACTCTAATTGACGCTCGTCGTATAGGTTTTATAAAACAACACAGTGACTATGGAATATGAGTTTTAATTAAAATGTGTTTAGTAATTTATATTAATTATTTTCTATATATTTAATGTAGTAAACAACTGTAAATATATTGTACTGATACTATGAATGTTTTATACAATATAAATATAAAGTTAACAATATTTTATTTTTTAACTAATCCTAACCTTGTAAAACGGTTATTTGGTTGGGGGGAAGGTCTCTGTCCAGCATCATGTAAAATTTAAAAATGATGTGCGCATGATCCGGATTTTTAGAGAATTCACAACGGTATTGGTCCGTATGTTGCTAGCACGTGCATGAATTTACAACACGCACATGCATGAATCGATATAGACATTTTAATTGGTTAGTTACGGCATGCGCATTGAACTATTTCAGGTGTATAAAAGGAATTCGAATTCATTTAAAGTATCACTTCAGTTGTTTCTCATCGCTTTTATAAGTGACTCGGATACTTTATTTTGGATCAATTCAGCAATTTTAAATGTATGTCTGTTAAAAATATGATTAGTACTAACTTTACATGTTTTAAAGAGCGGTTGAATACATTTAACACTTGGCCACAACATAAACCGTGTAAAATGACGATGGCTCGTTTTGTTTTTACAGGTCAAAGTTTTGAGTTGTTAATTGAAACTACATAAATGGCTATGGAACGATAATCCGGTTGAAAAACATTTAAAACACTCATCGACCTGTATTTATTTGAGCGTATACGGTATTCATGACATGACTACGATATTTATAATGCTAACGATACCGAAGTTGACATGATATATTAAATTATTCTTAATACTTTAAGGAATATTTAATGATTCCTTACAACTTTATCTTGTAGAAATATGGCTCAAGCTGCAATAGATGCGAACCTTATTTCAAAACAACGGTGTTCGTTAATATTCAACTTTCATACTAGACGGATTACACTACGTGAAAATATTTACAAAAAAGAATCAAAGTGTTATCAGACTTAGAAAAGGCAAAGTGTCCTTTACACTAGATGAAGAAACATATTCCAAATTATGTGAATTAAAGGAGTCTGTATTATACGTTTGTTCCGTGTAAGATAATAGTAACTCTGTTCTTGTTTCAGACAATGGAATCCCAAATCTGTGATGTTTCTATCAAGAAGGAAAAGAATGACGAGGAAATCGTTGGATGCAAAAACAAGTCATTCGACTGAAGTTCAAAGTCAAGAAAATCAACCGACATGTCATGTGAATGCTAGAGCCAAACATTATTACTGGAATTATATTAAACATCGACCCAACGAAAAAGAAGTTGTAGTGGCTCAAGGAAAGGAGTAGTTTACATCTTTATTGACATGCAGACGGGAAATATTAACCAAAGTTGGAGTTATTTTGAGGAACGTTTCTACTAGTACTGACTGTAGTAAAGAAAAACGTAATAATTCCTTTGTGCGCATCATCGAGAAACATGTGGGTGTGCCATTCACTGCTATTAATTCAAAACTGATAATTAGTAAACTTGAAGATATTTAAAATATTTGTTACGCAGAAGTGCTGTTAAAATTAATAGAGTTAAAAACTCACCAAACCTGTTTTGGATGTTTGAACAATAAACCAAGCCTTCGTGATCACGATTGTGTTAATTAACATTTATGCCTCGAAATAACATTTGAAGTGAAAACTCATTGTTTTTTCATACGGTATTACGAAAATGAAGATGAATCCGAAGTCATCGAGCTTTGGAAAGTTCAATCCTCAATTATTGTTTCAGAAAATGACACCCTTTTTCGTCAGAAATTTTTAAGTAAGGATTGGCGAGAAACAGTTTTATAGACGTAGGATCGGTAAAATAAAATTAAAATGTTAGTACTCAAAATGAACAAATTAAAAGAAAGATTTTAATAGTACTATGTCAATAAGTGAATTGTCTGTAACAAATACATGAAAATGGTAGTGTCAATAAAATATTGTAATGTATATCGTTTTAAGTTGTTATTTACCGTAACTATATATAAAGCCTCTGATAGACCCTAAAGAATAATGAAACGATTTTGCCGTTTCAGTCCATATCATTTAAATCTTAGTCAAGATTCTTTTCACTGATTATCAAATATAATACATTATTATAGTCGAGAATATTAATTCATTGTTTACCACACATCATTATAAATTACAGTATTAGACAAAAGAATACAATTTGCCACCAGATTATGTTTGGTAGGAAATTTAAAGAATTACTATGTTTGGTAGGAAATTTAAAGAATTACAGCTGTAATAAACGAAAAGAGATAAAACCCGATGCTCTTTAGACGTTTGCCACATAAAGACAGAAAAATGAATAAGAAAAAAACACAGGCGCCTACCAATAAACCAGATTACAAAGAATATCTGAAGAAAATCTACTTTAATCCTAAACACCCAGCAGCATACACAGGTGTCGAACAGTTATATCAAATTGTAAAAGCAGAGGGGAAATATAAAATAATAGATACAGAATAAGAGAATGGTTGCAAAATCAAAAAGGATATTCATTACAAAAGTCAGTCCCTAATAAGTTCCGACGAAGGAGAGTAATATCCTATTTTCCAAATTATATGTTCGACGCCGATTTGTTATCAGTAGAAAGTATTTCCAGTTATAATTCCGGTATTCGTTACTTTTCAATGTGTATTGACATTTTTACTAGAAAGCTGTATTTGAAGACACTTGTTAATAAACTTATATTATTATGTAAATATTCTCAAATGTATATAAGTCAGTAACATCGAGATTCTTTCCCGCACTTTTTAGTTGCACTCTAGATCGAGCATTTTTCTTATCAGCTTATTTTAAACGCATTATCTTATTATAACATTATGGCATGCAACGTATTTGCAGCCGTAAAAGGTAAGACATTTTAACTTCTTGTTTCATTTTAGGGAAAAAGTATATATATATTTGTTAGGTTTTTACAATTTCATACAATTTCTAAAATATTATCTTATAATATTTCTCATGTTTTTCTTATTTCAATTATTCGCAGAGAGAAAAACACGCGTCAAAGCGTTTGCTACCTGTGGTAGTTGTCGCAAAGACATTTCCACAGAAATGTGTCTAAAATGTGACACACTGAATTTACCCATCAATGATCGGCATGATCTACATGACGTTATTGGTTATTCAAAATTCTATAAAAAGTGGTACATACCAAGTTGTATTGAAATAACGAGATGTGTGATGTGGACAAGGGATAGAGTGACATTACCTGAGGAAATGGTGAAAAGTGAATATGTAGAGAGATTGTTTTTTGACAGTGACAGTTACTAGTTTTTTTTCTTTTTCAGTGGAAACCTTACAGGAATTAGCTGGAGACAAGTTGATTTTCCATTTAAAAAATGAAAGTGAATTGGCTAAAACATTATTTTATCTTCGTTTTAATTATAAGGAAACGGATGTGGATAATATTTTGGAAGAGGATATTAATAATTTGTATTTAATCATTAATAATTTGAAGCACTTAAAAGAAGCCTTGTATATAAAGTTTTATTATACACGATTTCATACAACAGCCCATATTTTAGACTTGTTAGAAGACGGAGAGACTAATGTTAGAACAAAGTATCAAGACTGCACCCAATGTTACGAATGTAAAGACATTTTTAGAAAGTATCGCAATTTAGAAAGACAGGGTTGTTAAATTGTAATTTTATTCTGGTATGTATAAGTTTGTTCATATTGTATTTCAATATTCCTGTAAGGTATCCACTATATACATAAATAATTTTTTACCCTATAACTAAATTTTAGGGTTTATATAATATACATTTAAAAAAATTTATCATTACACTGTATTATCGTCAATTCATTTATTTTATTAAAAATATATATTGTTGTAAAATTAATAAAATAAAGATTTTTTATTGTAATATTTAACCAAAAAGATGTCTAATCATTTGATATAAAAATATTTATTTACTTACCAAGATTTTTTTATGTTTTCTTTTTAAAATATTTGCTCCGACGAAAGTACGAAAATTCACCAAAAAGCTTTAGCAGCCAGTCTAAAACACTTGTAATATCTTTCAGAAGACTAAAATTTGTAAAAACATTCGGTTTAAATATGTTTAGAACAACCAATGGGTTTTAGACATTTTTAGAATCAAATCGATCTCACAACCATTCGACAGTGTAAGAAAAGTAGGCTGTCTTCTGTAAAGATTGACAAGTGTTTAGGACAATAGCTTCCTTGTTAATTCATAAAGAATTACTAACCTCTACACATGCATTAGTTATTTACTTTCATCTATTCAGGGATTCGAACGTCATTTACATACAGTTGCGTACAGACATTAACTCGGGTATCGGGACGCCTTGATTCAAGTCATTTCAAAAGAGATTTTCTGTTTCCCAATCAGTAACATAGTGTCATTATGACATCTGCATAAGATATTTCATTAAATACCTTCCCTTTCAAGAGATACGCTTACATTGTATAAGTTAATGAAATATCATCATGCAGATGCCTTCAGAAATACCCTTACATTATCTTAGATAATTAGATCCGTCACTTACTAGATGCTTTCCCCACACCCCCTTTGTCTTACATAAACATACAAGTACGCCAGGTGATGCCCCCATTTGTTTCAAACTCATTTAATTAACATACACGTGCGTGCACGGCAGCTGCGGACCACCCCTACGTCCTACACAATGGAAACAATAGCGGGACCATACTAGCCTTTCACTACTGGTATTTTCCTTTTATTGTGCTTTTCCGAAATTTTCCGATTGTGTGGTGAAATATCATTTTTAGTAAATGTTTTATTAGAAGGTGGTAGTGGATAACAGTTATAATCATTATGCAGTTTAGATGGATAAATTAAATCAACGTCTAAGTAATAGCCTTTATTCCCATCTGATGGAATTTTCATAATGTCCAATTGACTCATTTCATCTTGATCCAACCAACGGAAAATTCCAGTAGGTAAAATTTGCTACATACAATATCCATACAAGTTATTTGCATCTAAATACATTTGTGCTGTAAAATTAAAACGGGTATAATATGTAATTAGATATGAATTTGGCATATCCTGTTTATATGATTTAGGGAGACAGGGTTGTTAATTTGGCAAATTTTTAACATATCATAGACACGCCAACTCGCATGATAATTCAAACATGTTATACTTGACTGGGTCTGTTAATAGTTCCAAGTTGGCGCCTGTCATTTTCAAAGCTGAGAATCATGCAAGTCCAGGTGCCGTTAGAAAATGACAAGGGTCTAAACCGTAGAATTTTATGAAAATATCCCTAAAGTTTTTAAATATATCATCTAATTAAATGTTTTCCACACAACTATAACATCGTTAAAATCTTCCTGAGAAATATGTTCATTTTTCAAACGGTTGTAAAATGCATCTTAAGTGGTAACTAAGTTCCCTTAAATTTTTCAAAGCTGTCTTTATAGTCATAACAGTAGATACTTATTCTAAGAAGCAGCTTGCAAATGTCTTTATTTGGAATTTCTTTATGAAAATTTTTAAATTTTTCAAATTCACTAACAAATTATTTACAACACTTTCCAGTAATCTATTTATAAATTGAAAACTGTTAATAAATCTAAGGTTTCCAATAGAAAAATAGAAAAAGATATGAATTGTTCCATATTTGATGCAATCACTGTTGATATTTATCCTTGTATTTTTCAACAGGTTGACACAAGTGATAACCAAATTTTCTACCATTATGTAGAACACAGGAATAAATTGTGGCTGCTTTAAATTCACACTTACAACTAGCACCCCTAAAGTTGTTATAATCGGAGGAATTTACATCTGCATTTCAATTAAAGATGTTCATGATCTCAACATTTTATTACATGGTTGGTAAAGGGAATGTTGCAAACATAAGTGTGTGGCATTTTCAAATTTTTCAGTTTGCCTATTCATTAAGAGTGGTTCTGGCTGATTTAAAATTTCACGAACATAATTTCCCTCCATAAACAACATATTTAGAAATTTTTTTCTGCAGCATTTTCACCTCTACACAAAACAATTGGTTTTGAGTACTTGTCATTCGTTGAAGAAGTGTTCGGTTTTGCGGCTAAACACTAAAAATTCTTCATAAATACTAAAACCAACTGGAATTTGCTTTCAACACTTTTGAAAGTAAGAATATCATCCTTTCCTTCTGTAGGATATGTTAATCGCTGAAAATCTATTTGTTTACAATAAGAATAATGATCTGAAAAAAGATCTCTTTTTATGAATCTATGTAAACGTCATCGACAGAAAAATCGGCTACTATAACATTTGGCTTGGTTGAGCTTAAAAATCTATCCTTCGAATCCGAGTCATCTTAACACCAATGGTCTACTTCACGTCTACGCGTGTCCCTTCTGACGTTTTACCGAATTGTGGATGCATCAATCGATCCCTATTGTGTTTTCTACAGTATAAATTCGTAGTGTCCCCCTTGTCGGTTCGAACCCTACCATCAATGTTCTACTGGTACATCTACGTGCGCCCCTTCTGAAGTTTTACTGCATTGTGAATATATTAGAACACCCCTTTGTGATTGTTGCATAATTAAATTGTAGCGCCCCTTCTCGGTTTTGGTCCTGAGTCATTCTACCACCAATATTGACACAACTATCCTCATATACCGCAAATTCTAACCCTCCAAAAGATGGCAGTTGCTGCTTATAATATACAAGAATATACTAACAACATTATAATATTTCTAGCAAAATTCAATTTCACGTGGGTAAATTGTAAGTATTTATTGTAATTTTTGTATTTTAATGAAAAACCATAAGATAATGGTATTAACAAAATAATGTCTCTTAATTTAACCTCTTGTTATATTAATATCATGTGGAATCAACAATTTTTAAAAAACATTTTCAGTATTTTAAGAAACTATATAAATCTTCTTCGTTTATTATTGTCATTTACGCTTAAAACATACAGTTGACAGTTGTAAGTGGAATAGTATACCTTTTCTACTTTTTATTTAAGTGTCATCAAAGTAGGACGATTCATGTAAAAACTTTGGTTGCAAAACGTAAAAAAGCGAACAATAAAAACCTCGTATTTCTTTACCAAGCTCTGGCCCCTTTGCACTGCTCTATGACGTTGAATATTTTAATAATTTTCATTTCTTTTCATTTTAAAATTAATTCGCCATACAAGGTGAAACTATTTCCTCAAAAAGTGTATTTTTGCACAACTTGTATGAAAATGCAACAAATTTTTAAAATTTCTTTAAAATCGTTTATTGACTGCACGTTGTAAAACACATTTTCATTTCTCCCTTAAACCAATATAGAATGAAACAAAATTCCCCAAGATGTAAGAAAAAGTTCGCTTTGTGGTTTTAAACAGTCCATTAAGATGAATTCCAAAGCCCCTTCTTTTTATTCTTCAGGATCACACAAAGGTCAAATTCAACACGCTAGACTAAAATGAAATGCATTTCATGAAATAAACACATTTTGATAAAATTAAATTTACAGTTCTCGGTGTTCATGTGATGAAGTAGAGTCTATTTTTCATTATTTGCTAAACTGTCAAAAATACAACATTATTCGTAAAAGCACAATCTCCAAACTTGAACAGAGTTAAAATATTTCCACTGATTTTTATTATATAGTGACGCAGACTTACTGTCCGACACACAAAATAATGAAATTTTTTTTAACTGTCAAAAATATATTGAAGTCACTAAGCGTTTTTGATAAACTAACTCGCATATTTATGATACATTGATTAATTTATTATTTGTTTTTGGATTTGCCTACTTAGATGGGCCTTAAAGATAATTGATAAACCAAAAAATAAGCTCGCCGCATGTCTGAATGCCGCCTTGCTGTATTAACCGCCCTTTTCTAAATGATAACAATGGACTGTCCTTCCATTGTGAATATTTTGGGTGACCTCGTTTCTGATCATCGCACTACCGCAATGCACCAACACTCCTTTGAAAATGACATGGCTCACCACGTATCTGATCATAGCACTACCGCAATGCACCGACACACCCTAGTCGTGTATTGTTAATTTGCTTTTATTTGTTATTATATTAATAAAAACATTACAAAATGTTAACAAAATTAGTTTTAAGATTTGCTGAATTTTTTTAGATTTTAGTACATTATAAACATCGTTACTTACACCGAATTATAATCCTTTGTCGTTGCAGTGTGTTTGTTAACATACATCCTCTTCACCTCAGTGATTGCAAACAAAGTATGTTAAAATATAGGTATATTTTAAAACACTGGCACGCACACAAAATACTTATCAAGTTTGTTGCTAAACTATGCCATTAATGAGAATTTAAGTTACTGAAAACAAAAAATTGAACGTTTTCTCATTACACCAAGTTATGTTTTCATTACTTTTGTACCCATCAAATTATATGTAAAATTTATGAAAAATGTCCCATAACAATGTTCAAAATTGCTTGATTTTGTAATTTCAGGCCTTATCAGTTTAGGTGGATAATCAAATTTCAACAAACTTCGATTTAAATCAAAATATTGAAGAAAATGGCAAAGAATTGTATGATTTTAGATAGTAGCCGTAACAACCAATTCAATTGGAATGAAAAAGACGAGTTAATAGTGAATGGATGTTTAATATCAGTATATTAGTATTATGGATTTTATTAAAATACTGTCAATAAACAAGCTACAATAGTATCTCCTTTAGAACATTGTTCTACCACGGACTCCCGAGATGTGAAAACACCTATTTGATTAATTCGTCATGAGATTTAAACTATGCAAGGGGTTCAAGTACCTAAGACACTCAGTTTAAAACGTAAAGGAAATGGTAAATGTCAAGATGAATTAAAAAATACATTTAAATGGGTCCGATATTGAATTGTAAATTACTATATATTACCAAGTTGTGGCTATTCGACCAAACTGCACCGTGTTCAGCTGCGCGCTGTGCCAATGGCGGCGAGGAACACGTACCTGTCATACATTACTATATATCTTACCTGTAGCATGTATCGTCTTGTGTCTGTAATAAAATCATGACATTTCTTTATCTTGTTTATATTTAGCAAAGAAACTTAAGCGAAAGTCAAACTGTAATTAAAATTACACGGGTATCTAACTCTTTAATATTTTGGTCTTAACGAGGCTTTATATCTTCAACTAAACTATTTAAATAAATAAATATATATATATATATATATATATATATATATATATATATATATATATATATATATATATATATATATATAATATGAGGTAGATATAAATAGAAATGTAGATAATAAATATACATATTATCAAATACATTAGTTATAACAAAATTAAATAATACAGATGTACACATCGTCCAAATTAAAGATACTACGTTATCTGATAAGCGTAAGGTAAAGTAAAGTAGCTATTACAAATGACTTTTTTATTTAACACAAATGTTTGTGTTTTGTTTCCACATGTACTTTATTATAGATTGATATATTCTTTTATATCTAGTAATTTCATTCGTATTTAGTTAGAAATTCTTTGATTTCATTGGAGGTACAAAATGATTTCACTAGATCTGTTAAACTATTATAATCAAAAACAAACATACTTATCCATTTCCGAATCACAATCCAGAAGCAAAGTAAAAACTTTGGAACTGACAAGTTAGGTTAGACACGTGAACTTCCACCAGGGAAGTGAGGCCGGGTGCTCCGGAAGGGTAAGCACCTCCTGTTTAGCTAGCTACACCCGTCACGTGTGTAATCAAAATTGTGTGAAAGGAACATGGAACTATGAGACGTCAAATATATCCAAGGCAATCCTGGACACAGAGACATCAAACTTATCAACAATACTGTGATGACGGCCATAAAACTTTTTGAGGGCCTTGATAAGCCTAGGCTTGCAATATCCCTGAGTCAACAATTTATTTGCAAGCAGCAATAATTAATTAATTGTTGCTTTTTGTAATTTAATGTTAAAACTTAACATTTTATTACTTCTGTACCAAGAGATGTAACATATACATATGATTTAGGGAACATAGATGTTGCAAAAAAGTATTTAAGGGCTTCAATTCATTCTAAATTTAAAATACCTAAATACTCACCCATGACTGAGTGAAATGTTTTTTTTACCAGAATACACTATCTGTATCGCAGTATAAACAATTGCGATCAAGTCGATCCAACTCATTATATAATTTCAAGCTTGCATGTGAGGTAGTGAAATCTGTTCAATAATTATTGGTTGATCTTATATTATCTATATTTTCTTTTTTCTCTTCATAATGTAACATGATATAGTCATCAGATATATTAAAATCCTTTGCTTTTAGTGTTTTGTCTGTTAAGATTTAAAAAATAAATGACTGGGGATTCAGTGAGAATCTAATATTGTACCCTATTTTTTCTTCTTCACTTGTTCCACCAACAAAGTAAATCACTGCCAGTAGTGTAGGACAGTAATTATTTGAAGAAAAAGGGCGTGTGCGCACGTGTGTACAAGGCTAAATGAGAATGGGGAATGCATCTGCAAAATAACCGACCTAACTATCTAAGCTAATGTAATTGTACTTTGAAAACTTCTGGTAGATGGCCGATCTAATTATCTTATACAATATAAGGGTATATCTGAAAAGGAAAGGTATTCGATTAAGTTAATGAAATATCATCATACAGATGTCATCATGACCATGTGTTCCTCAATGGAATCAAAAACTTCTTTTGAATGGAATAAAGATCAAGGCGTCACTATACATAAATTAACTTCTCGTAAGCAAATGTATGTAAATGAGGTTCGAACCCCGAACAAGATTAAAGGTTAATTATTGTTGCACAGGCAGAAGATAGATTGTACTTCATCGTGTAAACATTTTTTATTTAACATTTGTTATTTAATAATTAAAGTGACATGTTTGATATTTTTACATGGAATGTAACTATTTCTTAACAAATACATATAAAGATTGATAAAAAAATCCAACATTATGTTAGGTTCATGACATAAGTAAAAAAGTCCTGAACGTTAAATGACAAAGTTAATAATAACATAATGTAGGAATACCAGATAATTAACGTAACATTATAACAATATTTATTATCGATAGAAAATTATATTAAAATGTTTACAATGAACACCTTATAGGTGAAAAGTTAGAGAATATTAACATAAAATACTAACAAAAAGTTAATTTAAACATACCGGAAAATAATTAAAATTTAAATACTATGCATTTCTAAATCCCAATAACTTTTTAAATGTCTTTACATTTATAACAGTTACTACAGTATATTTGAATAATGTTATTTTCTCCATGATAAATGGTCCTAAGTTTTGATATTTGGCGAAGAACCTTATTCCAACAAAAACAGAACGTAGTTCCTTTTCAAAATGGTGGAATAGCAACGGCAAACTATTGCTTTCTAAATAGGAATATATTGAAAAATTAAAATTCTTGGGTGCTGGACATATTTTGGAATCATGTCAGGCAATGTTTTACTACATTGCTGTCATCTAGGTAAACATGATCCAAGAACCAAATATTTTGGTCCATGACCTTAGTAAAAAAGTATTGAACGTTAAATGACAAAGTTAATAATAACATAATGTAGTAATACCAGATACTTAGCGTAACATTATATCTAACAATTTTAATTATCGATAGACAATTATAATAAAGTTTTTGCAGTGAAAGTAATTAGAGAATATTAACATACAATACTAACAAAAACTTAATTTATACATACCAGAAAAATAATCACAATTTTATACCTTGCATTTCTAAATCCCAATACTTTAAAAAATGTCTTTACATTCATAACAGTTACTACAGTCTTTGTATATTTGAAAAATGTCATTTTCTCTATGATAAAATGGTCCTGAATTTTGCTATTTGGCGAAGACTTTATTTCAGCAAAAAACCTAATATAATCTTCTACTATTAATATTAGACAAACACTTTATTCCAACAAAAACCGAACGTAATCCCCTATGGTTGGATAGCAACGACAAACTATTGCTTCCTGAATAGGAATATATCGGAAAATTATAATTTTTGGCTTCCTGAATTGGAATATATTGGAAAATTATAAATCTTGGCTGCTAGACATATTTTTGAATCATGTCAGGCAATGTTTTACTACATTGCTGACATCTAGGTAAACATGCTGCAAGAACCAACTATTTTGGTTCATGACATAAGTAAAATGATTGAACAATAAATGACAAAGTTAATAATAACATAATATAGTATTATCAGATAATTAGCGTAACAATATATCTAATAATATTAATTATACATACCGGAAAATAATTAAAATTAAACTAACTTGCATTTCTAAATTGCGATATCTTTTAAAATGTCTTTACATTCATAACAGTTAGTAGTCTTTGTATAATTGAATAATATCATTTTCTCCGTGATAAAATGGTCCTGAAATTTGCTAATAGAGGAAGGCTTATTTCAATAAAAAAACGAACTAAGACGGGATAGCAATGACAAGCCATTACTTCCTGAATATGGCAAATATAGAAGGTCAAAATGTTTGGCTAGATATCTTTTAAATAAAATTTAAATAATGTTTTCCTACATTGTTAACACCTAGGTAAACATGCTACAACAACCAAATATTTTGGTGAATAGTTGCGTATTATAAGAGGTGCTCGGATAATATAAATTGAATACCATGGGTTCTTTTAGATATTTTAAATGATTAATTACTAAGATCAATGGTGAAGGTATTCTCTACAAATATTATCTGGATGTATGCCGTTAAAGTTGAAATAAATATAAAATAATGATTCAGCCAATTCATTTTCAATATTCTTTAAATGGGAAAGCAATTTATCCTCAGCTAATTCTTGTAAGGTTTTCACTGTAAAAAGCAAAACATTTATTTAAAAGTTATTCACTGTCACTTAGATAAAAAAATGAAGTCTAAAACACAGGTTTTTTAACATCCCTTGGTAACGTAATATCATAACTTCTCCACACTATACATTTGGTTATACTTATATTAAGTGGTATATACCAATTTTTAAAATATTTAAGAGTATCTATGTAAATCATCTTCATTGTTTATTGGTATGTTTATCGTATCACATTTAAAGCACATTTCTGTGGAAATGTCTTTTCAACACCTACCACAGGTTGCATACGTTTTAATACAGGATCTCAGTGTCATTGTTCTTTGAAATATGAAAAAAAATTAAAAATAATATTTAAGAAATTGTATGCAATTGTTAACACGTTACAAAAAAATATATATTCTCTCTAAAATGAAACAATACAAGAACATAAGTTAAAATGATCGATTTAGGGTGCAACTAAAAAATCTCGATGTTTTGCATTCATATATAGTCTGAAAATATAAACATATTTATATTTTCAATAAACGACAAAGTTGTGAAAAAAGAAAAATACTTAGAAAAATGATTGACATTGTATTTTTATATTTAATAGACGTTAAACTTTAAAAACAGTTGGGCAACATTTGTATTGAAATGTATTTTATGGCAACCTTAATACCTTAACTCCTACTCTCTCGCGTAAATTTTTTACTTATTTATCGTTTAAAGATATATTGGTAAAAGGCAACGCCCTAGTTTAAAAACAGTCTTTCTGATTCGTCTTTAAACCTCTGATTATATTTGTATTAGTAACACACCTATATTTAAATGATTTTCAAATAAAGGAATGCCATTTAAATTGACTGTTCAATCTGAGTTAAATGGTGAACCGTGTAGCAACTCAGTAACTTTTTGGATTAGATATCTTTGTTTCGTTCCAATTTTTGTTTGTTCCTTTTGCGTTTTGTTCAAATAAGATAAGCCAAATACAATACATCGTGCAAAACATAGATGACCCGCAGCTCTGCTTATTTCAATAATACTTTTTTCAAATCACACCAGGAATGCTTTCAACCAAAGCAATAGTTGCTATATCAATGTAAAATGTTCTATCAAAAACTAACATTTTATTACTTTCTGTGACCTTTTCAATTTCCAGTAAAATTTCATCGGCAGTCCTTAACCGTATTGGTTGTAATGCGATATATATTGGACTTTGTAAGCCCTCTTGATTATTTAACACTAATTAAATCTTTATTAGGATCTAAACCTTTTGCAGCATGTTCTAAAATATATCCAAAATACTGCAAAATGAGATCATGTGTCCTGACAAGAGATTGTTCAGTAACCTATCTGTTAATCTAATTTCAATGTAATTTATTACATTTGCTTTGTATAATACGTTTCTTTTCTGTAAAAATAAAATTATGTCTATCAAGTGTCATATCAGACATATTTCTTTCAATTTCCTCATCCAGTGACATATTGTTGTCTTTATTTTCATTTGATATGTTGGTAGAATTTTCATTTTTATGATTTTCTTCAATTTTGTTTTGTACGTCAGAATAAGAATCACTATCTGAGTTTCCATCGTTATCTCATAGTACTGATAAGTCAGTTTTACTTCTTTGTGAAAGTCTTATAGTCATTTCAAATGTGTCATTAAATGTTACATCTAGTGTACCTCTTAGTGTCTTTTTAGTTGTTTGATAACCTAAAGATCTCAAATCTTTAGGTTTTCTAACTTTAAAAAATAATTGATTTTTAAGCCTATCTGAATTATTCATATTTGAATGGCATCATCATCAGGAGCAGAATTCGGGGATATATTAATTAAATATATACATTTTTAATTTCAAATTGACGTTTCAGAGTGTGATATTGCGATTATATTTTTTTATCTAATCATATATCAGTTATTTTAACGACAAAAAGTGACAAAAATGCATTTAACTTTTGGCTGAATACCTTATTCATTAAATATAAAACATTCGTTTTCTAAATTGTTTTCTTTTTAGATACTTTGATCTTCTCTTCGTTTTTCCTTGGAATTCTTGTGGTGTAGACGGTGTTCTCGACGGATTTCTTGACGAGTTTTCTTCATTTTGCATTAGAGTGGTTAAGATTTTTTCGCTTCTTCTTCTGGACATAAAATGGTCCTGAATTTTGCTATTAGACGAAGACTTTATTTCAACAAAAACCGAACGTAATCCTCTAAGGTGGGAAAGCAATAGCAAGCCATTACTTCCTGAATATGGCAAATGTGGTAGGTCAAAATTTTTGGTTGGATATTTTTTTGAAAAAAAAATCTGGCAATGTTTTCGTACATTGTTGACACCTAGGTAAACATGACGCAAGAACCAAATATTTTGGTTCACGACATAAGTAAAATCATTAAACGTTAAATTACAAAAAAACAATGATAACATAATGTAGTAATACAAGATAATTAGCGTAACATTGTATCTAACAACGTTTTCGATAGAAACATATATTAAAATGTTTACAGTAAACATTTTAGTGGTGAAAAAGTTAGAAAATATTAATATACAATACTGACAAAAACTCAATTTATACATACCGTAAAAATTAAAATTCAACTACTTTGCATTTCTAAATTTCGATACGTTTTAATAGGTCTTCACATTCAGAACAATTAGTACAGTCTTTGTATATTTAAATAATGTCATCCTCTCTATAATAAGATGGTCCTGAATTTTGCTATATGGCGAAGACTTTATTTCAGCAAAAAACCTAATATAATCCTCTACTATTACTATTAGACAAAGACTTTATCCCGACAAAAACCGAACGTAGTCCCCTATGGTAGGATAGCAACGGCAAACCATTGCTTCCTGAATAGAATATATCGGGAAAATATAATTCTTGGCTGCTGGACATATTTTTGTATCATTTCAGGCAATGTTTTACTACATTGCTTACATCCCGACAAAAACCGAACGTAGTCCCCTATGGTAGGATAGCAACGGCAAACCATTGCTTCCTGAATAGGAATATATCGGAAAATTATAATTCTTGGCTGCTGGACATATTATTGAATCATGTCAGGCAATGTTTTACTAGATTGCTGACATCTAGGTAAACATGATCCAAGAACCAAATATTTTGGTCCATGACCAAAAAAAGTATTGAACGTTAAATGACAGAGTTAATAATAACATAATGTAGTTATACCAGATAATTAGCGCAACAATATATGTAACAATATTTATTATCGATAGAAAATTATATTAAAGTGTTTACAGAGAAAACCTTATAGGTTAAAAGTTAGAGAATATTAACATATAATACTAACAAAAACTTATACATACCGGAAAAATTATTAAAATTTTACTACCTTCCATTTCTAAATCCCGATAACTTTTTTTAAATGTCTTTACATTCATAACAGTCACTACAGTCTTTGTATATTTGAATAATGTCATAATGTCATTTTCTCAATGATAAAATGGTCCTGAGTTTTGCCATTTGCCGAAGACTTCAGAAATTTAAGAAAAAAAACTAATATAATCCTCTACTATTACTATTAGACAAAGACTTTATTCCAACAAAAACCGAACGTAGTCCCCTATGGTAGGAAAGCAACAGCAAACCATTGCTTCCTGAATAGGAATATATCGGAAAATTATAATTTTTGGCTGCTGGACATATTTTTGTATCATTTCAGTCAATGTTTTACTACATTGCTGACATCTAGTTAAATTCTTTGCAAGAACCAAAAGTTGTAAGAACCAAATTTTTCGTTCACGACATAAGTAAAATATTGAATGATAAATGATTAAAACAATAATAACATAATGTTGTAATACAAGATAATTAGCGTAACATGGTATCTATTAAAGTTATCGATAGAAACATATATTAAAAGTTTTATTTAAAACCTTATATGTGAAAAGGTTAGAGAATGTTAACATATAATACTAACAAAAACTTAATTTATACATACCGGAAGAATAATCAAAATTTAACTACCTTGCATTTCTAAATCCCAATAACTTTTTTTTAAAAATGTCTTTACATTCATAACAGTTACTACAGTCTTTGTATATATGAATAATGTCATAATGTCATTTTCTCCATGATAAAATGGTCCTTAGTTTTGCTATTTGCCGAAGACTTTATTTCAGCAAAAAACCTAATATAATCCTCTACTATTACTATTAGACAAAGACTTTATTCCAACAAAAACCGAACGTAGTCCCCTATGGTGGGATAAAAACGGCAAACCATTGCTTCCTGAGTAGCAATATATCGGAAAATTATAATACTTTGCTGCTGGACATATTTTTGAATCATTTCAGGCAATGTTTTACTACATTGCTGATATCTAGGTAAATTCTTTACAAGAAAAATAAGTTGCAAGAACCAAATTTTTCGTTTACGACATAAGTAAAACGTATTGAACGTTAAATGATAAAAACAATAATAACATAATGTAGTAATACAAGATGATTAGCGTAACATGGTATCTAACACTATTTATGATCGATAGAAAATTATATAAAAATGTTTACAGTGAAAACCTTATAGGTGAAAAAGTTACATAATATTAAGATATAATACTAACAAAAACTTAATTTATACACACTGGAAAAATAATTAAAATTTAACTATTTTGCATTTCTAAATCTTAATACCTTTGGAATGTTTTTACATTTATTATAACAGTTAATACAGGTCTTGTATGTTTGAAAAAACTATATTCTCCATGTTCAAATGGTCCTGAATGCTGCTATTTGGCAAAGAACGTTAAATGACAAAGTTAATAATAACATAATTTAGTAATACCTTATAATTAGCGTTACATTGTATGTAACAATATTTATTATCGATAGAAAATTTTATTAAAATGTTTACAGTGAAAACCTTATAGGTGAAAAGTAGGAGATTATTAACATATAATACTAACAAAAACTTTAAACGTGCCGGAGAAAAATTAAAATTTAACTACTTTGCATTCTAAATCCAAATACCTTTTGAAATGTTTTTACATTTATAATAGTAATTACAGTCTTTATATATTTAAATAATGACATTTTATCGGTGATAACATGTCCTGCCTGCATTTTGCTATTTGGTGAAGACTTCATTTCAGCTTTTGCTATTTGGTGAAGACTTCATTTCAGCAAAAATCCTAACATAATCCTCTACTATTAGACAAAGACCTTATTCCAACAAAAACCAAACGTAGTTCCCTATGTTGGAATAGCAACGACAAACCATTGCTTCCTGAATAGAAACATATTGAAAAATTAAAATTTTTGGCTGCCGGAAAAATTTCTGAATTATGTTAGGCAATGTTTTACTACAATCCTGACATCTAGGTAAACATGCTGCAAGAACCAAATATTTTGGTTCATGACATAAGTAAAAAAGTATTAAACGTTAAATGACAAAGATAATAATTACATAATGTAGTAATACCATATACGTTACAGAAAAATATATATATTCTCTCTCAAACGATAAAATAGAATAACATAAGTTAAAATTTTAAATTTCTTACCTTTAACGGTTGCAACCCCGTTGAATGTAATAGTGTTGGAAAAAAAAATTGTTAAAACATGTTGAAATAAATTGATGAGTAACATGCTCGATTTATGGTGCTACTTAAAAGTGTTGGAAAGAAATTCGATGTTTTGCATTTATATAAACGTCTATAAAAATTCACATATTTTTATTTTCATTAAACGGTAAAATTTTAAAAAAAAGTTGGTCAACGCCTGAATTAAAATAATTTTTTTTGGCAACTTAATACCTTATCTCCTACTTTCTCGCGTTAATTTATTTCTTATTTGTCCTTGAAAGTAAAATTGGTAAAATGTAACGCCCTAGTTTAGAAACAGTGTTTCTGATTCGTCTTTTAACCTCTGATTATATTTGTATTGTAACACACCCCCTATATTTTAATGATTTTCAAATGAAGAAATGTCATTTTGATTGACAGATCTATCTGAATTAAATCTCACATCGTTTATTTATGGATTATTTTTGTTAAAATAAGATAAGCCAAGAACAATACAGCGTGCAAAACAAATGAACCGCATCTCTACTTATTTCAATAATACTATTTTATCTTTCACATCACACCAGGGACCAACTCTATGTTTCACTCTTCTTTCTGTTGACCCAGAATCCTTTAGTAAATCGATAGTTGCTATATTAATGTGAAATGTTCAGTCAAACACTAACATTTCATTACTTTGTATTACCTTTTCAATTTCTGATAAAATTTCATCTGCAGTCATTAACTATATTGGTTGTAATGTGATATATATTGGGGTTTGTAAATCCTCTTGATTATTTAAACACTGATTAAATCTTCGTTAGGATCTAAACCTTTTGAAGCATGGTCTAAACATACATCAAAAATACTGCGTAATGTTATCATGTGTTCTGACTATGTTTTCTTAAATAACTTATCTTTTAATCTAATTTTATAAATAATTTCTTCAATATTAAATTTTCTTTGCATCAAACGTTTATCCAGAGTCATAACAGACACATTTCTTTCAATCTCCTTATCCAGTGACATATTGTTGTCATCATATCCATTTGATATGTTGGGAGAATTTCCATTGTTATGATTTTCTTCAATTTTGTTTTGTACGTCAGAATTAGTATCACCATCTGAGTTTTCATCGTTATCTGATAGTACTGATAAGTCAGTTTTACTTCTTTGTGAAAGTCTTATAGTCATTTCAAATATGTCATAAATGTTACATCTGATGTAGCTATTGGTGTCTTTTTACTTGTTCTAGTCATAACTAGATTTGAGATCTTTAAGTTGACTAAAGTTTAAAAATAATTGATTTTTAAAGCATATCGGAGGTATTCATATTTGAATGACGCCTTCATCAGGATCAGAATTTGGGGATAAATTAACTAATACATTTTCAATTCCAAATTGACGTTTCAGAATGTGATATTGCGATTTTATTATTTTTTTATCTAACGACAACAAGTGACAAAAATGCATTTAACTTTGGGCTGAATACCTCGTCTGTAAAATATAAAACATTCGTTTTCTAAATTGTGGTCTTTATAGATACTTTGATCTTCTCTTCTTTTTTTCTTGGAATTCTTGTGGTGTAGACTGTATTCTCGTCGGATTTCTTGAGGAGTTTTCTTCGTTTTGCTTTAGAGTTGTTACGATTTTGTCGCTGCTCCTTCTGGACTTTTCGTTTCTTTACACATTTGAGATTGCTACATTCGTCTTCACTATCATATTCTTATGGCATGATACTCTTAATCTGTCTAGATCTTTAAATTGATAGATTGGTATTCAATTTAAAGATTAATAGAGATATTTAGGTCGAAAGTTTTGTTGATATGCTTTTGAATAATATCTTACAATGTTTTCCTACATTGTAGCACCTAGGTAAACACGCCGCAAGAACCAAATATTTTGGTGTAGAGTTGTGTATTATAACGGGTGCTCAGATAATTGCTGATCGTCTTTTGATGGTAGGAATTTGTGATAGAGAACTCAAACATCACTACTTATATATACGCGTATACAGATTAAAATTGTCAATGCAAATGCTTGAATAATTGTCTACAAAGGTGACACTAAACAGAAAATGTTGTATTTATTTTTAGTAGGTAATCAGTATAATGTATCCTGCCTAGGAAATTTTCATACTTTTTATTCAAGTTCATATTACTGTTATGACTGTGATATGCCTTATTAAAACAAATAAATTCATAAATGTGAAATGACCTGTAAAATATGCCAAATCTAAGTGTTTGTGTAAATAGTGTTTTCATTGAATGTGATGACTTTAAACGGCTCGTAAAAATAATGGTTGTTATTTGTTACATAGAGTATATTTTTAGGACAGAGTACTAAAAAATGGTGTAAAAGTATTTGTGATCGATTCAAAGTATGTATTTTATGTCAACAAATAAATAATTGCTCCAAGAAAGATTTGTCCAAACATTTTGTAATGAAGAATATTCATGATGTTCTACTTATTCTACTGGAAACCACATTTGTATTAAGAAAGATGATCAACATAAACATTCACATAAATATATATTTTTTGATTTTGAATCTGTACAAGAATAGGGTACTCAATGAAGTTTATTGAGTCGTTGCACAAAATATGAAAATGTGAAATTGATTTCGATATTAATAACGAATGTTCTCTACATACACGTCAAGTTATTTTTAATGAACACAATTGTTTAAATGATTTTGTAAATGGTTATTCAGAAAAGAAAACAAAGGTTATACATTTGTTGCTCATAATGGTTCAGGTCTCAAGTTTTCATTAATCTTGAATTATTTAGTATCTAATAGTAAAATTTTTTAATATTAGTGGAACATTTTTTGAGATTTTAGTATCTAAATTTCAAATGAAATTTATATGTTCTGCCAATTAATGATATGTTTGAAATAACTGAAGCACGCAAAGGTTTCTTTTCTCATTTATTCAAAACCTGGACAAAAAAATGATGTAGGAGATATACCAGATAAAAAATTACTATGACCCCGATTCTATGTCTGATGGTGTACGCAATGAAGAACAAAAACTTAAACATGTAGTATACAATCATAAAAATGAGCTTATATCGTATTGTATTTCTGGTGTGTCTTTATTAAGATTAGGAATGTTGAAGTACCGAAATTTGATTATGGAAATTACAAAAAATTAAAATAATGAATGTATTGATCCATTTAAATTGTGTACAGTGGATTTATCATGTATGGCTATTTATAAACATGTAAATGTGATTAATTACATTAATATTTTCTGTTAACAACATGTATATATTCGGTTTAAAACCTTTCTTGAAATTTTATTCATTATTAGAACTAACAATTTAATTTCATTTTCCCAGTCATTAGTCTTTAAAACTGTTTCTCGCCATTCCTTACATAGAAATTTTACGGAAAGAAGTACAATTTTTTGGTTCAATCATAAACGATTTGACTTTCCACAGTTCAATGACCTCACTCTCATCTTTACTCAATTCAGACAAGACTGTATAAAAAATAAATGTACCTTCTCTTCCCATGTCATTTCGAATGCAAAAATGTTCATTAGCGCAATCGTGATCACGAAGACTTGGTTTGTTATTAATATAACCAAAACAGCTTTCAAGAGTTTTTGATCCAAATATTTTAATAGAAAATTTGCATAACAGATATTCAATACATGCTGAAGTTTACTTATTGTCTATTGTGTGTTTAAGGTTATAAGTGGGACTTAAATGTTTTTCCAGTAATACGTACATAAGGCTAACTTCATTATTGCAATCAGAGCTGGATAAAATGTCCCTAATGCAATTTCAAATCTAGTAAAAATGTCAATTCTAAAATCATATAATGATTATAACCATTTCTTTCTTCAGCAACTGTTATATTTTTTCCGTTGAATCTGCGCTAAATATATATCAAATTATAGTGTTTTGTGTTAAATATGCTTTTACTAACACTTCAGTCTTTTGTATTTCCCTGTTTCGAGATTTATTACATTCATATGATTTCTCCTCAGCTTCGATATTCACTGTAGTTTAATTTTCCTTGATTTTCATTTCTGAAACTTTCAATAAAATTATCTTGACTTTAAACAATCGGCATGCTATTGTCGTTATCAACGCATGCAGCTTACTCCATTTCTCTTTCAGCATTTGATAATTAACGTTAGATAACTCTATATTTACGTCACTGCACAAAAAAATTAAACGTATACGTTTTCATTTATGGCATTGTGCATTTAAATAATAAAACTAAAATCTACAAACATAATGATTAAATTGCATGGTCTACATAAAAACCAAACACATGTTCAACGTAAGATTGTAAGTAAAATATTAATCTATGATATATCAAGAAACAAATAGCAAATACAAATAAACAATGGAAGCTTAAGTGTTCAACTTACAGATCTAAAGATTCGTTGATCTACTTTTGGAGTGACGTATTATTAAAAATGTCGCCCATGCTAATTTCATCATCACTGGATATTGTTATGATTGAAATTCTACAAAATAAAAAAGAGAACTATATTAAATATCTTGATTTACTGTTATCAATAAATCAAAACATTCATATGAAAATATAAATTAAACTGCCATTATATGAGTATGCTTCCATAAGAACAAACTAAAAACTTACTACTTTTGATCCTCGCTATGTTGTATAGAAGCTTTGATGCTTTTTATCACCATCGTCACTTACAATGGATATATTGGATATATTAGAAGCGCTACAATAAAAGATGAATATACTATAAAACGCGTATCTTTACATGGAAGGTTTTTCATTTATACATGTTTACATAGTAATTTTTCATATTTACAGAAAATGAATTTGAAATAATGAAATATAATTTCTCATTAAACAACATATCCACGTATTTACAGAATTTGAATAACCGAAATGTCGCACGTGTTCATTAATAAAACATGTATTCTTTGTAATAATTAGGATTACATCTTAATCATGACAGAAATCCCATTTGATTGAGATGAATAAGTGAATTTTCACAATATTAAACTTTATCTAGCTCATCCTTCAAAATCTGAAAAAACTAAGTCAATGGCACTCTTTAAATTCCCATTGCTTAAATGTCAATGTTATTCCCTTTTTGGTAGGTACTATCTCATTCTGTCCCTCCGGAAGAACCATTTTCTAATGTTTATCACTGGAAATCCATTCTTAATGGAGATATATCTGTTTTTCCCTAAGTTATTATTGTAGTCAACAGTTTGTGTTCATATGCCTTATTACAATCAGTGACATCTTAGCGAATTTCGTCAATTTTATTATTTTTTCAAGGATCAAGGCGATCCCTTTCTTAGTCGGATACAATCCATAGTATCTTTTAACATATTCCCTGATATATCGACCTGAAATTTACCCTGGAATTGTTTTGCAACAACATATCGATTTGCTTCTAAACCAAATTTACAGAGTTCAATATTTTCCTTCATTACTGTCGGCTTTTGCAAAAAGATTTGCGTCATGTCATCATCCGGTATTTCTGTCCCGAGTATTTGAATTGTCATCTCTCACTATGGTACTACGCAAGCGTTTTTGGCTTGAAAAGCTACTAGTGTTTCGATTTGAAACAACTTTTTACGAAGCGCTTCTTTAGCATTTTTTATGTTTTAAGTCTTTTATCTTTTTCTAAGCTTAAAAATATTTTACTCACGTTTTCCACTTGTATTTAACTTATCTTCTCCATATTACTACAAATAACTTAACAACATAATCTCTCATAGAAGTTTATCTGAAATGATGTTACGACGATATTATTCTTTATATATAATAGAATATTGCAAAACCCACTACTCCATACGTTTTTCTTAAATATACGTTTGCAACATCCACTATTCTGTACCTTTTTTTCTAAAAATTCACTTTTGCGAAATCCGATCTTCTTTTGTCTAAAAAAACATTTAGACATGTCACACCTTGAATTATTGCAACATACTTTTTATGACGTCAATAATTATCCATACATTTAGAAAATGATGTTGTTTTAAAACACCTTGTTCTAATTAAATCATACGCAAAGGTCCCCACGTTGTCGCCTCATCTTGAAATATCTAAATATGTTTCTGGATACTGTTAATAAACATCAATGATTTTTAATAGATATTTAAAATCCCGTAAATGCATCGGTACTTCTTAACTCTTTAATTTCACTTTAGATTTTGTAATATCCGATTCCAAAATAGTAAACATCACCCCTTGGAAATGTTATTAAAATGTCATAAAAGTAATACAACCTGTTCCTGAAATATTCTCTATCTTTCAAGTACTTATGCTCATTAAACAGGTGCCACAAGTTGACAGTGTATGATACCATAAAATGATAAAAACCATTGAATCTTATAAGTCGTTCAAGTCTGTATGGATTTCTATCCCAATTCAAGGAAATTAGTTCTATTTGCATGGCGTCATATAATCTTATATCTAAAACCATCTTTGTTGCTTTTTAAAAAGAGTGACTTGTTAAATTAAACTTATACGTTTTAAGTTTTTGTGGACAATAGTCTTTGTCAATGATTAGCTGCTTTCAGATATTTTTGACATCATTTATACTTTTTTGACTGGTCCAAATAGTCGCTTTTTTGCAAGTATAATATATATATTCACCACAAAAGGGATCATTAGGGTTTTTGTCATTTACTGTCAACATTCTCTTACATTCCGTACATTTCCAATACTTTTCGCACATAGAGAGATGTTCACCGTTTCTGTTCTTTTTTCACGGTGTATGTTGAAACAGTCTATTAACCTGTTACTCACGTGACAGTTTCTACAACTTGCTATACTTTCCTTTGAAGTACAAACCTTACTGTTGCAAACGTAACACGCAGTAACACAAGGTTTCATACATTGCTCACAAAATTTAGATTCACTGAAAAATCCGCAGATGTTGATACTAGTATGAAAATGACAGTCATCTACTAAATATATGTATACTCTTTTTGTAGTACTTTCTTCTTGGGGCACTTTGATGAATTTATTACCTATTCCGGCAGACACAGCTAAAACATCAATGTCTATGTTCTCAAATGCAGAAATGTCAGTGATGGTCAAAAAGCGAAAAATAGACACATGTGCTAAATGATATAATTTCAGTGATGTCGCATTGACGTTTTATATTTTTCGGTTTTCTCATCATTTTGAAATACCAATCAGGACATGTTTTGTATTTTAGAATTAAATCTTCGATGTGTAAATCGTCTTCCTATGTCAGATTTTTCCATTCTTCAGGGCCTGGAGAAAACATAATAAAATAACATATGCTAAACACAGATTGTCATTATTAGTCTAAAATGGAAGATTTCTTCACAATGGAACTGTTTGGACCTATCAAGTTATTGATATGATGTCCACGACCAATTTTAGGTAATTCCATTGTACCAACATCAACATCCTTTGTCCATCACCAGTTCTTCGTGACTCGAAAACACATTTTCGATATACTCCATGACATCTTTATCGTGCATATCATCAAATGGTCTCAGAGGAACGTATATCGGATTATCCAATTGATCACTATGCACTATCACCCGAACTAGATCATTTCCCTGTAAATGGTCTCTGGCTTCATGAAGAACATCAACAAACATATTTTCTAATTCAATGTTCAAGTTTGCCAATTTCTGTCCCTCTAAAGCTTGCTCAAGATTGAATTTTACTCTAAAATGTCTATCAATGGCTTTATTTTTGAAATATTTCTCTCCAATTTTCTTTATTTCGTAAACCAATGATTCTTTTTCAGCGCCACTATTTTGGTTCATTTCTGAATCAACGTGACTAGGTCCAGGGATGGGTGAAAAATCTTGTTGAATAGACATTTTCTTTTCTTTTTAGGTGGATTGTTAGTCTCAGGTGACATTCCATTTAAAACACGAAACTGTTCATCTAAATCCAAATGTTCAAATTCGTGCAATTCTAAATCATATTTGCCGAAAAATTAATTTCCACATTCACCACAACAATACTCTTTTTTACTTAATACTTCAATTTTTTCTCGACATCTAAATTTTCGAATTCATGCACATCCAACTCATGCAATTCTAGATCTTCTAGATTAGAATATGACATCTTTCGCATTTAATATTGGTTATCTGAAACACGGAAGAACAATTAATTACGAATATTGATAATTTGAATATTGCATCCTTCTTAAAAAAACATAAAAAAGTTCATCAGAAGCATAAACAAATCAAGGATAGACCAGAAATAGGCTGATTTTTAATCACTTTAGTCACGTGACTTTCAGTTCAAATTTTGGTATGTGATCGTAAAAGGTAATGGGTCGCGAAAATTTAATTACACTATTAAATGGGATCGCTGTTACTTGAAATGACGAAATATTTTTAACAATAAATAATTTCCCTTTAATTTCTTTAAAAAAAACAACAAATATACACAAAAAATACGAGAAATACGTTTTGAAAGTGGGGGTTACTCCATAGCTGTCAGCGGACATTCGTGCTTCAGACACAATTTATTAAAATATTGGGACAATTGATTGGTTCTAATAATTAAATTCTGAAAATATATTCATTTCTGAACACATTTATATGAAAGACCTGTCCGAAATCGATGTGGGATGCGATTCTGTCAATGAAGAAATCAGCAGGTGTTGCTTCTGTTTTGTTTTTCGTATGATGGTTATCTCCCTTGTTTACACTGTCTCTCGCATGTATGCGAATAAAAATAAAGTGATTTTACTGTTTTATTGATTGATATTCATTTAAATGTAGGGAAATTAAACAAGAGGGCCATGGGCCTTAACGCTCATCTGGGCTAAGTACATATCTCATGCAGAGGTTCAATGGTCAATAACATTTATTAAAGAGAACTCCTAATTTTCAGCAGTAAGGCAGAATTAAATGAAAGGATTTTTGCAAATTAATCATACCTTGTCCCGAGATTGCTTCATATAATATATGTATAATATATTAATATATATGATATATATAGTCTAGCTACAACACATTATTTATAAAGAGATAAAAAGTAAAAACAAAAGTATGAAACTATGACCTTCATCTATATATCAAAATGATTGTTAAGCCATTACCTACAATATTCGAAATACATGCCTATACAAAAAGTTAATAGTTTTTGAGATAATTAACCATTTTGGTATTCTTTGGCATCTGTGACCTTGACCTTTGAATCCATGACCTTAATCTATATATCAAAATTATCGTTAAATCAATTCCTACAATATTGTATTATACATGTCTATACAAAAAGCTTAAAGTTTTTGAGATAATTAACCATTTCAGTATTCTTTCGCATCTGTGACCTTGACCTTTGAACCCATGACATTAATTTATATATCAAAATGATCGTTAAATCATTTTGATATATTCTAATATACATGTCTATACAAAAAGCCTATAGTTTTGGGGATAATTAAGTATTTCAGTTTTCTTTCGCATTTGTGACCTTGACCTTTGCACCCATGACATTAATCTATATATCAAAATGATCGTTAAATCAAAACCTACAATATTCGAATATACATGTCTATACAGAAAGTTAATAGTTTTCGAGATAATTAACCATTTTGTTATTTTTTTCGCATCTGTGACCTTGACCTTTGAACCCATGACCTAAATCTATATATAAAAATGATCGTTAAATCAATTCCTACAATATTTATATATATGTCTATACAAAAGCTTATAGTTTTTGAGATAATTAACCATTTCGGTATTCTTTCCATCTGTGACCTTGACCTTTGAACATGACCTTAATCTACATATCAAAATGATCGTTAAATCAATTCTACAATATTCTAGTACACATGTCTATACAAAAAATATAGTTTTCGAATATGGTATTCTTTCACATTTGTGACCTTGACTTTTAACCCATGACCTTTATCTATATATCAAAATGATCCATTAAATCAATTCCTTCAATATTGTAATATACATGTCTATACAAAAAGTTTATAGTTTTCGAGATAATTAACCATTTCGGTATTGTTTTGCATTTGTGACCTTTACCATTGTGCCATTACCTACAATATTGTAATATGTATGCCTATACAAAAAGTTAATAGTTTTGCAGATAATGAAATGTATGGTAATAGTTGTGCATCCTTGACCTTGACCTTTGAATTCATGACCTTGATCTATGTATCAAAGTGATCGTCATGTCAATACCTACAATTAACTGAAAATCTTATGGCATTATCACCTGAAAAAATTAAACAAGAGGGCCATGAGGCCTTGGCGCTTACCTAAGAAAAAATTTAATTCTACACATTTTTCCAATAATGACATGAATAGAGGGTTAACAGAATTCATTATAAGTTAATATGAACTTGACCTAACTTTTGTCTTGAACATTGTTCTTGACAAATTATACGAAGATTGGACAGAAAACATGGACTCTAGAGTGTTAATAAGGTTTTTCTATGATTTGACCTAGTGACCTACTTATTGACCCAACATTACCGATCTATGAACTTTACTTTGCTGTGGTCATGAACATTGTTCTGGACAAATTATGTGAAGATTGGACAAAAAATATGGACTCTACAGTGTTAACAAGGTTTTTCTTTGATTTGACCTTGTGACCTCATTATTGACCCAACATGACCCATATACAAACTTGACCTTGCTTTGGTCATGAACATCATTCTAGACAAATTATATGAAGATTGGACAAAAATATGGAATCTAGAGTGTTAAAAAGGTTTATCTATTATTTGGCTTAGTGACCTTCTTATTGATCAAACATGACCCATATAAGAAATTGACCTTGCTTTGGTCATGAACATCAATCTGGACAAATTATATGAAGATTGGACAAAAACTATGGACTCGAGTGTTAACAAGGTTTTTCAATGATTTGGCCTAGTGGCCTACTTATTGACCAAACATGACCCATATATGAACATGGCCTTGCTTTAGTCATGAACATGGTTCTGGACAAATTATATAAAGATTAGACAAAAAATATGGACTCTAGAGTGTTAACAAGGGTTTTCTATGATTTGGCCGAGTGACCTACTTATTGAACCAACATTATCGATATATAAACTTTACTTTGCTTTGCTTTGGTCATGAACATCATTCTGGACAAATTATATGAAGAATGGACAAAAACTATGGACTCTAGAGTGTTAACAAGATTTTTTTATGATTTGGCCTAGTGACCTACTTATTGACCCAACATTACCCATATATGAACTTGACCTTGCTTTGGCCATGAACATCGTTCTGGACAAATTATATGAACATTGGACAAAAACTATGGACTCTAGAGTGTTAACAGTGGTTTTCTATGATTTGACCTAGTGACCTACTTATTGACCCAACATCACCCATATAAGAACTTGACCTTGCTTTGGTCATGAACATCGTTCTGGACAAATTATATGAAGATTAAACGAAAAAATTAGACTCTAAAGTGTTAACAAGGTTTTTTATGATTTCGCCTAGTGACCTACTTATTGATCCAACATGACCCATATAAAAACCTTGCTTTGGTCATGAACATTGTTCTGGACAAATTATATAAAGATTGGACATACAAAATGTACTCTAGAGTGTAAATAAGTTTTTTCTACGATTTGACCTAGTGACCTACTTATTGACCCAACATTAACGATATATAAACTTGACTTTGCTATGGTCAAAATCATAATTCTGGACAAATTATATGAAGATTAGACAAAAACTATGGACTCAAGAGAGTGTTAACAAGGTTTTTTATGATTTGGCCTAGTGACCTACTTGTTGACCCAACATGACCTATATATGAACATGGACTTGCTTTGGTCATGAACATTGTTCTGGACAAATTATGTGAAGATAAGACAAAAAATATGGACTCTAGACTGTTAACAAGGTTTTTCTTTGATTTGCAATTTGTGCTCAGGTGAGCTAAAAATAGCATTTTTTATCAAAGGTAAAAAACAGGGACATGACCTTGACCTTTGACCATGACATTTTTTGGAAGAAAATAGCAAGACAAGGTCAACAGTGAAAACTCCATGCAATTATCTTCAGCCGTTATTGAGTTATAACAATGTCTCATTTTCAAATTACATAATTTTAAGCAAAACACGCGTAACCTGTTTTTCGTTCAATTTTCATGAAAAACACAATGCCCCCAAGTATGCTGAATCTAATCAAAATTTGCCTGCACCTTTAGCTTTTAGAGAAGAAGATTTTTTTTTTTTTTTTTTTTTTTTTTTTGTTGCAACAGCGACCATCTTGTTGGGTGTGGCCAAACCCCGAACACAATTTTGAAAGGCTGTTACCCAGGCATGATAATCGCCAAGTTTCATCAAATTTGGCCTACTAGTTTTGGAGGAGAAGATTAAAATGTAAAGTTTACACATGACGGACGGTGATAGATTGCAATAGCTCACCTGAGCCTTTGGCTCAGGTGAGCTAAAAAAAGAAAGTGGAATGACTATTAACGTAAATTAGAAACGCATGTAAAAATGTTCTTAAAAAGCAGCATGTCCTACACCATGGAGGGTTGGAATGTCTGGAATGTAGCAGGATCAAATCCGGGAAGGGGACGCTATGACGTAATTAGAACTCAATAAAAAGGTGTGGTATACGTACTTAAGCATAACGAAAAGGGGCGGTGTAATATACCAGCAATGCGACAAAACCTCTGAAGGGACACTTGGATGTAGCAGGTTCGAATCCGAGAAGGGGACGCTTTGACTTTAACAGAACTCAATAGAAAGATGCGGTTTACGTACTTAAGCATAACAAAAAGGGGGTGGTGTAATATACCCGCAATGCGACGAAACCTCTGAAGGAACGCTATTGTGTAATTATTATAGGTAACGGTGCAATGCATCCGCAATGTGGTAAAGAGGGTGTGTCTATTGTATAAGAGTAATGCATTGGTATATACAAGGGGGTCTGAACCCAATAATAAATAATAACAATAAACAGCATGTTATTGAAATGGAAGTTTTATGATTGGTTATGCTTAAAACTAACGGTTATTAAGATAGTTAGTATTTTTGAAATGTGTCAAACAAGAAATAACCGTGTAAGCATACATATGTACAGATCCGATACAAGAGATTTTGAATAAAGACCAGAACATATAAAGGTAAGATTATAAACTCCGCCGTATCCTAAATTTAACTCAATATTTAAAAGAAAACATAATCATTATCTTTTCGAATGTAAAGGTAAACGCTGTAGTAACCCGGTTTTTTATAAATAGAATTTTTTGTATTTAAATATAAAAAACTATTAAAAACTTTCAAAATTAACCGTTGGTATTCAAAAGAAAGTAGCACGTGATCGTTAAAATATTCATGAATCAGTAAACACGGTAGTAACCAAGTTTTTTATTAATGGATTTTTTGTAACGATTGAGAACTTTTAAAAATTAACCGTTGGTATTCATGTGATCATCAAAATATTCATGAATGACTAAACACTGTAGTAACCCTGTTTTATTTTTATGAATGGAATATTTTATGTATAGATATTTGAAAAAAAAATCCTAAACCATTATTACATGGTCCTAAATATCAAATATCTCGAAACGTTGTTAAAAAAAAAAAGAGAAAAATATAGCCTTTCAACGGAAATATCGAAAAAATGAAAGAACTAAAATATCTTACCTTTCGATTAAAACAATAGATGCCCGAAGAACAGTAAAATAAAATCTAACCGTACGTTTAGGAAACTGTTCCAAAATATCAGATACCTTGTAAAATTAAGCAAAATAACTATCGAAAAATTCCATCTCAAAATATCAGTAAGTCGCCCTAAATTCAAATACACGTTTATGTTGATCACGTGACCGTGAAAATGAGTAAACACAATAGTATGAATTATGAATAAAATTCTTTAAATCACGTGATGAAGATAAATGATGTCAATAAAAACGGGAAAAGAATATTGTCTTTCGTCGAAAAAATCGAAAAATGTAAGAACAAAATATCCTATACATCCCGGTCAAAAAGAATAGTCATAAAACAAAACGAGAGAGAGAATGTTGTCTTTCGTTGAAAAATTGAAAAATGAAAGAATTAAAAATTTCTCTACATCTCGAATAAAGAGTCGTTAGAAGAACAACATCAAGTTCACTAAACTTTTACCTAAAACTTTAACATTGATCCTTAAAGAATTGTTCACTTAAAACTGTAATGGTATCCAAATGAAAAAAAAAACATCATACATATTTATGAATGAATGTGTATACATTATAGTAACCTAGTATTTTTAATCACGTGATTATAGATATTTATGAATTAATGTGTAAACATTACAGTAACCTAGTATTTTTAATCACGTGATGTTTATATATGTGTTTGATTAAACTTATATTAATTTACCTCGGTAAAAAGCAAAAAATCCCTCAAACCAAAAAATATATAAATACATGTATATTAAACACATTTTTATATAAATTCCATTATAGACACTATATATGTCCTTAGAATGGTCAACTCGTTTTTAAAAGTCAATTAATTTCCAGCTCGCCACTAAATTCCTTCTTCAGAAATTTTTCTTTTTCTTCTATTTGTTGATTTAAAAGTTCTATTTTTGTAGATAGTGCTATAACTTGCTCTTGGCAAAGTCTTCTATCTTTTCGTAGGTAAATGAGTCTAGCCAGCATGTCAGCTCTGTAAAAAAATGTTTCATAATAAGTGTATTATGCGATTAAAAAAAAAAAAAAAAAAAAACATTGCCAATTCTATGATAGTTGCTATATAAAAAAGAGTATGAGTCAATTTGAAGAGAGTTGGGAATTTGAAACACGTGTGTGTGTGAGGTGGGGTTGTGTGGGGTTTAATGAATGATGCTTAAGCCTATATATCTCGAAATGAACCAGAAATGAACATGGTATATATGGACTTACAGGGGCGTAGCTTACTATGAGGCAACCTAAAAATCAGATCAGATCACTTTTTTTTTTAAATTTAAAAGAAACACGAATAAAATAGAAAAGGATAAAAAATATTTATAGTGAACAAATATAAAATTATGTTTTGTCCTTAGTAAAGTCCATTTACGATCCTTTAGTCTCTTGGTTTTTCGTAAAATTCTCTAAAACGAAACTTTTTATTTTAAAAGTAAAATCGTACATTTATTATACAATTCATGCCGTAATTAATTTTTAATATTTCTATTCTTAAACTTTTCTCAGTTTTGCTCCATACTCCGTTAAATTTGGTCAATTTTGAGCAACGGCTATTTTGTCTAAGTCCTACATTTCGGTTGATACCATTTCGGACAGGGAAATGCTGAGCTAATTTGCATAAGAAATACTTATCGACAATATGTTGATACGCAACACTACACATGATTGACAAGGACGGATATTGTTTTCATAAATTTGTTTATAAAATTACTCAAAATTGTTTAAATTTATCAATAGTTATCAATATACATGCTGCACGTACGAGTATGTCATGTACTAAGAATTTTTGTTTACAAGATTTTTGTACAAAATAGCATTCTTGCCACAATTCGCATGTAAATTATTATTTGAGACAACGTTCTCTCTCTCTCTCTCTCTCTCTCGTTGTACCATATTTCTTACTGAAATTCATTTAAGAAAGGTGATACTTAACCTTGACAAACTTAAAACAATTCACATGCAAATCATTATTTGAGACAATGTTCTCTCTCTCTCTGTACCATTATATTATTTTTAAATGGTAAATTATGGTAACTAATTAAACTTATAAATCGTGTGTACGGATGATTAGAAAGACTGCAAGAACTTTGTCAAATCTACTTGTTGGTTGGCAAGAACTACCGTATTCATGATCAGGTGTACACGTGTTGTAAAAGTCGGTCAACTTTGCCTTTACCAATTTGGTAACCGGGTTATAATTAGAGGCGTATGTTACAAATATTTCTGATCTTTGTAGCAGAAAATATGAATTAAATAATAAGGATAAATCAACAACTGTGTAGATTTTTAGAGACGTTAACCCCAAAAAAAGTTTCAGAAAAACTGGTTGTGATATCAATATATACACGTGGTTGGTGGTGACTATCTTCGTAGAATCGAAGAATCGTGTAAATGACCCGTAACAGAAACTGATTAGCATATGAAAAACCCTCGCACTCCTGTTTTTGGTATCGCCGCAAAGGTTAGGAAAATGGCGCTAAAATAATTTACATAGCGATATCGAAGGGGATATTAAAAAGTTTTAATATGAAGTAAAGAGAGTAGATTAGACATCGGTTACAACAGGCCACATTACGGCATAGGCTTGTTTTCACAATGCAAAAAGCTATGATTTTTATTCACACGTTAACCCCATGAAAAGGGACAAAAACCAAGAGACTAAAGGATCGTAAATGGACTTTAGTACAGACTTGACTATTCAGATGGTCTTCTACTGTGATACGGATATTGATTATATCATCCGTTTTCGTTTTAACAATTATTCATTATTTTGTGCAATGAATATGCTGTCAAAGGTATTAATTTGCAATATTACATATTTTATGTATCTCTTGTAAGATCAAATGGAACGCAAGCCTAAACAAAAAAAGTTAACAGATATGTTTTCTACACCAAAACGTAGTGAATCAAACAGTTGTGAAACGCCCAGTGATACCAGCTCAAAACCTGCTTTTGTCAACACACCAAGTGACCTTTTGCCAAGTAAATGGCCCGATGAATTCGACTCCTGTTTTTTGATTGGTAAAGCTCTATCTGACAATGATAAATCGAAGTATTTGAGTGAACCAATTAAGCAGGAAAAATATATATATATACCCCTCAACCGACGGAAGAAAGTATTTAGACACCTTGGAGGAGAAATATCCTTGGTTAAGATATTCAAAGAGTAAAGATGCTGCTTTCTGTATTGAATGTTGTTTTTGGCCAACCACTTTTATCCGTTTTTTGCAGTAAAGGTTTTCTTTAATATTTACTAATATCAATTACAGCAAATATCAGGTTCAGGTGTCGCCAGAATGCACCATTTAACGCCATTTTTTCAAAATTTTCCGGGGGGGGGGGGGCATGCCCCCGTTCCCCCTAGATTTTAAGCGCCTTCGGCGCATCTATTTTTCGCCTCGGTTATAATTGGTTCCTGTCTACGCCCCTGACATACATTATTAGTTGATCAGGTGGTAATGTGTCGTCCGAAGACCATGACTTGAGGCGAACATCAGAAGAAAAATGTAACTGTTTCCGACAATCTGGAACATCTGGTCTGAACGGTGTAGCTGTAGAGGGTCTAGGTACTAGTGACATGCTTGTACCTGCTGTCGAAAGGGGCGTAGGAACCGACGATATGTCACTAACAGTCTCTCCTATTGGAGTTATTGCCATCTTGGGTGTGGAAGGACTGAAAACGTAAACTATGTGATTCTAATGTAAATTAAAAAAAACACTAAATAATACAGTTGTGAACAATTTTGCTATGAAATTTGCAATAAAAAATAATACAATTATAAAAAAGAATTGCTATAAAATATTTGACGATATGTTTTCAAAAAACGTGTAAAACTTTATCATTGATTTATTTTAATCAAATTATACATAAAAACTGAAAAGCATTTTACCATTTGACACAAAACTTTTAAATATACACACGCATCACTTTATATTTGTACAGTTTAATATAAAATTAAAACTTTTGTGAAATTTCCTTCTCCATTTCTTCTCGTAAAGTTGCACGAATTAATAACGCGTATGTGTTTACCCTTAGTCTATTTTTTAACCCAGACACACACCCCTCTCTCTCTACCTCCCCCCCCTTATTTCTCTCTCTCTACCCCTTCATTTCTCTCTCTCTACCCCCTTTATGTCTCTCTCTCTCTCTACTCCTCCATGTCTCTCTTTCTTCCTCCATTTCTCTCTGTCTCTCCTATGTGTGTGTGTCTACTTCTGATTTGATTGGAGGCCCTCTTAAAAGAAGGCCAAACAAAAATTAACGATTAATTTTAATTAATCAGTTGCCATATAACTATGACAATATTCTCTTGAAGGTCTGTATAAAACAGGCGTTCTGCATTTGCAGAACCTGCTAAGTTTATCCATACGAGGTGCGTATGCGATGTATAGGATGATTGTTAAATCATTGTGCTGTCGGGGGTTTAACTCCCTTCGCACATTGCAGCACCTCTGACAAAAAAAATATAGGTGTTTCCACCGCATATCCATTTTGTCAGAATAAGTATATTTGTGTTTACAAGTAGCTTGTTAAAAAATAGATACATTCAGCGAACTAGACCGCTAGCGATTCACATGATTTATCTTTAATTTAAAATTAAGCAATAGTGCGATTCATAAGCAAGTGATTTTTTATACATTAAGAAAAACTAAGGTATGAAGAAAATACGCCATGACAATCAGGGTAACGAATTGTAAAAACAAAATAAGGTATGACACTAGATTAATGAATTATACGTGTTAAAATATACAACAGTTGATAAAACATAAGGTCGTAAGATTGTAACACTATGAACTTGGGGGGTTAATTGATAATATGGTCAAATAACGACTTTATATGTTTTTCATCTAATCAGATACATAGAATAAGATCAGTAATATATAACAGCTGACATTATGTGTGTATTTGTGTGCGTGTGAAATATTTGAACGGCCTACATTTGATGTGTATAAATGATAGTGACGTCATCAATTAAGCGTGTGTAAGTGATTGTGACGTTGACAAATTGTTGGTTGACTTCGGAACTTTTCTCAGCTTATTAAGTCCTTTCAACGATAAACCAGAGCAAGTATACCTACGCGGAAAATACGGCGTGTAGCCTGTCTCAACCCTAGGGTGAAACAAGAAAATCCCACATTGGTAAAAACGCGGGATTTCCATGTCACAGGTGTGAGAAAAGTGTTTCCATGATGAGCCCTCAGTAAAACTCTGTAAATAACACACACACACATGACTGACCTCGATAGTTACTGTTTTTGAAATTTATCGTGTACAAAAGAGATAGTCTGTCAAATGGAATCTGATAATTATAAACATTGCGATTCCCGATGGGAGATCAGGTAGATAGGCCTGTGTTCATGAATAAAACATCTCATATAAGGCAGCTGACACCTATAATCTGATTGTACACTTCTCTCTCTAAAGTTTATTCTATTAAAACAACATGTGCAAATGGGATGATAATAAGATGACGTACAGGTCACGTGAGTGGTCAGTACTAGCGTGCATGAAGTTGTCATCAGACGTATTTCTTTAATTCGAAGCAGATTTCCAATTATTTTTTATGTTTTTCGATATCCTAGGTATGTTCTAATTTCTAGGACTTGACTTTTTGGTAGCAAACGTATTTCACGTTTTTACCTCGAGTATTGTCCCTTCTTTCAGAGCGTACTCTTTTTTTATTTATATCTGTGGGCAGGTCGTCATGTGGGCACACTCAGGGTTTTGATTCAGGGTCTTCTTTCAGACCTGACCCTGATACGGACATTGTCATTGCGGCAAAAATAATTAATGGAGCCACTAATGTGAACATTAAGACACTCACAGTGAGACATAAACCAGTATCTACACACCCTGCCAATGACAGTGAGGAATCGGGGCCGACCAGTCGCCATTTTGATATACATGCGAACATGATGGGCGGAGTTAAACGTCAATCAACTGTGGTTGATCAAAGACGAGATCTCGTTGAACATGAGAGTTCCAGTACAACAATGGCTGCGCCTAGTGTCAGTGGTGAAACACAGTCGTTACATTCATTTATGTCTACTATAATCACTTTGTTACAAGAACAGAATAACAGATTAACGGTTTTGGAACACAAATTTGAAACCAATTGCGATTCTTTTACTAGGTCACCCCCTAGCTAGACGTCCCCTAAGACCCTCAAAGAGAGCACCTCCACCCAGACCATCAGCACCGTTAGGCAACTCTACGACCATCAATCATCATTAGGACGCCGAATCTGGCTCAATCGGTGAAGCCAGTTTCCACTCGGCGGACGGCATCCCTATGATGACCGTAGGGTTGAGGAGTCTTCTTCCTCCATAGATGATCTCTACCTGGAGGAAATAAAAACTACCGACATCAACCGGCACAGTTCGATGACATTACGTAAACAAGCGTGGTTGAATTACCGTCCACAGTTGTAGTTTCCAGTTCCTCCAGGTAGAGATCACCTGATGTTTGTTTTGTATTGTACAGAGAGCACCTGATGATTTTGTATTGTACAGAGATCACCTTGTTGTTTTGTATTGTACAGAGAGCACCTGATGATTGTTTTGTATTGTACAGAGATCACCTGATGTTTGTTTTGTATTGTACAGAGATCACCTGATGTTTGTTTTGTATTGTACAGAGATCATCTGATGTTTGTTTTGTATTGTACAGAGATCACCTGATGCTTGTTTTGTATTGTACAGAGATCGCCTGATGTTTGTTTTGTATTGTACAGAGATCACCTGATGCTTGTTTTGTATTGTACAGAGATCACCTGATGTTTGTTTTGTATTGTACAGAGATCACCTGATGTTTGTTTTGTATTGTACAGAGAGCACCTGATGCTTGTTTTGTATTGTACAGAGATCACATGATGTTTGTTTTGTATTGTACAGAGATCACCTGATACTTGTTTTGTATTGTACAGAGATCACCTGATGTTTGTTTTGTATTGTACAGAGATCACATGATGTTTGTTTTGTATTGTACAGAGATCACCTGATGCTTGTTTTGTATTGTACAGAGATCACCTGATGCTTGTTTTGTATTGTACAGAGATCGCCTGATGCTTGTTTTGTATTGTACAGAGATCACCTGATGCTTGTTTTGTATTGTACAGAGAGCACCTGATGCTTGTTTTGTATTGTACAGAGATCACATGATGTTTGTTTTGTATTGTACAGAGATCACCTGATACTTGTTTTGTATTGTACAGAGATCACCTGATGTTTGTTTTGTATTGTACTGTTTCATTTTTATTTTTCATGTTTGATTTTTTTGTCAGAGAGGAAGATCGCATATGTTTGTATAGTTGGCACGAGAGAATTATACTGTTTGTAATGGATTTTTTGTTTATTTTGTATACCACAGATAGAGGTTTTGATTGGAGAGAAAGAGACGGTATGTATGCGTGTGTAGAAGATCCTTTTTTTGTAAATGAATTTTATGTGTCTTTATTTCTTAATACTCTAGATAGTTTTATGCTCGGGTACATATGTGTGTGTGTGCAAGAGTGTTTGTCATTTATGAGAGGATGAAGAGTGAATGTTTTTTATGTAAATGGATTTATGCGTCTTTATTTTTTATACTGCAGATAGAAGTTTTTTAATTGAGAGCGAGACAATGATGATGTGCGTGTGCGTGTGTGTATGTGTGTGTATAAGGGCGTTTGTCATTTACGAGGGTAGAGAGAGTGATTGTTTTGTATATGTTTGAATTATCTTTATGTTTCATGTTGTCCATGTCTATCTCTATGCAGTTTTTTCACTGATGAGCGTATCATGCATTTTTTTATTTTTGTTAATTTATTTGATTGTCATGTAAATATTTTTTATCAATAACCAATTACATAAAATGATCATATAGTATAGACTTTATGTGATTTTTAACATGTTGAAGTGTACGTACATATGCTAAATGATAGAAGCATTTGTTGAAGGGACCAGTGATTATGAACAATAATATTAAAACATGACTAAATACTCTAGTAATCGTGATCGAGGTAAAGACAATACATCACAAATGTAAGCATCTTATATAAAAATGTAACAACATAATGTTAACGTAAAAAGTGTGTTCTTAAAACATCTTTACCCCTTTTATTAATGAAAATTTTTTAAAATCGACCAAAATTAATAATATAATTAAAATAATAAAATAAACATCAACTTTGGTGTAATTAAACTGACTCATAATTAATTGAAATCAGCAAACTGACTTGTAAAGTTATTTGACATTGTAACAGATTTTAAAGAGAGAGTAGAGAGTGTGTGGAGAAGACAATGTATGACATGAAATATGCTAACTGTGAAAGTACTTTATTTAGCACCATCAAATTCTTTTGCACCGATACAGTTAGTGAGTGATGGTGTTTAACGTCCCAGTCAAGAATATTTCACTTATATCGAGACGTGCACCGATACAGTAAATTCGCACAATTAAATTTAACGCCAAAAATTAAGTACATTTACAATATTTATGTGTATTGGTTGGGTATTATGATATTGCTTATTGGGGCCGTGATGTACTTCAGAGGCCATAACGTTACAGCTAGGGATAATAGACTGTTGTCATTTATAGCAATAGACTGAATAGTGACATTAATTCGTATTGTTCTATAGAAGCAATAGAAATGTTAGATACTCTTGTGCCCCTAACAGTTGCACCAGCAGCTTCACCTACTCTTTCACACTTCTGACGAAACGGGTTCTTCTGAAAATCGTATATATTCACCGGTTGCTTGGTGAACACGATCAAAGACTCATTGAATTTTACTTCATATTTGTTTCTCTTTTTTATCCTTATTTGAAATTTTGAAGTATTTATGCATAGGTATTCATTAGGAGTGCTAGATTGTTTTGTTTGTGCCAAAACATTGTGCTACATATGTTTTAATTATTTCTTCACTCATTGGACTTATATTGATTATGTATAGGTAATTAAGAGTGATATATACTGAACAACAAAAGAAAGTATTCACCCAATGTTACATCAAACATTTATTTTTAAATGTTGATAATTCTCAAATATTTTGAATAATTGGATTACATGGTTCATTTTTTGAAAAAAATATGAAAGTTTCAATTGCGTAAAAGCGCAAGGGGTCAAAATGAAAAATTCTTGAATACCGTTTAATTCATTCTTCCCTGTAAAGTTGTAAATAATGTTTAAATTGGTTATTTAATTTACATAGCGTGCATGACGTCAATTTCTGTTGATGCAACCAATGAGTCAACGACGCATAGAATTGACGTAACGGTTAATTACATGGCCTGGAATTTTCGTCCATTCATGTTGTAAGGTACGACCCAAATCTACCAGCGTTGTAATTTGATGGTTTTCTCTTCCTCTTCGTCAAATCAATCCCAAAGATGCTAAATCGGCGACATGTCCAGTAATTGTGAGGGCAACGATAGAACGTTGAAGTGTTCTGTTGTCAAAAAGCCGAAGTGAGTATTGCCGTATGTGGACGAGCATTTTCATGTTGAAATGTTGTGGGCCTGGCCGTAAACGGTTAAAAATGGTATAACTTTTACAGCAGAAATGTCATTGCGATATTTATGCGCATGTTAATTCTCATCAACACTAATCAAACTGGTTTTTTTGACCGAAACAGATGCCACCACATACCATAACACTGTCTAAACCGAATCTGTCAATTTCTTGCGTTGTCACGTGTGATCGGCCACTCCAATTGGCATCTGATGTCGTTCCAGTTTGTTGGAACCGCCGTATCAGAGAATGAATCTTAACACGCGTGCAACGAAGTGTTCTTGCAATATGTGTGACATTGCTGCCGCCATGAAACATTCCCGTTGTCTGCTAATGCTGTATTGGAGTCAATCTAGTCATTGATTCTTTAGATATCTGACAATTGTTTATGTTTTCTTGTTACCTGGTGTCAAGTGATCAAATTTGTCAGTTTTGAATTGAATTGGACATGTCATATGAGTTGCACGTATAGCACACGCGAGTTATTTAAATAGCGTCCATTAAGACACGTCCATTCACTAAGCACGAATGATGAACATTGGATTAAAGCAATAGTTATTTGAGGATCGCGGGTGGTAAATGTCGTCAAAATCGAAAATGACATTTTTCAAAAAATATATAATTTCAATGTGTAAAGTTTCTTTTGTTGCTCAGTATATTTTTGTTTGTGCCACATACAGGTCCATCTAGGAAGTTTGGACACCCCATTAAAGTGTGCTGCTTATGAGCCTTCAGAGGGTACGTTCAGGGGTGGGGGATGACGTAATAATCTATTTTAAGAACAAGGGAAGATTTCGCAAGAATAGAAGGTGTGCCGTGACGTCATGATCGTATGTCGCAATAATTTAAGGTGTGGTAGATTGGTATGTCGCAATCTTTCAAGTACAAGTACAAGTAGTGAAATCATCGCCAATATTTTGCGAGAAAATGAAAACACTCCTTGTGATTCTGAAAATTCTAATACAGGTGCACCTGTTCAGATTAACAATTCAAGACAGTCACATTCTAAGTCTTCAACCTGCAACAAAAAAAGAAAAAGAAATAAATGTGATGACACTGATAGTAATGCTATACTTGAAGCTCAATCCAAATTTCAAAAGACAGACTTTAAGTTTTCGCAACAAGGTGTATGGGTGGCTGTTGCTTACAATGAGGGGTGGTTCATTGGCCAAGTTGTCAGTATAATTTCTGAGGATGAAGCTTATATTCAGTTTTTACAACATAAAAAAAGAAACTCATTTTATTGGCCATTTGCTGAGGACCTGGATAAAGTTTCGAGACAACATTTATTTGCCATAAATTTCGACATGTCCACATCAACAGGGAGAGTCTGGTTCTTGCAACATTTTGACAAATTTGATCAGATTTATTCAAATATAAGTTCTCTGTATGCTTAAATAAAATGCATACTTGTTTAATAAAGGTAATGATAACTTATTGGCTGTACAAAAACGATAGTGGTACAATTGGGTAATTCGGCATTCTCGTATGTTTTCTCAGATTTTTTGAATTTTGTCACAGTTTGGTACTAAAGTTCTTGCTTCCTTGATTAGATAACATACATTTATTCATTCTTTATGAAGGAGTAAGGTTTAAACTACTTGTATTTCAAATTTCAGTGAGATATCTTGAAAACTTAAAAAGTTATGAACATTTTAATATACCATATTTTAAGCTATTTTTCTCGATTTTTGTTCATTTTGCAAATTGGCCCTACATGGGATGTTCAGGTGACTATATTTTTATACACAGAAGTGCTGTAAGTCTTAAAAAAAATGGATGTACTATCTGGAAGTAGCTTAAAGGTTTAGTATTTAAGTCAAACATGTTTTGTTTATGGTAACAGAATTACCAGGTGCTAAATATGGCATTCGGGGCAATTTTTTGCAGCAGAAACAGGCTGACATAGGGTATTTAGCAGCCAAGAAAACCATAACTTTAAGCTATTTCATACCTGGATGTTATTTTTTTGGCAAAATAACTTTCTTATAATACAAAAATTAGAATGTTGAGTCCCTAAAAATAAATGCTAGAAAATTACGACTTTGGTTTCATGGTACCGAAGGCCAATTGTGCTGGAAAAATTGCACGGCATGCCATATTTGATGTCTGGTATCTTTATGTATGGTCTATCTAGAAGGGTATGTGTGCTTGTTTTTATGAATATAGTTGGTATATAAGTTTTAAGAAAGATCAGTGTTCCATCTACAATGATAATGTAGTTCTGATAGCTCAAAAATCTTCATTTTTCGGTGCAAAAACGTCATCAAAATAAAGATTTTAACATATCTCGACAACCGCTTGAGGTACAGAGCTAATTTTGGTGCCAATTTGCAGGTTTTTGATAGCTTTATTTAAAAAAATGGCCAAAATCACTCTATTTTTTCATTGAAAAAATCATTTTCAGTACCTAATCTTACTATATTGATCAACTGTATACCCATTGGAAGGTACTTGTGCTATAGGGGAACTAACGAACTTGGCATTTTCAATAAAATAATCTTGGTCTTGTAATTCTCTCGGACTATACCATTCACCATCTATAAAAACTTTTAATTCGCCGTCAACTTTTTCTGTCGGTAACCATTCGGTCAAATTGTCATTATTTCGCAACTGGACTTTCCATTCTTCTTTCAAGAATTTGGTTCTATACACTTTACTACAAACGGCTGCAATGGTGACTTCATTAAAAGGATCGACGGCATTAGCTATTTCAGAACACGGTTCGCCAGATTCGTCCATAAATACTTCTTCTTTACCAGTTATATTTATCAACAATTCTCTGAATGTTAAACAGGCCTGACGTAAAATATCAACGTCACTTCGACAGTATTCAATAATTTCGGTTTGAAAATCAAACACAACATTTTGTTCTACTTTCTGTTGATACCATTCAAGGAATTTGGCGCGTTCTTCTGATTTAAAAGCATTGTTTCCATAGTAAGAGAGAGCGGGATAAGGACCTTTGTAGTTGACATTTTCTCGTTTATTAAAAAAATGTGGAAAATAACCTTTTTTTAATTCTTTCAATGAAAAAGCATCTGGAAAATCTTTCAAAGGCATGGGTAAAAAGTTCAATGAATCTATGATGCGGATGTTAAGTCCAGCTGGAACATGTACATACATCAGTTTTGACCCAGCATATATCACCTTGGGACGAATTGACTGATTGATCAGATATTCAAGCCGTAAGATCTTATGTTGTGTGCCAAAACGGTGAAATTTTTGTGTATTTTTGTAAATAACCATTGACCAAATTCATTCGCGCAAGTTTCACCTTGAAATACAACTTCACGAAAACCACACGTTTCTGTACAAGGCGGCAATTCATAAATTTTGTCTTCACTATTATAGACGTTACACTTCTCACAGCTGTGACCGCAATCCGTACATTTGGAGTCGGGTGTTAATGGTTCAGTGATGCAGCTGGGACACACTTTATGCGCGATGATCAAATTCGGTTTATGCTGTAATTTACCACAGTCGCTTTCTTCACAGTTAGTACAGCGTGAACATGATGGACAAGGATTGTTTTTATCTTTACATTTCTTGCATTCTTCATTTCTAATTGGTCTATATCCACTTTTACACCGATGCACGTCTTCTTGTGAACACTCAATGTCAAAAATATGAATTTGCAGTGACTGTTTTTAGATTCGAGAGCTCTAACATAACATAAATGATCCGTTTCAACATACTGTTTGCAACTGTGACACAAATATTCACCACAAAAGTGATCATTAGGGTTTCTGTCCTTTATCGTCAACATTTTCTTACATTCCGTACATTTCCAATACTTTTCACACATAGAAAGATGTTTACCGTTTCTGTTCTTTCTTTTTTCACGGTGTCTGTTGAAACAATCTATGGACCTGTTAGTCACGTGACAGTTTCTACAACTGAGGGGACTTTCCTGTGAAGTACAAATCTTACTGTTACAAACGTAACACGCAGTTACACAATCGTGTTTATTTCTATACGGTTTCAAACAGTGCTCACAAAATTTAGATTCACCGAAAAATCCACAGATGTTGATAATAGTATGAAAATGACAGTCATCTACTAAATATATGTATACTCGTTTTTTAGTACTTTCTTTCGGGGGCACTTTGATGAATTTATTACCCATTCCGGCAGACACAACTAAAACATCAATGTCTAATATGTTCTCAAATGCAGAAATGTCAGTGACGTCACGGTCAAAAAACGAAAACTCGACACATGTGGTAAATGACATAATTTGACAGTAATATCATATTGACGTTTTATATTTTAGGTTTTCTTATCATTTTGAAATACCAATCAGGGCATGTTTTGTATTTTAGAATTAAATCTTCGATGGGTAAATCGTCTTCTTTTGTCAGATTTTTCCATTCCTCGGTAGTAATTCTCCGGGCCTGGAGAAAACCTAATAAAATAGCATGTGCTAAACAAAGGTTGTCTTTATTAGTCACTTCTAAAATGGAAGATTTCTTCACAATGGAACTGTTTGGGCCTATTAAGCTATTGATACGTTGCCCACGGCCACCTTTAGGTAATTCCAGGGTTCCAACATCCACATACAATCCTTCGTCCATCACCAATTCCTCGTGACTCGACAATACATTTTTGATATACTCCATGACATCGTTGCCGTACATGTCATCAAACGGTCTAATAGGAACATATATCGGATTATTCAATTGATCACTATGCACTATCACCCGAACTAGATCATTTCCCTGTAAATGGTCTTTAGCTTCAAGGAGCACATCATCGAACATATTTTCTAATTCAATGTTCAAGTTTGACAATTTCTGTCCCTCTAAAGCTTGCTCCGGATTGAATTGTACTCTATAATGCCTATCTATGGCTTTATTTTTGAATTTTTTTTCTCCAATTTTCTTTATTTCGTAAGCCAATGATTCTTTTTCAGCGCCACCAAATTGGTTCACTTCTGAATCAACATGACTAGGTCCAGTGATGGCTGAAAAATCTTGTTGGATCGACATCTTTCTTTTCTTCTTTGGTGGATTGTTTGTCTCAGGTGACATTCCATTTAAAACACAAAACTGATCATCTAAATCCAAATGTTCGAATTCGTGCAATTCCAAATCATACTCGCTGGAAAAATATTTTCCGCATTCACTGCAACAATGCTCTATTTTACTTAAAACTTCGATTTGTTTCTCGACATCTAAATGTTCGAAATCATGTACATCCAACTCGTGCAGTTCTAGATCTTCTAGATTAGAATATGATATTCCACATCTTTCACACTTGAAATCGGTCATCTGTAAGATTAGAAACCAAACCTCAATTACAAAGTTTTGACTTTCACGGTTTGGAATGTATTGAGATATTTAACATCAAGAAAGTTATATCAATAATTTCTTAATTTAATTAAAACAAGATGACAGTTACAAAAGTGAAGGTGACAAATTACATATTATACCAGTTTTAATTTTACTGCACTAGACGGCCGTTTCGGAATACAATTCCTCATCAGTAGTGCTTGGACCAAAATTATGAAACCAAAATTGTTTTAAGATGTTGAAAAAATTACCAAAGGACCAAAATACATTTTACCAAATCCAGCTAAGGAAATACTTTGCATGAGGGAGTATACCTTAGAATTTGAGGAATTTCAATTTTAATTTGCAGCAAATATAGACAATAGTATATTTCTGACAATAATACACAATTATTGTCTACAGATAGAACCCTGAAATGAGATTTAGATCGTATTTCGAAAATTTCCTTATACATTTGAGTACAATTTCATAGTTTAAATGCATTTGGCAGCTTTTTCCTGATAAACCCAACTGCGAAAAGTCCCCTTTGGTTAAAGTTTTAATCATGTCATTGACTAATATAAACAAAAAAAGTAATCTTGTTATGTTCACGTAAACTTTGCTGTCGCGCTGAAAATTATAATTGTACCTTAAATAAATAAATATTTTACGCATTTTCTGATAATATCCCGTGATTTACGTGTTACATCTGTCTCATCAATCGACAAAGGTAACTGTAGAGGCCGGCGATCTTTGAACTGTCAATCGATTCATCTTTAATTGATAATTCGGACACCACAAATTCAATGTTTGTACGATGAAAAGTTGTACCTATTCAGAAGCGTTTGCATGATGGAGCTGAAAGCATCAGTAATTGTTTTTGCATTTGTTTTGGATTATTACTGGCAGAACCGTCAAGTATTTGTTGTTCGAAATTCAGTGATACATACAGAGAATGTACAGAAGGCTGCAGGTTGATAGATTTTTTTTTAGATTCTAGGATTAAAGAAATAACTGTAAAAATTTTAACAACGAGGACAATCAGAATCAGAGTGCATACCGGAACAATTTATAAACTTTTTGTGGATAGTGAATGGCAATTTTTTAACTTGTGTAATTCTAGAATCAAGAAAATTGTATGGCAGGGAAATGTTCAAACATGCGGTAAGACATACTTACATAATTTGATTTTTAACATTAATATGTTCAAGATATCGATACGTTTACTGTTTTAGCATATGATATCAGGCTGACGTTATATGATAATTTTGCATGCCTTGGTTGTTGTATTATTGAATATTAAATACTAGAAATACTATACACTGAGAAAAATTACATTTCGTGATATTACTTAATCATTTATGATCATCAAATTGATAGCGATATACGTCCCAGTCAAGATTATTTTACTTAAATCGAGATATAAGGCTATAGGTGAAGTAGCAGAATTTTTCACTTTTGCAGTGAGCTTAGCGATTTTTTGTGCCAAGCTACTATTGCATGGACCATCGATTTTTTCAAGAGATCAACTGAAGGGTCCGAGATTTTCAATCCTAACAGTCACTGCCGCACTTCAGGTCTTTAGTCTGACCCGGCCGGGAATCGAATCCTGACTCGCATGTATGAAACAAACACTGACTGAGATAGCGTATTATATTTGTTTTAGGTAAAACTACTACTACCAAAATAATGACAACCCCGACAACTCGCAGCAGGACCACCACTCGCAGTAAAGGAACCACTTGCACATCATCAACCGTCACAATCATCACCCCCACTGTTACGATGCCTCTCACAACACTCCAACCCTTCACGATGTCTACCTTCAGCACCACAACCAGTGATACAAGCACAAGTGAGGACACTACCCCCTGGCCTTATGTTTTGAGTGAGTACACAACACAACAATTATCTAAGTGTCCCTCTGGCCTTATGTTTTGAGTGAGTACACAACACAACAATTATCCAAGGAGAATTCAAAGTTATGGTATTTGTTGATTTTAATTAGCGTCCCGATATTACCGTTAGTTATATTCATTTTTTTTGAAATACAAACATAGAAAACGATTTAATTTTGTAAGAAACACGAATTATGAATTTGATGTGAGAGTATGTGCGGGAACATTTCAATTAACTTGACAACTTGTAAACTCGCATGTGACTTGGAAGATTCGCTATATCAAAATTATGAGAACGCCAACTTGACGGTCATGAGTACACAGAAACAAAACATTCAACATTATGTAAATTTTCCATGTATTTGAATCACCAACGACTTAAGAAATTGTCACATATCTAAAGAATTTTAAGAAAGCACAAACCATATCAATACTGTCCCAAAATGCACAGACCATATAATCACCTTACCCAAAAACAACTATATAAGATACAAAAAAATCATTCATTTATTAAATATTACGTTCAGTTAACATTTTTTTCTTTGTAGCTATATGCATACTGGGTATCATAATAGTGATAATAGGTGTAGTGGTGTACTTCGGGGGGCACAGGGTTTCATCTGAAAGAGATCAAAGGGTTCCAGCAAGACTTAATCAAGACTTTGCAACGTATGGTTCTACAGAAGAACTTGAAATGACAGTAACGAGTGATATAGCTCTTGTTCCCCCGGCAGCTTCAGATCCACCTACTGAGGACATCCATACTAGTGAATATGTTGCAGATCACTCGCCTGTTGCATGGCATACAAGATCAAAAACAAAATGAAAAGTTTTCTTTCTTTCTTTTTTTTTTTTTTTTTTTTTTTGCTTTTTTAACTTAATTTTTTTCAGCAAGTGATAACACTTGCGTTTTTTTTTTGCATTTTTTAATTGTATAACGAAGCAACATTTTATTTTGTGCGTGAAAAGTACCTGTTGATATGTACGTATTTTTTGTTGCACAAATCCTTAGTTTTCCTCTTTTTTTAAAATGTTTGATTAATAATATAATGAAAATTAAGATCTCGTACAAAATGAATGTTTTCCTTTTTTTGCTTTCTTGATTTTTTTTCAGCAAGTGATAAAACTTGCGGGTTTTTTTGCATTTTTTAATTTTTTAATTGTATAATGAAGCAACATTTTATTTTTTGCGTGAAAAGTACCTGTTGATATGTACGTATTTTTTGTTGCACAAACATTCTTAGTTTTCCTCTTTTTTTTAAATGTTTGATTAATAATGTAATGAAAATTGTGTTAAATTTCTGTTAATAACTTAGTTTTTTAAAGAGAGAGGTTTTTAGCTGTTGAGAGACATATTTTATTTTTTGAATTATGCCTGTAACTTTGAGAGATTTTAACTTTTTTTCTTCTTAAATAAAAATGTTTATGTAACAGTACTGTTGTGGTTTTTTCAAGGTCTATAAATGAATGACCGGATATTTTGGTGAAGTTCAATGAACACATGACCTTGTTTAAATTGATAAAGGTGAAATAAGTTGAGGCTGTAAATGAGTGGGGTAAAGAAATAATTCAGTTATATAAATTCGTCAATGTTATATCTATTTTTTAATTTTACGCCTATGAGGCGCTTTCCAAAGATGGAAAACAATTTGCACTTATAATTTAACAGTCAAAAAATATATCACTTGTATCGAGACGTCACACTGACCAGAGTTAACACGAATTTATGCTTAGACATTTGCTGAAGCTTTCATTTCGTGTATCGAGACGTCGTCAGCTTGTTTATTACAAGCCTACAGTCTCCGTCAGGATTATTTCGTGTAGCGAGACGTCGTCGATTTGTCTATTAAAAGTCTAGTCTCTGTCAAGATTATCATGTGTATTGGGACGTCGTCGACTTATCTCTTATGGGGTGTTTTAAGATGAAAATAAGTTGTGGTGTAATTAAATGGAACTTTACGTTAGGTAGGATTTGTTGACGTTACTGGATATATGTAGCAAAAATTTATATCTGCACAGTACAGCGTGTTTATCTGAAACGTGAAAAGCCTACTTCCTTACTAAAGATGATTTCACTATTATCGAGACGTCAATACAATTTTATAACTATGCGACGCGCTTAGTACAATTTTTAGCGATACTTCTATCAAGTGAAAGAGTTCATTAGCGTTTAATGGACATCATATGTTTTAGGAGCTGGTCATTTCTTAATCCTGTATATTTGACCAAAATTCTAAACATCCCAGCTCGGCATTACGAGATGAAAGTCATTTTCTTTCGGATGGAAACTTAAAAAAAACGAGGTCCCGTGTCACTGGGTTTGGCACTCTAAAGAACCCTGCTGTATAATGCCAACTTGCGACGTCTCGATAGAAGTGAAATACTCTTGACTGGGACGTTAAATACCATTACTCTCTCTCTCTCTCTCAATTTAATCATAAAAAGCTTATTTTGTCATTTTGTGACTAAGGGTCAAATACCTAAGTTTTTTTTCAGTAGAGAAAAACAAATATTGAAAAATAATTGAGAAGGTTTTTAGTGACTTGAGTCAATGCCTTAACTTGACCTTTAAAGATTTTTTTTTAAAAAAACTTGAAAAACAACTAATTAAATTTGTTTATAAAAAAGACCATCTTGTAGCTGTAAACGCCCATTTCAAATGTTAGATCCACGTCGGGAAGTTCAGAGAAAAAGAAAAAAATGGAAAAAAACAGTCAGGAAAACAGTAGAGAAATTAGCATGTAATATAATATATTTGATTTAAAATATTACAATTGATAGATCAGATTTTTCGTATTTTATTTACTCTGTAAACAAAAAATGAAATGTTTTCTCTATGAAAGGCAATTCAATTTATTATTATCATTTTTTAGCATTTCAGTTTCATCCGATTCTGAACCTGTTGCTGATGATTTTTTTTTTTTTGGCGCATCAAAAGATTTGGAATTGGAAGGGGTCTCATTCCAACAGAACGCAACCTCGACTCAAGCAAAGTCCAGTTTTGGAAGGCAGTTGTAAGTATTGTTTTTACTGTGAATTTCTTTTTTTAACTATACTCATTTTTATTTATCTAATGCTTTAAAGTTATACATTATTTTTTAAAATTTAGTAATAATTTAATTCAAATTATTTCTTTTATTTTTTATTAACATATTTATTTGTTTATTTTTTCAGTACAGTGATTTCTAAATGTTTTTTAAATTCATAATAAGTATTTTTTATTTTTTTATCATTTAATTTCAATTTTTAACTAGGTGACAATTATAAATTTAATGATGACATAAAATTCATATTTTGTTCGATGTTTTATAAAAACTAAAATAAACCACCCGTTTGACCAAAAAAAACAAAATACAAACACATGAACCTTAAAATGATCGAAGTTGTACATTTCATGTCATCTTGAACCAATATAGTTAGTTTTATGTTTGCTTTTGTTTTTTTTTATTTTCAGAATAAATGACACATTTGACTCCAACTTGTCCGAATTATCATTAAAAATGATGTTTCACATTATAAAAGGTAATAGAAAATTGATCAACAAGTTGTTGTTCTGAATAATTTTTTAGTTAATAATATTAATGTTTATTATATTAGGACCCTTTTTATAATGCCATTAAATACATTTAACAATCAACATGAAATATATGATAATTCAGAACACTATGAACTATTTTTGATACTGCTGACATAGATATTTCCGATACCACGAAAATGTATATAATCCTACTTATTTTTTGTCAATCAATAGTTCATTATTTTCATTTACAGGGAAAGTTTAATGGATTCATTAAAATGTTTGAAAAGCATAAA